>JARHVA010001779.1:600000-1005000 GCA_037957365.1 Torreya grandis
TCTTCCTCTTATCAGCCTTTAAAGGCATTCATCAAACACCAATGATGACTCCGAATGCAATCAACTGGTTATAAATAGCCAAAGTACTTATTGTAAAATAATTTTATAAAAATCTTGTGTTTCATTTGATTAATGAAGTTGTTATGGATGGATATGATTAAATTTCATACTATACACCTCCCTATCAACCTTGTCATGACCCATATTATGTTACTCAACAACCTTATCAAGATTATTATTCATCCCTATGAACCATGGTAGCCCTATGGTTAGACTATTCCTTCTCCATATGATCATGATGTTATTAAGCAACCTTATGAATAACCCTATGAATAAGGCTATCATGAAGAAGAAGATATGATTAAGACTCTTAGAGAATAAGTCCAAGCTCTTAAGAGGTAGAAATGACAATAGTAAAGGAGGTATTATCAGGGTCCTTTCTAATCTCATACCATATCCTTATTGGCATTCAAGGAAAATCTTCTAAGATCAGAAGATGTGATGAGAAAATGGGATAGAGACCTTAATGTGATCCCTTTTCATCTCATATATTGGATAAAGAAGTCAGTTCAAATTTTGATGGATAAGTGGATGTTAGTTGGAGAGGAAACCCAATATGTTATGAGTGATGAGATGAGTGAAATGAGAAACTTTATCCAAAGGTGGATAGATAGATTAGATAGGTGGGAGAATCAAGAGACCAAATATAAGCAACCCCAATCATCATATCATATCCTGAGTCCATTTCATTTTAATCTAAGTCCTTCTCAAGATACACCTATTCTCCCTCAAGAAATCAAGATCTCATCATCTTGGATGCCTTCTTGGACTATGATTCCTAATTATACCATGCCAACACTTGTGAAAGAATTTGAACATATGAAAGTATCTCCCTCCCCTCCTCAAGAAACCTCTTTTATTCCATATCATTTTTTATGTGATAATCCAATCCTCAAAATATCCTAATAGTTTCAAAGTTCCAACTTAGAACCAAATAGTGAAGTTTTGGGGAAAGAAATATGAAGAGAGTGTAGACCAAGAAGTTGATGTTAAGAAAGAATACCTTGTGTTTTTTTAATCCTCATTTCCCTCTACCCAATAACATATAGCTATCCCTTCATGAAAGTCAATTCAAAAGAACATTCAAGATAAGAAGAAGGCCCTAGTTGAGAAGGTGGAAGATAAATTTGAAGCGATTAAAGAGCCTCAAGAAGGATATGAAAAAAGTGAGGTGCTTGTTGAAGAAAATGAAATGTCTGTAGCCTAATTCAACATGCTTTCCCTCCAAAAATTCCTTCAAGAATATCCCATTTCAAAAATGATAAATTTCAAGAGTATTCTCTCCATCCCCAAGCCCTTTCATGAGCCATACACCATACCTCAGACTCCCTCTCTAACCCATGAACTTGTTCATCACCATCCCAACTCATCCCTTCTTAAAGGAGAACCCATCCTATGGGAGATAAGTGAAGAAGACCAATCCAAAGTTGCAATTGATCAGGGAGATGAATAAAGTGTCTATGATGAAGATTTAACTATAGGGACTCCCATTAGTAAAGACAAGCATAAATCCATCTTTATGAGTAAAGAAAAGGATGATCAAGATCAAGTTGTTGCTGCCAATAAAGAGTTTGATCAAGGAATGAAAGAGAAGGCAATTGAAAAGAATATCACATCAGTTAAATTTGTTGAATCTTGTGACCATGATTAGGAAGTAATTTTTGAAAAATCAATAAAAGATAAAGTTGCTGCTACTTCCATTAAACAAGATGACTTATGGAAAAGATTCAATGAGATATGTGGTGAATTAAGGCCCTTCAAAATCTTACACTTCTTGTTATTCAAGTTGAATACATTATTGAAGATGCATTGCCTCTTAAAGTACAACATGATATCTTCCAAAGTACCAAGCTTGTTGAAGTGTCATCCAACCTTGAAGTTGAAAAATCTTCAAGTGAACAAGTTGAAGTTTATCAAGTACATAATGAACAAGAAGAAGAGTTTGAACAAGTTTTGATTCTTGAAGAGAAAGAATATAAAGGTGATTGATAGAAACATATTGAGCTTCTTCAAGAGGTTGAGGGTGTTTTAAAGGTTGAAATTCATGTGCATAAGAATATATGAAAAGATGTTCTCATTGAAGATAATGATGAATATGGGATTGAATATGCAAATCTCTTTGAAGAGCTTGATGAGCTTGTAGCTACTACTATTTTTTCATTTGAGATCATGTCAAAGAGAGTGGCAAACATGAAGGAGTTGAGAACATAAAATCCAAAGCTCAAAAGGAAATATTATTAATTCATTCCATATCATGGAGTAAAGGATGGTGAAAGCTTCCATTTTGATCCAGGAGAAGATAGTTTGCTTTAGGTTAGTTTGTATATAGTCTAGTTTACTTATGTTCTTGTTGTGTTCCCTAAGTTCTTAGTAAGCACATGTGCATGTATTAATTTATTTAATTTTGTGTGTGCATCTTCAATTTGTGTTTTTTTGAGGTAATCAATTTGTCTTGTTGGTGAAGTGTCAAGGTTTGATCTTGTTGTCTCAAAGTGCAATTGACTCCATAGCACAACACTACTGGTCTAGTCAATATAACAGGCATGATAACCCTATGAGTCACCAATTTTTTATTCAATTTTGACCCATAGGTAAAAATAGGACCCATATAGGTAAAAAATTGAACCTTAGGTGATTTAGGAGGTCCTAGTTGAGTCTAAAATACCTTATTAACATTTATTAAGGTAAATTTGGACAGATTAAGGTATGTCACTTTTATGTGTTTTGGTCTATTTAGGTCTCCTAAGTCAAAAAGGGTAATTTATGGTGCCTTAAAAAATGTGTCAAAGGTGAAATTAAAGGGTCTTAAAATATGTCATGGTATGGACCATAGAGTTTCAAGTCATAAAAAGTTAGTTATGATCAAGAAAAGTCAATTTTAGGGGCTTCCCAAGAAAGTAAAACATGGGAGGAGAGAGAATATGTAGATAAATCATGTTATAATAATTATAAAGTGTTTTTAGGTCCAAAAAAATTATTATATAGTAGTTACAAGGTCAGAGGAAGTCAAAAATGTCATACCTCTCCTATCGACTCCTTTATAGGCTCACATAGGCAAAAATGGTTTGAATGGTAGTGCTAGGAGAGAGAAGGTGGGAGCCTAAAACTTTGGGAATTGATTTTAGTCTTGGGAAAATTAAAAATTTGGTCATTGGTTATTAAATTAATCCCCTTATATTTATGAATAATCACTAAGATGTTACGGGTTTAAAATCATCTAGTTAACCATGATATGGGTCTTTCTTGAGCTTTCCAGGTAGAATGGTGGCATCTTTTTTGAAGGATAAAGTTTGTATGGGTATTAAAAAATAATCTAAAGTCTCTTAATTTTTTTTTCAATATTTCCATGAAGGTATAAGTTTGAATAAATGGTCATATATCCATTCACATTTGTAGATTGTGTTCTATGTGTTTTCATGAGCAGGGTAATTTGAGTGTCTAAAGATGCATTTAAAAGGATCCTAAGGGTTAAATTATATTTTTTAATGTGTTGATGCAAAGGAAAAATGGTATTTGATTCCTTAGAAATCATGTTGCACTTTCAAAGCTTCAATAACTAAATTTTTTTAGATGATCCCTATGAACCCTGTAGGTCTGCAACTTAAAAATTTCATGCTGTAAATGTATTTTGAAAGATTCCAAGGCATGATATTATTGTAAATGGATTAAATTTGATGGAAATAATGAATCAAATAGTGTTATTCAAACATATAAAGTTAGTGATAGTTGAATGATAAGCTAACTAGCATAGAACGATCACCTACATGATTCTGACTATAGGGACAATAAACACAAAGTTTGAAGGTGATTCAAGAAGCTTTGATGGTGCTAATGAAGTTTAAAACACTAATATGGCATTAAGACAACATAAATGGCTTGATAAATCATTTAGGAATCTAGAGAGTGATAGGAGAAGGCTAAAGAGCAAAGTAATGCACACAGTCAATTGTTTAAGGGTCACCTACAATCATTAGTTTAGAGAATTTGCCTTAACTATGAATGATGATGAAGAAAAGAGTTACTAAAGGAATTAATGGAAGTTATATACTCTCAAGGGTAGATCCATGCAGATGTTTTATAAACTAGCATGGAAAGTTTCAAACAAAATGATACATAGTCATTATTTCATGAACATCACATATAACTAGTTGAATACTTGGGCAATGTTGAAGAGAACACAGAGGTTTCAAGACTTTGGATGAGATACCAAGTCAGAAAAATATAATATCAATAGGTTTAAGGGTTCAATATGGCAAGAAAGATTTCTTGAAACACCAAGACTGCAGACCTAATTCCAAATGCCTATGTATAGTACTACAATCACCTATAGGTCCTTTTGGGTGACTCAAGGACCCTATAAATATTAACACAATGGTTTTTATGTATGAATTGAAGGATAAAAATGATTTTTAAGTTCTTAATCCATTGATAGCAAAGAGTCTAAATAGGGGTCACAAAGTTAACCTACCTATATAGTTCAAACACACAGTTAGGCCATTTGTAATATTGAGAAGCTCTACTCAAATGAAGAAGTCAAAGGTATTAGAAATAGTGAAAAATTTAATATATTTGAAAGTGATATGTTGTGAGTATGTTAAGGATAATCCCTTAGACACAGTCAATAAAGATAACACAAACAAACCCTACACAGTCCTGAGTGGTATACACTAACCTACTAGGTAATGTTGATGAGAGTACAGAGTCTTCAATGGATTTGAATGAGGTTATCAACTATATTAGTGGAATATAAATAATTTTAAAGTTTTATAATTTATATTATTCTCTTAAAATACCTAAGTTGATAGTCATAGTGCCAAGTGCATGTGCACAAGCAATTGAAACCTATAAGATTGTTCAAGTGATTCAAAGTCTCTCGATCTAGTGACAAAGATGAATAAAGGATAATTTATATTTAATTAATTTTATATAATACCTTTATTACTCAATACATTTTGTTCAAATACATTCCAAGTAGAGTTTGAGGACAAGGAGACCAAACAAGGGTCATAAGCGTAAGACAAGCATCTACACAGTCCTGCTTAGGATAGTGTAATGGTTTACTTTAAAAAGTGAAGGTATAAGGGAAAGGGAGATAATTGGATGTGATTAAATTGTGTGAAAATTTTTATACAATATTTTTAGACTCATATAAAGTTAAATAAAATAACATACCCTATTGCAATTTCTAACAGGCCTAACACACATATAATCCTGTTGGGTAGGTAGTCTTGAAGATGAAGTGGTGAGTTGGAAGTGAGATGTGGATGAACTTGAAAACATTGAGAAGATGATAAGGTACTTGAAAAAACATCCCATGAAGTGATAGAACCTGGTAGAAAGAGAAAAAGGGTGAAACAGGTAGCTTTGGTCACATAATTAGCTTGTTTCACAAACCCTAGGCTTGAGCAAGTGAGATGGTCAAGGATTTTTATGGATAAATGTGATAATATAAATATTTTAAGAGGTCAAGGGAGGTATAAAAAACCTAAATAATTCCATTTTATCTCAAATAAATTTTAGGAACACCACCTATAGACCTAAAAGTTGCTCAGACCTCACAAAACACTTATTTCCAGTCGAGAGACTATCTTGATTTGATTGGTATAGTTAGGAGGATTTGTATGGGACCCTGATATTATAATGAAATTTTAATACCATAATTAAATTAAATTTTTTATAATTGGTAGGATATTTCATGCCCTGAGGTTTATGAACTATCGTTAAGAGTTCAAACCACTTTCAGGTTGCTTACGAGAGCCATAAAGACTAAGTGAGAGAGAAATGAATATTTATGACTATAGATGGATTATAAAAGATTAAAAAAAACCTATAACATGTTTAAAAATCCCATAAGTGTCACTCCATGCAATTTTTTGGTACATTACTATATGTAACCATATGAAATAGTGATAAAATGAGTGATTTTTACTATTTTACAGGGCCATACAGTGAGTCAAAACTTAAAATTTGGCATGGAGGTAGGGGAGAAGGTATCTTAATTTAATAACACACTTTTTTTGGGTTTTTAATGTGTGGTGAATATTTAGAACTATTTTTCACTCTCTTGGCAAGGAGGTATAATTGAGGTCTAGTTTGGAGAGAGAAAGCATAAAAAGGACATCTCCACTTACTCTTAGAGCATGAAATTGATCCTAGAGATGTAAGAGGATAGAGGGTACTATAATATTCCATTATATTCTCAACATATTATATAATTTATTCTAAACAAGGATGTTTTCACAAAAAAGCTATAAGCAATGAGGCCTAATTAAGGCTTTTGGTAGAGAACGACTTGTTGGGGATAGTTTGAGACATAAAAATGGATTATTTTAGGTCTAATATCAATAAAATAGACCATTAATGATTTTTTAATGAGATAAAGTTACTGAAACCAAGTTTTAACACTTGTGTGCAAAATAGGCCTAAGGAGATGAAGAGCCCTCTAGACACCTTGCATGAGAAAGAGGTGATGTGTCAAAAATAAAATATTTGGATCAGTTGAGAGGTGTTAATAACATATAAAATAGGTATAATAAATTTATTTTATCACCAAGAATGCCATTTTTTCTTCAACATGTCAAGAAGAAGAGGAGTTTCAAGAAGCTAGTCAAGGTGTCAAGCATGCATTTAAACTCCCATGCCACTTGGAGAGTCAGAGCATATGAAGAGGAGATACACATGGATTTGGAAGCATTTTATTAGATTTCCATAAGTCCTCTATTTTTTTTAACTCTCATGGACACTTGTCACTCATCTTATACCACAACTCTCTCTCTTCTCTCTCACATTCTCTATATATTGAGCCATTTTTATATAAGTTAGTATCCTCCACTTGGTATGGGGAAAACCTGCCCATTTTTATTCCATTCATCAATGATAATAAACTAGTTTACCTCCTCTTGTGACTATACTTAGTGTGCATATGAGAATATTTGATCTTGTAAAGTGAATTGACTTGTCTTCTTTGGCATGTTGTCATTTTCTAACACCTAGATGCAGTTTGAAATATTCTTTTGTAGGTCATGTGAAGTGTATGAGTTTGGTGAAAGAGTTGTGTAATTTTATGTATCTCCTAGTGTCATTCAATACCTCTTGGTTAGTCCTCCTATTTTAATCAACCATCACAATCTTCACATTGAAATACTCATGTGAGAGATTCATATTAAGAGTCGTGTATGTAAGGTTAGTTTTCTTGATTTACAAGTACACATGAAACTAGTTGGTAGTGGTCAAAACATATTTGGTGCATCACCTTATTAGAGCAAGCTTCTCTCCCTTTTCCTAGTAAGTGATAGAGTAGTGAAAGTGAGCCCAAGTGATTCATTAAGGGGATTTAACCCTTAAATATAGAGATTTACCCATATTATAGGGAACCCATAGGTCTAGGGGTAATCCCATGTTTTACCAAATTGGAGAAGTCTGAATAACCTTCTCCTATAGTGTAAAATTTGTTGATAATAGTGGTTTATAATCCCTATGGGTATCATCACTACATATAGGATGAAGAAAATGAATAATACTTTACTAACACACCATCCATTATTGAAAATAAACAACATAATCCATACCTTCCAATTATATCACCTAATTTTAAATAAGGCCAATACCAACCATACCCTTCACATGTGCCATTTGAAACTGATTATAAACCTTATATAATAAATCATGCTATTTCACCACCTAATGATTAATATCAACAAGATAAATTCAATTGATAACTATTTTACAACAAAGATGAACATATTATTAGATTACTAGAGATGGGTGTAAAGTTTCCACCTATTTTTCTCATAGAGGATTTGTGATATTTGGTTAGAACACATAAACAAACAGCTCTTACATTAATATAAAACTAAGTTGCCTCTAGTAAAGATCAATATTTCAATCAAGTTTTAGTATTATCAGACAAAGGAAAGGATCAACTCATTGACCCTCCCACACAAAGCCAACTTATTTATTTACAAATAGAACAAGCTAATATTTTTTATGGATACTTTATCTAACTTTGTGGCTACATTAAAATTTCAAAATACTAAATTATTGGAGTCCAATCCTCCAACATAGAAACCATTAGATTTTTCTACTTATCCCATGTATAATCTAAACCCATTTACCACCAAAACATTGGTTATAGATATGTTTACCACACACATAGTTGAAACTATTCTTGTGCCTATCTTAATTTAGATCTCCATGTAGATTTTATACAACTTGTGGTGGATAGCTCTCAAGTAGCATATTTTAACCTAATTCAAGTACCATATAACATGCAATAAAACATTATTCTATCTTCTCGATGACCTCCTCCTTATAACATTCCAAATACCTTACAACAACAAGTTGTAATCCCACCTGATCCAAAACAACACATTGCAAAGCCCCTACTTAAACAAGTGGTGAAAAATCCACCATTTCAACAAGTGGAAAAAAATTCCCCACTTAAATAAGTAGTAAAAAATACTCCATTTTAACAAGTGCCAACTAATCCCCCACATCAACAGGTGGTGACCAATGTTCCATTATAAAAAATGTCAATTAACTCTCAACCAACATTATCTAACCAACAACATGTCTCTATTAGTCAACAAATTACCCCTTTTATTCAATAAGGATCCTCTTCAAGCCAACAACATGTGTCATTTAACCAAAAACAATTTCCCCCTACACGATAAATTCTTAGGAATCAATAATAGGTTCCCCTCTTATCCTAACAAGTTCTATTGAATGCCCAATAGAACATTCCTCCATTTAGGCCTTAGTTCTATCCAAATCAACATCACAGTCAACAACAAGTGCCATACTAACAAGTCCCCTATCAAAAATTTAACTCTACTCAAAGAGTGAATATTTTTGGTAGAACTACCCATATACACATTCCTCAATATTTTATACTACCTCTTTATCTGAGTCAAGGTACTATACATTGGAATACCCAAAAAAACTTATCCACTTCCTCTCACTCCAGTCTTACCTTTTAGTATTTACAAGAGGTCAAAGATGCAGTTTCTACCATTCAGGTAGAAATTAGAGTAAAAAGTTTAAATTGGATGGCATATGCTCCTGTCCTCTTGAGATGATCTATATTCAAATACATTTTTTGCATCATTTTGAGATGACTAGATTTGAAAAATACAAAGGGAAATGTGATCCTAAGGAGCATATAAAATAATTCTTTGTTGCATATCAATAATTTGTGTATAGCCCTATATACCTTCTTTGCTTGTTTCCCCATAGTTGACTGGGCATGCTTTAGAATGGTTTATTAGTCTACCCAAGAATTCTTTTGATAACTTTGATGAATTATTTAAGAGATTTACACAATACTTCTCTTTAAATTTTGAACATGAGCTGACTATGGTGGACCTATGTCAGACTAAAAAAAGAGGAGAAAGCTTTGTTAATTATTTGGAATGGTGAAACTCCTTATCCATCTAAATCCCACATAATCTCCCTAATAAATAATTGGTCATAATGTTCACTGCCAATATACAATTTGATGTTTCTCATAACCTTAAGCTCATTTTCACCAATACATTTGAAGAAGTTATTTTCAAGGGAATAAAAATTGATAAATACTTCATTGACATAGGGATAGTAAATATTTACTCTCATAACCAAACTCATAACAAGGCTCAAACATAAGCTCTTGCTGAAGCAAAAACAAGTACGTCAAAAAAGCCTAAACGATTCAATAGAAATAAGAATGATGTAGGAGATGGGGTGACTGAATCATGGAATGTCAAAATGGTGAAACCACCTCATGTTCAAGTAAACCCACCTACATAACCTCTTTCTTTTCAAATTCCACCTCCAAGAAGAGGTCATTATCATGATAGATTTTTTAGTAATCTTAGCAAACCCATTTAAATAGATTTCCAAAAGTTTGTTTCTGACAACATGATCGTTTGACCAATACCAAAATTATTTATAGAAAACTAGCCTAAACATGATTGGTATAATGAGAATGAATTTTATGATTATCATCAGCTTAAAGGCCATTCCATTCATAGATATGTGTAGCTTCAACATTTTATTCAATATTTGATTAAAAGTGGTGAAATCACATTGGTTAATGTGGATATGACATCTAATTAATATTTGGGTATCTATCTAAATGCTTTTATATAGAATAATGCCAATAATAATCAGAATTAGAATAATCTTCCTCATTAGATATATGACCAACAACATCAATAAAAAATTGGAATCAAGGTCAAGATACCCATTCTAATCAAGTTAATTATAAAAGTATATCTTACAACTATAATGTTGTAGGTCGTATTACTAATGGACACATTGATACCATTAAGATCAATCATAAGACAATTGAAAACAATACCCAAAGACCTTCACCATCCATTTTAGGACCTTCACCTCCGTTTTTTGGTAATCCTCATTTGGATCATAATGGCCTAAATGCCACTCAATAACCAAGAGTTACCATTTTAGACTTTCATACCCCTTCTTATAATTATAGTAACCCTCTCTTAACTCAATGTTGCATAATTAAAAATCTATGCTTTAAGGATACCATACAAGGTCCTACACCTTCTTCCTCAAAAAATCCCATTCAAGGTCTTCTGCCTCAAAATCTTAAGATAATTGCTCCTATTATTGATAATCCTTATGGTATTATGGAACAATTACAAAATACATCAGCACACATTTCTATTTTAGATCTTTTGCTACATCAAATGTCCATAAAAAACATATTGAATGAGATTTTAAGTAAGTCTAAGGTTCCAAGTGACATTGTACCTGATAAATTTCAAACACTTGTGAGTCATCTAGCTCCATGCCAATAACTCACCTTTGATCAAATGAATATGTTGTCCATTGGACCTTTGTATAATAACCAGTTGTATATAAAAGTAATAATTTATTGACATAAGTTAAAAATAGTCCTCATAGATAATGGTTTAGGGATAAATATCATAACTTTGAATCTGGTCAAACATTTGGGATACACAACATCATATCTTTATGCATATACCATTACAATCAAAGCTGATGATAATGAGGAGTAGGAATCTCAGGGTACCATTTGTTTACCTATTATCATTGGGCCTCTAACCCATGATATTGTGTTATGTATTATTGATTTAGAACTATCATATAACTTACTACTTGGGTGACCAGGTTTTCATGAAGTGCATGTTGTAACTTATACTCTTCATCAATGTATTGAGTTTGCTCATTTTAGGTTAGAAGTTACTTTCCCTAGTTATTTATAGTTGTATCAATTTTGTAAACATTTAGAAATGAAATATGAAATCTAAAACTATATCTTCAACATAAAACCCATCCCTAAGAAGGATAAGGGGATAGTTGATCAATTGCCTGAATCACATTATGTGGATTCAAATACCCTTGCCTCCACTTCATTTACACCACCTACTACAATAGGCAATCACTTCACTATTTAAGACAACAGTCTCAGGGAATACAAAATTAGTAAGTCTTTCCATATAGCCAAGCTGCCTAAAATGCCTAAATCATATGGTAATCCTAAAGTGCAAACTCCTAAAATGGAATGGTGCAAGAAGGATAATTATCGTTAGAAAGGACCTATGGTTTTCATTAAAACCACTTACCAAGAGCTATAACAAATCAAGGACAATGATGAATCATGGATATATAATAATGATTGCCACCTACTACCAACACACAAAGTATCCTATCCCAAATAGGATAATGGATAATCAAGCCTACAAAGGAAAATGCCTACGAGAAAAACAACAAGGACTTATTGAGCCATTATAAATTTATAAACATAAAATAACTCGAGGTATTAGATACAAATTGCCTAAGGGTGACCCTTTAGATCTTGGTAGTGATTCTAATTTATCATTTAACATGGACAATGCCAAAAATGGTGTAGAGTCCTATTATAAAATTTATGATGAGTTATCTAATACCAATTTATTTGACCTCAATACCATTTATATCATTACCATTGTGCCATCTAATCCCCCTCTCTTCCTCTATCATCCCCAATTAATTTACTGGGACCAATAAGACTCTTATATGCCATTAGATTATTTTTACAATGATGAGGCAATCTATGAATTTATAGGCCTTAAAGATAATTTACCACTTGGGGATCACAAATAGGGATTTTCTATTACATTGGACCCTGTTGACTCTTTTAGAGATTAGGTGAACTTTCTTGGTCATAAACAAAAATAAAAATAAAATCAAACATTGAGGTCTCAAAGTAAAAACTCTTTGAGGTGTTTTTGGACTAGGTAAAAGTAAATAAAAATACAATTCCCATGGTTAAAACATGTTTCAAGCACCATTATATGGGTAAGTTCACCCTATTTCAAATGAATCTTAGGTCTCCTCCAATTCTAGAACTTCATGCCACTTAGGAATCAGTTTAGAAGATTAGATTTTTTTTGGATCAATTAGCTCAAGATTTCTTACATGACTCTACTAAATGGTATTTTACAGACCTTGGTGATTTAGATTCTTCCTACTTATGTGATCTCGATGAGCTAGTAAAACCACTAGATGAAGTTTAATACCAATGTACCATTGTGCTAATTATTTTGGAATATGGTTCCACACTAATTGTGGAGGATACCACCAAAATCAACATTGGAACACCTACTGATCCCAAATGGATCAAACATGGATCATCCTTCACTGAAGAGGAGCATGGAATTCTTACTACCCTCTTTCAGGGGTTTGTTAATATTTTTGTATGGTATAATTCAGATATGCCTAGATTAAACCCTGATTTAGTTGTACATCACCTTTTTGTATACCCTAATGCCAAGCTAATCAAGTAAAATTTGAGAAAAATGCACCCTTACATAGCCATTATTGTTAAGAAAGAATTGGAAAAACTATTGGAGGTAGGGTGTATCCATCAAATATATTATTCATAGTGGATATCCAATATAGTCCCAGTCAACAAAAATCCACAAGGAATCTAATAATGTACTAATTTTTGAGATATCAAAACATCATGCCCAAAATATGACTTTCCTTTACCTATCATTGATATGATTGTGGATTCCATGGTAGGGTATGAGACTCTCTCTCTCTCTCTCTTATGGATGGCTTCTTAGGAGATAATCATATCAAAATTGTAATTAAATACTAACATAAGATAATGTTCACCACTCTATGGGGAATGTTTTATTATCAAGTGATGTCATTTGGCCTCAAGAATGCTAGTGCCACATACTAATGTGCCATGATTTTCATTTTCCATGACATGATGTCCAATATTGTTGAAAACTACATGGATGATATTTTGGGAAAATATAAGACCAAACTAGGACATCCATATGTATTATGAATAATCTTTAAATGATTTCATGAATACAAGGTTAGGCTTAACCCTAAAAAGTGTCTTTAGTATTACTTTAGGCAAATTGATAGGTTTCATTATCTCCCACCAAGGCATTGAAGTCAATCCAACCAAGGTTAAGGCCATTATATAAATGCCTCCACCTTCTAATTTCAAAAAGCTCTACATCCTGTAGGGAAAGATCTAATATATTAGGAGGTTTATTTCTTAGTTGGAAGATATATTCCATCCCTTTACTCATCTTATAAATAAAGGTACCATATTCTCATGGAATATTGATTATCAACATGCCTTTCATAAATTAAAACAATATCTATAAAATCCACCTATTCTAGCTCCACCTACATTTGGAAAGTCATTGCGTCTATAATCTTAGCAACTGAATATGCCTTGGGGGCACTCCTGGCATAACATAATGATAAGGGGAAGAATGATCTATATACTATTTGAGTTTCACATTAGTTTCTTATGAACATAATTATAACTCAGTTGAAAATTCTTATTTATCTATGGTGTTTACAACCCAAAAATTAAGCACCTTCCCTTGATCTCACTTCCTATTGTGTTAGTCCATATTGATCTTATTCCCTAATCCTATTACCATTACTAATCTTGATTATGGTTTATCAAGATAAAAAATGATTCCAAATGCCAGATTTTAGATAAAGTTTCTAGCAACAAATTTAGATTTGGTCACCATCAACACATTCAGGAGAGGTGGTATCTCAAAGTAGCTTACACATGATTTCCATGTATGATGGTCTTTGAAATGCATCTTTTGGATCTTGATTAAATCATTTACCATTTGTTTTGTTCATATGTCAGTCTTATTTTCAACCCTACTATTGATTCGTAGTAACTTTTGCTAGTTTTTAAATAGATTGACCTTATAACCATTTGGACTATGTAGGTAGTGCGCAATTTAAGAGGATAGCTCAGTCACCCCTTTTTCCATGCTCTCACCTTTTTATGAGCAACTCAAACCACACTTTTACCATTTTAAAAACAACCTAAGACATACTCTCACCGTTTTGTGAGCGAAACCATTTTACATCTCATAATCCTTGATTGAGTTGAGATGCCAAAATCCCCAAAAATTAAAAACATTCTAAAAAACCCTAAAATTTTGAAAATCCCTAAAATAACCTAATTATAAAAAATGTCTAAAAATGGCTTATATATTTATGAGAGATATTAACCCATAATGTTTTTACGTATTTTTTCGTCCTATTTGCCAATTGCTTTTGGCTATGTTCTGGATGGTGGGATTTATCATATTTTTTAGGTGGGAACCCCTTATCCAACCATGAACATTTCCATTTAACATTATCATTCCTGATTGTGTTCACTCCCATTTTTAGGAGAACTACATCATCTCGAGGTCCACATAGATTATGTAGGCAATACTTAGATGCATGGGGCAACTTGGGTCACCTTGACTAATCTCAGTCTCATGACCATTCCATTTTCCTAGATTTATGAAAATGATCTCAGTATTTTATGAGTTTGTCTTTTCCTATTCTTCTTATATAATCAAATCCCTTACTTATCATCATTTTTATTCTTCTATATATCCCTGGGAGAACTAGATTTGGCCTAAAGTCCATAAGGATTATGTAGGAAGTGTATACACAATATTTTTAAACTTTATCAATTATTGATGCTTTCTATCTTGCAGGAACCCGTCGAGTCTCAATATCTTTGAGTGCATACCTAAAAGGTGCTCCAAAAAAGGGGTGGGTGGACCATTAGTGAGTTGTAGGATTATCATCCCTTATTTCCACTTGTTATCAATCCAACCAACTCCTTAAAACCATTACCCTAAGCTTTCCTCCCATTTTACACACTCTTCTAGTCATTTACCATATTCATTAGCCCTCTCCCTAACCTAAACCTCTTTTTTATAGTTTACATGACTATGTCAGCCACATCGACCTTGTATTATTATTAATAAAACTTAATAGGGTCTAGGTCAGCCCCTGGTTGACTTAGTCTGTAACCTAATTAGTTTTTGTCAATTATGATACTAGGTCAACCAGGTCACCCTTGTCAGCTAAAACTTTTGGAAGGATTTAGGGTTAGATCCACTTATATAAACACATCCATTTCACCATTCTTAGAGAGATAACAAGAGTTATTATTCAATTCCACTTCTTTATAATCTACTCTTCCACCATTCTACTTGAAGAGTCTAAGATTAGGGTTTCTAATTGGAGAAGAAATTAGTCTTATGGATAAGTCTTGGATATTTTGACCTTTCTCAGTGATCTTTAGAAACCAAAATAACCTCTTATGAATCACCTTTGGCCTAGGGAGAGATTGAGTCTTGACAGGTTCTTCTTCCAGGTAAGTATCTCTAACTTTGTTCCTCTCTTTAGTAGATAAAAGTGACATAAGTAATGGATTTTGAATAATATTGCTCTCCCCATGCATTAGGGTCTTACCTATACATAAATTAAATAGGATTCTCTTATGCATGTTTAATTTTAATGTTTATTACCACCACTTTGTGCCACAAGCTTTGTTGAGCACTAGATTAGATTTAGCATTACTTTTTATTACTTTAGTGAATATAAAAACACAAGACCTACTTAGGGTTATTACATAGTTTTAATTGACTGGAGGCTTTATAATGCTCTATAGTGATATTATTATGGTAAGAGATTCCCCGATTAGGCCTAGTAGATCTATATTGGTCATGACCCCAATTTTCTAATGCATCCCCAATCAAAAGTATAAGTAGGATCTATCTTCTCTGAGATAGAATTGATTTGTAGATTTAATAAATTTCTCATTGCATACATTTTGGTGAACCTAATGTGAATCTAACCCTTACAGGTTTTCTTTCACACTTTTCATTTCTATCATTTTATTATTTTTCTATATTTATGATATTAGGGCGATCATGCTAATATAGTTATAACTTCTATATGTAGGTTTAACACACAATCACATTGAAATAACTTTGTTTTTTCTATGCAAGTCTTCATTAGATATAGGTTACTGGATTGATCAGGTCAAAATCATACTTTTATTTAGTTTTTGATAACAAACTATGTCAAATAGGTCAATTTAATCTCCTAGTTAGCATCTCAAACAATAGACTATATCGAATAGGTTGACTTAGTCTCCCAAATAACAAACTAAGTTGATCAGGTTGACTTAGTCATCTTAACAAGCTTTAACAAATAGGGTTTCAGATAACTAGGTTGACCCAGTTGACTTAGTCAGTAGAACTTGAAAGAAACATTCAAGACACTTCAAAATTTTTTTTACAATCCTCAACATCTTCCAACCCACGAAGGTTCCTTTTTTTCTCTCTCTTTCAATTCAATACTTTATTACAATTTTATTTTGTGCAAGTTTGTAGTCTTCAAAACTACAATCCTATAGCAAACTAAGTTGACCTGGTTGACTTAGTTTTGTATCCTATCTTCTATCTAAAAGACTAAGTTGACTTAGTTGACTTAGTTCTTAAAGATTCTTTATTATATAGTATAGTAGTGACCTAGTTGACTTTATTCTATAATGTTTGCACACAGTGTCATTTGAATTAACTTTGTACCATTATTAATTTTAGAATTGACAACTATATGCTAGTAATTAATTCACACTTTCATTTTTATCTATTTGCATGCTTAGAGTAGCTCACATAGTCTAATTAGGTGGTTTTTCAAAATACCATTTAGTTACATATTTTTCTCTTTTTACACACACTACCAAATCACATAAATTTCAAAATGCATTTAAAAATTATCTTCTCAAGGCCTACCTTCTTAGATTTCATCACCAAGGGGGAAGCCAACTTGGTTTTCTAGCCAAGCATAAACATGTGGTTAATGGTATATATTGGCAAAGCACCTGTCACTCTTATCACTATAAGATTGTGAAGTGAGGGGGTAGGCCCCAATACCAAGCTAGTACCTTTGACAACACAGATCCCTTTCATCCTAAAAATATTGAAACCATCTTTAGATTAATTTTTAATTCCCTTAACACATAATAACATCAAAATGACTCTATTATTTCTATGCAGGTCTTCATCAGATATAAGTTACTAGATTGATCAGGTCAACATAATATTTTTATTCAATCCCAAATAACAAACAATGTCGAATATGTCAATTTAATCTCCTAGTTAGCATCTAAAATAATAGACTATATCGAACAGGTTGACGTAGTCTCCTAGACAACATCCAGATAACAAACTAAGTTGACCAAATTGACTTAGTCATCTTAACAAACTTTAAGAAATAGGGTTTCACATAACTAGGTCAACTTGGTCGACTTAGTTAGTAGAACTTGCAAGTAGCATTCAAGACACTTTAACAAAAAAATTTAATCCTCAACATCTTCCAACCCACCAAGGTTCCTTTCTTTCTCTCTCTTTCAATTCAATACTTCATTACACTTTTATTTTGTGCAAGTTTGTAGTCTTCAAAACTACAATCTTATAACAAACTAAGTCGACCTGGTTGACTTAGTTCTATATCCTATCTTCTATATAAAAGACTAAGTTGACCTTGTTGACTTAGTTCTTAAGGACTCTTGATTCTATAGTATAGTAGTGACCCAGTCGACTCTGTTATGTAATGTTTGCATACAATGTCATTTGAACTAACTCTATACCAATCTTAATTTTATAATTGACAACTATATGCTAGTAATTAATTCACACTTTTGATTGTAGTTTTTTTCATGCTTAGAGAAGCTCACATAGTCTAATTAGGTGGTTTTTAAAAATACCATTTAGTTACACTATTTTTATCTTTTTAAACACACTACCAAATCACATAAATTTAAAAATGCATTTAACATTTATCTTCTCAAGGCCTACCTACTTGGATTTCATCACCAAGGGGGAAGCCAACTTGGTTTTATGGCCAAGTATAAACATGTGGTTAATAGTATATATTAGCAAATCACCTGACACCCTTATCACTACAAGATTATGAAGTGAGGGGGTAGGCCCCAATAACAAGCTAGTACCTTTTTCAACACATATCCCTTTCAGCCTTGGAGTACCTCTTCCCCTCCTTCATTTGTGGATTTTAACATGTTTCAAATCACCTCTTAAGATGAAGAAGGTGGATCCGATCCTTTTTTTACCTATCAAGACAATTATCATCTTCAAAATTTTCAACATAATGTGGGAGCAATCGACACAAGTATATCTAATAATCCCACTGGTAATCCACCTTCTAATAACCATCCCCTAATACCAATTTGGGGAGTTCTCATATAAATACCAACCTAAAAATTGATATGACTCAACTTATTGCACAAGTCATACAAAAAATGAACATAATGCAAACTTATAACACCTATCAAATGATGCAATTACAATCTCATTTTATCAATATGGTTAATCAACCTTTGGTTCTCGATCCTCAAGCCAATACCAATTTTATTCCTCCAGCTCTTAGAGACGACTCAAGAAATTTTATTCCTTGACTTATCATGAATAACAAAATGCTTCAAAATATCCAAAATGAGCCTTTAGCTCCTTTAATTGTGTCCATTGATATTTTTAATATATCTCTAACTATCAATTATGATGGGACTAAAGACCCTGCATCTTTTCTTAAAGCATTCAATAATCTTTATAAAGAGTGGATCCAAACTAATACTTTCACCACATCTAAACTTTTAGTTAAAACCTTCATTGGTGATGTATTGGAATGGTACAACCAAATTCCCCAACATTCCATTTGGTAACTTGAGGATTTAATCAATCCTCTGGTTAAAGTGTTTCAACATAATGATTTTATCAAAAATTACCTTAGCCATTTCATCAATGCTAAGTAATCTTCCACTGAATCAGCTCATGATTTTATCAAATGATGGAAATATCTATCCCATAAGGTCAACCATAACATGACTGATGATAATTTATTTAAATTGTTTATAACTATTTTAAATCTTTCACTTCAATATAAGGTTCAAACTTTCACTCCTCAAATGCTTAACGAAGCTCTTTACCAAGCCAAATGTCAAGACTTCCTCATGAATCAATTTGAACCTAAACTAAACTCCTTAAAGGATATTTTAAAACTTATACTAATGCCATCACTAGAAATATTCCTCAAACTAAATCAGGAGTTGCCAACTCTGATAACCCCCCATCTTCTCACATACCACTAACTGTGAAATAAATGAAATAATTCTTACCACCCTCTAAACCCGCATGAACCTAATAAATTTTGTTGGTTCCACACTGACATTGGGCATTCCCATGAAACTTTTCAAGGGATTACTAAATTTTTCATCTCCTACATGCTTGGTGATTCTTTTAATCATGAAGCCATGATTCAACTCTGTCATCAAGAGTACAACACTGCTTCTCAAAAATGACAAGCTCCCAAAGCTTTTTCTTCTAATAACCAAAAATATTTTTCCACATCTAATCATCAAAAAAATACCATGTATGTTTGTGATATTGATGTCAAATATGACCAATATTACAACAATTCTCAATATGTTAATGTAGTAAGGTCAATTATCATTTTAAAGCAGCTCATAAAGATCCTATCATAAAACTTAAGAAACCATCTTTGGATGAATAACTTCTAAAAATTTGATTCCTTAAGTCCATGAGGAACCACCTCCTTCTTATGAAACCCCAAAAAATTCCATTCCTTAAAAATCTACCTTACCTTCCAAACCTCACAATGGTTTTTCTTCTAAATACCATTGGAATTTTCTTGAAGAACTTAACTCCATGCCTTGTAAGATTCCACTTATGGAGTTAGTTCATACTTCTCCTTATCATCATAATTTCATTATGCAATAATTATAATAAATTGAAGATCCATATTCTATAGATTAAGAACCACCCTCTATAGAGCCTCAACCTACCAACATGCATACCATTGAATCCATGTGTACTTCTTCCAAACTGTATATTATTTTTCTTGAAGAGGACATGATTAATGATGAAATCCTTTTCCATGTTGATGATCCACTCCTATTCATTAAAATAGCCATTAATACTACCATTATTTGTAAATTTCTAGTTGACGAAGGGTCTGATATTAATGTGACATTTTTGTGGCTCATCTAACAACTTGGCTATAATAAGGATCATCTCAAGAAAACTTGCCCCAAGTATCATGGATTTGATAAAACTAATCAAAATCCACTTGGTTGTATTTTTCTTCCCCTAATAATTATACCCAAGTCTTTTCAAACTAAACTTATGGTCTTTGATTTACCTTTATTTTATAACATACTCCTCAATCACCCTTGGACTCATAGAATGAGGGCCATCACCTCTTCTAGTAGCTAATGCATAAAATTATTATATAATGGAAAATGATATAAGCATGAGGCCAATTTAAACCCTTTGAGTATTCAACTTCCCAATCCAAAATCTCAATATTGCATTCCTACCATCAATAGTGTTCCCTTGCCTAAATTCATCAACATCAATCCAAACCTACAGGTCACTCTTGCTAATTTAGATGATGATGAACCCAATGACTTACAACATCCTTACAACACTGCTAAGATACCTCCTTATATCTTAGAGTGGATTCCTCCCTCTTTATTACCTCATTATTTCACTATTCCTCTCATTGATAAGATTATCAATTTCCCCCCTCTATGTAATGCTCAGAAACCTTCTTACCCAGAAGATGCCTTTACATGCAATGATTATGGAGTGGAAACATTATTCGAAGATACTCTAATTATTTATCCATATAAACTGAGTAACCTCTAAATTTCACTTTATGAAACTCCCCCTAAATCTCAAGCATGTACCATTTTTTCAACCTATGATGATAATTACATCATAGACCAAACTCAATCTCAAGACTTGGATGTTCAACATTATCAATTTTTTTAATCTCAAATACATGATTTCAAACAAGATGTTCACACCATTTCCACATATTTTAAATTAACTCCTAAAGGTCATGTACCTCCTTTTAATTCTCCACTTCTTGATACTCCTTGGTGGTAGAACAAATCCTACCTTTTGAACCTCTAAAAATTATTGCATCTTTTCTACCACCTATAAATCCCATCATCACAATTGATTCTTGCTCCATAAAAAAACTAATGATATCTCATTTGATCAATATATTTCTCTTGCTCCCAAGATTACATTAGATGCTAAGGTTATAGATGTCCATTAGATACATTCTAAATATGATAGCCATGGTAATCAAATTATCGATCTTGTAGTAGATGTTGAATATTATATCCCTATTCCCACTTTACCTAGTGATGAAGCTATCTTTCAATTAATTCATGCCTGAGAACCCAAAATTCCTCGACAACATCACAAACTCAAGAATTTCAAAAATAAAGCCTCTTATTTCAACAACTTCATCGATATCATTGATCCTAAAGCTATTCCAATTTCTTCTTTATTGAATGCACCATATCACTTCCTAGATGGTAATGCTATGATTACCAAAGAAACTACTCATATTGAATATGGTACTCCATCATGCCCTTGACCTATTATAATTTATCATGAACTCACACTCGCTGAACATGATAACTTTAGCTTATTTTTTGATAAATATAGTGAGATATTTGCTTGGTCTTATGAGGACATGTTTGGTATTAACCCTAGCATTATGGTGGATATTATCAATACTTATCTTGATGCCAAACCTGTGCACCAAAAATAGTAGAAATTTACACCCAAAGTTTCCACCTTATTCCATAAATAAATTATAAAACTTCTTGATGCTAAGTTCATCAAACTAGTGGACTATTCTGAATGGGTTTCTTACATAGTCTTTGTTAGAAAAAAATCACCATGGTCATTTGTATATGCATTGATTTCTATAATATTAATCTTGTTTATCCCAAGGACAATTTCTCTCTACCTCTAATAGATGCCATTGTCAATTCCATAGCTAGTTATGAAATGTTATCTCTTATGGATGGTTTATTGGGTTATAACCAAATTCACATTTCCCCCAGAGACCAACATAAGACAACTTTAACCATAGAATGGGGATGTTAAAATTCTCTTTGGAATTAAAAATGTTAGAGATACTTATCAATGAAAAATGACCCATATCTTTCATGATCTTATAGACAAAATTGTATAAACATACATGAATGACCTCATTTCTAAGTCTAAATGTCACAAGACTCATCTTTTTGATGTTGCCATCATCTTCAACCACTTTTTTAAATATAAAGTTAGACTAAATCCTTACAAATGTGTCTTCAGTGTCACATCTGGGAAACTATTAGGATTCTTAGTTTTCTTTATGGCATTGATGTTGACCCCACCAAGATTAGTGCTATCATCAACATGATCATCCTTCAATCCATTTTGGACATTCAAAATTATCTCGATAAACTTAGGGCAATTAGATGATTCATCCTCGATATGGCTTACCATATCCACCTCATCAATTCTCTTTTTAAGAAAGGTAATGCTTTAGAATGGGTAGATCCTTATCAAAAATCATTTGATAAAATGAAAGAATTATTGCTTCACCCACCTACTCTATGTCCTCCTTTCAATGATCAACCTTTGATCTTATACACTTCTTCCACACCCATATCCATTGGGGAAATGCTTGCCCAAAAAGATAATACTAGAAGAGAACATGTCATCTACTATATCACATAAGGCCTCATTAATTATGAAAAACATTACATAAAAGTATAACTTGCTTGCCTTGCCATATATTTTATAGCTAATTTTTTTTGACATTATATGCTTTATTAGATCACTTATGTTATCTCTTCCAATCCCCTTCATCACTTCTTATCCAAATCCTTTCTTCCTCGAGACAGAATTGATAAGTGGATGGTCCTTCTCATGGAATTTGATCTCTGAATTATTACTTAAATAGTTGTCAAATGATAAATCATCACTAATCAACTTACCATAGCTCTTGTGCATGCTATCGATCACCTTCAAGATCATCTTGCCGATGACAATATTATCTATATTAAAGGTCTCAACCAAGCCATATCTCTTGAATATTAGCTCCATAAATTCACTTATAATCTTGAATCAAGTAATCTCAATGAAATTGCTATCCTCCTTGATACTACTAAACCAAAACTAGTTATCGAAAAACTTCTTGAAATTAATGTTGATTTACATGAGGATGCTTGGAACCTTAGCTTTGATGGTGCTAAGTTCCTTCAAAGAGATGGGGTAATTTGTATTCTTACGAGCCCTCTTATAAAAATTATCCCTTCATCTTTTTTCTTAACATTTGATGTCACTAACAACATGGCCGAGTACGAATCTTTAATCTTAGGCATGAGAGTTGCCCTTGACTTAGATATCTAATACCTACATGATTTAGGTGATTCCAAACTCATTTGACACCAAATCAATGGTGATTACCAATGCAAAATTGAGAATATCATTTCTTATCATCAAATTCTAACTACTCTTACCAAATATTTCATTTTTTTCACCATCGAGCCTATCCCTCAAGATCAAAATCCTATTGTGATTCCCTCACTTCTTCAACATCTCTTTTTGATCTGCACTAAGTTCTTATTGATCCCACTTTTCTTATCTAAATAAGAAAATATTCATATTCTAATAAACCACATGATTCACTAGTCTACCACATTGAGGCTAATATCATTTGATAAAGCCCGTGGTATACAGACATTATTCAATTTTTGGAACATCAAACTTATCCTCCCAACCTAGATTCTCACCAAAAGACTCACATTCACAAATAAACTTTTAAGTATGTATTTATATATAGCATACTATATTATCATAATGCTCAAGGTACCTTTCTCCACTGTGTTATGCAAGAAAAGGTTCCTCCTATTCTATAACAAGCACATGGGGGCATTTGTGGTGGCCACTATAGTAGACATGTTATAGCCTGCAAATGCTTATGTATGGGATACTTTTGACCCACTCTTGAAAAGATGCCATTTAATTAAATAAAAATTTTACTCCTTACCAACTTCATGATGATTTAATTTATTCACCTCCAGCCATGCTTCAAACCATATAATCTCCCTAGACATTCTCCATGTAGGGATTAGATCTCATAGGAAAATTACCTAAATCTCAAGATGGACATGTCTTTATAATCACAATCATAGAACATTTTACCAAATGGGTTAAGGCTATGCCCCTTATTAACATCACCAGTATCACCATCTCCAAATTCATACTTAATAAAATAACTTACCACTTTGGTGTCCCTCATTTTATCATTTCAATTAATGGTTGTAATTTCAAAAATAAAGTTGTTAAATAGCCTTGTGCTATATTTAAAATCAATCACAAATATCCACACCCTATCATACATAATGTAATGGATAATTTTAGGCCACCAATAAAATTATTAATAAAATTCTCCAAAACACAATTCATAAAATTTGCACAGATTGGCACCTTCGTCTCTATCTAATTCTTTGGGCCTATCGCACTAGCATACACATTGTCACTAGGGCAACATCATTCTCTCTAGTATATGGTTCTAAATCAATCCTTCCATTAGAATTTGAGATTACCTATCTCCATATATATCTTCATGGTATGATGCCCAATGAATAATTATGTGAATCTCTCCTTCATTCTCTTGATCTCCTTGATGAACACCTTCTTTTTGCTTTACACCATAATTACCAATACAAGGCCCGTATTGCCAAATAACATGATAAATGAGTTAAAGTTCACACATTTAATGGTGGTGATATTGTTCTTAAATTAGATTACACTCATGATAAAGAAGGTATATATGCCCAAAAATGGTGGGGTCCTTAATCAAATATATTCTTGGTCCAAGTACCTATCGCCTTCACACCAATGAAGGTCATATTATCAAAGAACCCACCAACACACAATTACTTAAGAAGTATTTTGCCTAATCCTTCCCTTTTTTTCATGTTTTTTATATGTTATTTAACTTACACTTTTTTTAGGATACTTACACGGGTCTCACCCTCTACAACAGTTCTCTCTTTTCACAAATCTTAGTCCTTGTTTTTGATCTTTTAGTTTCCATTTTTCTCATGACTTGCATTGTAAAACCACAGATTGGACTTGGTCTTCCTCATGATGTACTTCCATTCTCTTTATTTTCATACTTTATACACACTTTTTGGCACTACTTGGGTTTTTCTTTTGTGATTTGTAGTGTGAAACCATGGATAGGACTTGGTCTTCCTTAAAAATACCATATTTTTCTTATCCCATTTATTTCTCACATGATTTGTACACCCCCTTGGGTTTCTCTTATATGAGTTGCAGTGTAAAACCAAGGATATGACCTGACCTTCCTCATAAATCACCATCTTTTCCTTATCTAAAATATGTTTAGCAATGGTTACAAGTTTTTGATCTTTGTTCTGAGCCTTAGATTTTTCTTATTTTGATAGATGAAATTTCCAAAAAAATCTATGCTAGCATGTTTTCTTACATTTCCCTCATTATTATGATAAGAAATCACAGTTTTTTGTCATTGTATCCCTTTTTTTCCCTTTATCATAATTTTTATGATTTGAAGTAATTCAAATTGTTTCATGTTTCATCCCTCTTGATTTTATTTCCTTTCACTCCACATTGGATAAAACAAGGTTGAAGTCAAGATAACACATTTATTTCACCTATATTTATGAGACTCTTAGACACCATGTTCTTTGAGTTATCTCTCTTAGCAACCAAGTCCCAAGTATTCAAATGAAAGTCATCTTTAGCACTCATTTTTGGTTCTCCAAATCTATATGGAGGAGGAATAGATAAAATCCATCAAGAAAGTTATAATAAAAAATCATTTGAAACAAAAGCTAATGATATACAAAAGGAAACATACAAATTTTGAAAGTAAAAATCGCACCAAAAGACATGATTAAAATCACATATCCTATCTCCAATAGAAGCTCAAACTCCATAGTTGGCCTCACAATAGATTCAAGGTCCATTGGGGTGTGGTAGGCTAGTAGATTGGAATAAGAAAACTCAATAAACTCTATGGTGTTACTTAATTTCATATGCAAGTACCCAATATTTGTAGTAGATCAATGACTCTATAAGGGGTCTTGAGGAACAAGGAACATGTTGTGGGAAGGTAGGTTCATTTACTTTTCATGCATATAGCCTTCATGGGATGATCTACATACTTCATTTGTTGATCTAAGACTTATGTGGCTAAGAAAAGTTCTTTAGAGTCCTTAAGGTCAACAGTCTACTTGTTTTGACAAACCTAATTTGAGTGTCTTGACTTCGATAAAGAGTTCCTTTACCTTAGTTTTTCCTTTATTCTCTCCCCCACCCATTTCATTTCCCTCCTTGATTAGCATGTGTGATTCTAAATCTATTTTCCCTTATTCTATACTTCCTTCTTCTTCACATATTAAAAACATGCTAACACTACTTTGTTTCAAATTTATTTATCCTTAGCACAAAATAATATGTTTGAGCAACTATGGATTACTTTCTTTACACCATGGTTTTACATTTATAGATATGCCTTGATTTATTTTTACCATTTGTTAGTGTTGTATCACTCTTTTTGTGGACACCCGAGTCCATTTCTACTTTCATGTAATTTTTTCATTGTTGAGTGAGGTTGGCTTGTTACTTCTCACCCACTAATGTTGTTTCCCCTTTTATGCACCTTTTTCCATTAATGATTGAATAAGGATTGTTACTTCTCACTCATCAATTATGTTTTACCTTTTTTTTCTTGCCCATATTTGTTTAAGTAAGGATTGTTATAGCTTTTACATTGATGTTTGATTACTATCCTTTTTGACATGTATCCTTAGTTTGACTTGGTGAGTTTGCCTTTCATACTAAAGGTTTACTTGTTTGATTTTTTTGATCTTTAGTAGCCTTATATTTTTGGTTACCCAATTTAATCTAATTTTTGCCTTGATAATTTGGTCTAGCATAACACTTGTAATCCCATCTTTCCATATTTTCAACTACATCCCATCCACATAACACCAATTATTTTGGCTTTCTTACATTTGTTTGTTTTTACTCTTTAGTTTTGTATTCTTGGGTTTGTCAAAAGTAGTCTCTACACCCTCCATAATCAAAACTACAAACACAACATACAACCATCTAGTGATAGAGTTAAGTCAAGGTACATGTCACATTTACTTTTCATTTATTTCCCTTTCCATCATTTAATTTAAGTTATTTTTGCTTTAAAATACTGCAACTTTTTTTTAACCTCAACATTGTATATTACTATGTTATTTATCTAAGCACCATCCCCTATTGAACTTGAGTGACACATGATGATCCTTGAGTGGGGAATATTTATACACATAGTATTTTCAAACTTTATCAATTAATGATGATTTTTATCTTGTTGGAACCCACCGAGTCTCAATCTCTCTGAGTGCATGCCTTAAGGGGTGCACTAGGAAATGGGTGGGCAAACCATTGGTGATTCAAAAGATTGTTATCCCTTATTTACACTTGTTATCAATTCAAACAACTATTAAAAATGATTCCCCTAAGCTTTACCTCCCATTTAACACACTCTTCTAGTAATTTACCACCTTCATTAGCCCTTTTTCTTACCTAAACTCATTTTTGGCAGTTTACATGACTATGTCGGCCACATCAACCTTGTATTCTTATTGATAAAACTTATTAGGGTCTAGGTTGACCCCTAGTTGAATTAGTACATGAACTAATTATTTTTTATCAATTATGATACTAGGTCAATCAAGTTGACCTTGTTAGCTGAAACTTCTAATTCTCTTATGCATGTTTACTTTTAATGTTTATTACCCTAAATTTATGTCATAAGATTTGGTGAACACTTGATTAAATTTAGCTTTACTTATTATTAATTTAGTGAATATGAAAACACATGATCTAGTTAGGGTTATTAAATATTTTTTCATGAATGGAGGCTTTAGAACCCTCCCTAGTGATATTATTGTGGTAAGAGATCCCCTAATTAGGTCTAGCAGATCCATATTGGTCATGACCTTAATTATCTAATGTATCCCCAATCAAAAGTGTAAGTAGGATCTATCTTCTCAGAGCTAGGATTGAACTATATATATGATGCATTTCCCATTACATACAAGAAACATCCATTTGCATGGGGAATTTAGAGACAAATCAGCCACCCCTTCTTTTTTCTTTTATTCCTTCCTTCTATCCAACTTACCCATTTATCCTATCACTTGTCCCCTATATCTGAGAGGAAAAATATCCAAGAACAACACCTTACTTTCACACACACAAATGATTCACTAATTGATTATTTTAGTGGTGTGTTTATGTGATTGTTAATAATGATTATATTTGATTATTTTGGTGCATTTTTTTGATAAAATAGATGATTTTTGTTGCTTACTTATTTACAGTTTGTTTATTTACCTTTTTATATTATTGCCTTAACTCAATCCACTATATCAGTGGGTTCATCATCATGGTGATTCCTATCATGCAGTTGTACTTGAGTCTATCTATTAGCATTTGACATCATTATCATCATGGTTTTTATCATTGGTGCATTGTTTTCATCTATTTATAGGATCAAGGGTTAGTCCTTATGTAGATTTCAACCTAGTCATCATGATATTTTATATCATGGCACATACTGTTCCATGATTTATTAAAAATCAAGATGTTGGAAGTCTAATTGGAAATGGTGCAACAAAATATCTCCTTATCTATTATCCCCCAACCAATTCATAAAGTGCCTAATCATCATTTCTCAGAATGACAATCCACCATACTAAGGCAAACCATTTAAATTGATCAATAATTAAATTCACTTGACTAGGGTAGCTCCTTAGATTGGTGATTAAATCCACCCTATTAGGGCATATTCTTATGATCAACTAAGGCCATCCTTTTTGGGGTCCATTCCTTCATTTTAATATATATTTTTAATTTCAAGCCCATAGAGTTATCTCCTTCTTGATTCTTCCTCTATTTTTTGATGGCCCATATATTTTGACTTCTTCCCTAACCTTCCTCTCAAGGGGGCATACATGGATAATTAGGTGCCCTTTGGGGCATTAATCTGAGTTTATTGACTTGTAAAATTTTAAAGAAAGAGAAGAGTGAAGACATAATTCTTCAAGTGTTATCAAAGTTATTATTGATGATTTTTTTAATCTTTGAAAAGGCGCTACTATGTCTAGTGTCTCATAATGCCTTATCAAATAGGGACAAAATTTAGACACTTCATTTTAACTAATTCTATGTCTAAACTATGTTTGAAATGATTTTATATAATTACATACAAATTTAACCAAAAATTACCATTGGACCTAATTTACCCACATAACTACCAAGTTAACCCAAAATCACAATGATACATCCCTAATTAGGGCAATGGATCATATGATTCGAGTAATATTTTAGGTGATAATTCAGTTGATGGTTTTATCCCAATTGGTGGCAGAACTTTCAGGAGCCATAACTTTTACACCATAGCTCTGTTTGACTCCTCGTTTGAACCATTGGAAAGATAAGAATGAGTGGAATAATATGAGATGACACTAAACCTTTATTAGTGGGTTTTAATCCCCAAAAACCAAATAGAAGTGCCCCAAATTTAAATTTTAGTAATGAAATCTAAAAATAGTAAGTTTCTAAAAATAGTAATTCCTTGAATTCTATATTGTTATAAATCATGGAAGTCAAATCACTTAATCTCCCTCGAGATTGGTGACCTTTAAAATCCTCCTCCTACCTTCAAAATGTGTATAAATGAAGATGTAACCCAAAATAGAAATCAAACATCTCTTCTCAAAGATAGGCATATGTTTGGGTCTACAAATTTGATCAATAAAACATCTCTTCTCAGAGATAACATTATTTCAATTATGTTGTTCTTGTTTCTTGAATTATATTTCAACCAAAGCTTCTGAGTTTTGGATCACTTTCCATGTTTTAAGTAAAAATTCTTCCTTCATGGCTTCTATGAAATCATCCCCATTAGAGCATATGATGATCTATATATAGAGTGGCAACAACTTTGCCAAGGTAAGGAATAATCTGTTCAAGATTATACTGAAATTTTTCATTCTCTATCTATGAGATTGGGCATCCAAGAAAGTGAGAAACACAAGGTTATCAAATATCATGGTGGACTACAATGGTATATATAGGGGGAGATGGACCTATTCAATTTGGAAACCCTCAGTGAGGTGTACAAATTCATGGTGAAGATTGAGCAGAAGCATGGAAGAATGAATATGAAGAGTCAACCTTCAAAATGGAAAAGTGACAAAGAAGGTCAAACACAAGGACAAAATTGGAAGCAAAATAAAGTGAAGACTGGGAAATGGTGTGATTATCACAAATCTAGAACACACTCCAAAAAGGAATGTCAAGTCATTAAGTCCCTAATTTTAGAGTCACAATCTCCAACATCTACTGCTCTACCTCATACACACCCTGTAGTTGAGGAGGATGAAGAAGAGATTGTAGATGCTGAGCCTGATGTCATCATTGCTTCATCATAGACCCATGAGGAGAGTCCAAATGACAAGAAAAGGTTGTTTCACTCTAAGTTATGGGTGAAAGGTAAGCCTCTACATTTCATTCTTGATAGCGGGAGTCAAAAGAATTTCATCTCTGCTAATGTTGTGAAAATCCTAAATTTGTCCATGAAGCCTCACTCAAAGACATAAAATATTGTATGGTTGAGTCTAGGGAGAAACCTCTATGTCACCCACCAATGTCTTCTCTCATATGCAATAAAACCTTTTCAAGATGAGGTCTTATGTGATGTGGTCAATCTAGATGTTTATGATGTACTCTTTGGTTAGCCATTCATGTATGATCAACATGGAATCTATGAATCAAAAACTAAAAGGATCACCCTCACTATTAGAACATGGTGCTATAGGGTACTAGAGGTACCACCTTCTACATCTATCTCTCTGATTAATACCAAGAAATTTATTCTCATGGTGGTCAAGCCATAGGAATCCAAAAGGGTTGACGTTGCAGCCCTAACTACATAAACAACATAAAAATAGAAGAAAATAGATACCAAGATGAAGAAGTTCATGGCCTTCCATCCATAGACTCATGGTCAGATAGAAATGGTAAACAATCAGGGCCTGCATAGCTCCACAAAGCACAACTCCACAAAACATAGTCCATTCTAAGTATGCATCGAGAATCAAATCAAAAATACAACTGCCACACTTGATGATAAATATTTATGCAATGGTGACCATTGATTCTCAGGGAGGGAGGAATTATTTTATCAATATTTTAGGTGATAATCCAGGCGATGGTTTTACCCCAATTTGTGGTAGAACTTTTGGGGGCCATAAATTTTGCACCATAGCTTCGTTTGACTCCCCATTTGAACCATTGGAAAGATAAGAATGAGGGGAACACCATGAGATAAAAATGACTTTTCTTAGTGCATTTTGACCCTTAAAAACCAAATGGAAATGCCCCAAATTTCAATTTTAGTAGTGCAGTCTAAAAATAGTAATTCCTTGAATTTTGTATTGTTTTAAATCATGGAAGTTGAACCACTTAATATCCCTCAAGATTAGTGACCTTCCACATCCTCCTCCTAACTTAAAAAATGTTTATAAATGAATATGTAACCTAAAATAGAAATCAAACATCTCTTCTCAGAGATAGGCATATGTTTGGGTCTGCAAATTTGATCAATAAAACATCTCTTTTCAGAGATAGAATTATTTCAATTGTGTTGTTCTTGTTTCTTGAATTATCTTTCAACCAAATCTTTTAAGTTTTGGATCATCATATTGCATCATTAATATTTTTTAGTGCGTATTTAATTAATTCAACCCTTTTTAAATGTCTTCATAAGTTAATTAAGTGAATAGTTGATTGACAAATAGAAATATTATAAAATCTGCCATTCTTCTAATTGTTGATTAATCCTACTTAATCAAGCATAGTTATTATTCTAATAGGAAAATCTTGTTTAGCCCTAAATTTTAGATATGGGGGGTATATCATACCTTAATGGTATAAGGGTTAAGAATATAGAAATAATAATGCACATGGGTGATAATGAGATCTACAATAGGCCAATTGGGTGCTAAACATATATATAAGCATAAATTAAATGAATTATGTTGAGTATAGGCTAAATATAGAAAGTATAACTCAACTACGAATAGAAATGACAAATAAGCAATATACTTAGCTAGTTTTGATGCTAACATAGTGTTGGATCGAGAACAAATAGGAAAAAGGGTGGAATACTATTCCAGAACAATTGTTAGATTTTAGATCTGACACTTATAAAGATTTAAACACTAAAGTTAGCCTGGGATGGTTGCATCAATGCTATTATATGGGTATGATGCAAGTGTCTTATATTACATACTTGATGAAAAGATATGCAACCACCTAGATTATTTTATGTTTTACTTCACCTTCTCTCTGATGCATTAATATCTGGGTCATGGATTATCTCTCCTCATGAACCTATAAAACCCTAGTTCTTCATCTTTATGGTGACCTTGGGGAAAATGGGTCAGTAAGAACATGATGTCGAGCTGACCCCAAAGAGCCCACTATCAGTAGGTACTACCTACATAGCCAATACTCTATAAGAGGACCTCAAACTCATGTAGTTATCCCCTATGTGTTGGATTATGTATGAATCATGCAATATTATGTAAAACAAGTATAATAATGACCTAGTTTTTAACTTAGAAAATTGGGTTCTTAGGCTTCTCTTTTATTACTTCAGACCTACACATGTGATATACCTATGACTAGTATGGAAATAGGGAATTTTTTTTCAAATAAATGCTTAATAGAGTGATTTTGATAAGTTGCCTTGGTCTCTTTGCTCTTTTTCTAGGTGGGGAAAGAATGAGGGTTGATATCCTATTTATATAAATCCATTTGGAGTAATAAATCACACTAAAGCACTTATACTGACCATTAGGATATGTTTCATTTGTAAATTAGATGGATTTAGGGAAATAGACACTTGCATTGGGTTAGGGCACTAACATTGACTCTAGTCTCTATCCTGGATGTTAGAGTCCAAGAGAAGGAAAGTAGGTATAGGCTCAGAACTTACATATATGGAAGATAAGTACATTTTAAGCATTCTAGGTGAGATAGAGGGCCTAGATCATCGATGTAAGACTGGTTATAATAATAGATATAGGTTAATGGGAATAATATAAAATAAATGCAAGACTTGTGGAAGGAGAAAGGTCCTTAACTAAGAGGAATAGCCAAGGTCTGATTTTTCCAAGTGTACAATCTTAAGGTGATATATAATCCATAAATGTCATCTATAAATCCATGGATTTTAATATTGCTATTTTACTAAAATTAAAATTGGAATATTGTCTCACAAATGGATGACATCATTAGGAAAAGTGTGTAACAAATCAAAGGTTATGACATGTCTTACATTTTACTTACTTACTCAAGAGAAGTTCTTACACCTCTCTTACACATTCCTCCTCCTACACCCCTCTTACACACTCAAGAGGATCAATGAATGCACTTTTTCTTCCAATGTACCTTACATACTCAAAAAGGCCTTAAATGATCTCTCCTAAACACTCCATGTGTGTAATCATATATTTGAGGATTGATCCTCAACCCTCCATCTTGAGATGAGATAAACAATCCATAATGATTCAAGAAATCTATAAATTCAAGCCTCACACATCTCATCTCAATAAGCTTCACCATGCAAGCTTACACTTCTAATTACACAAGGAACTTCCTCACTCTCATGCCAAGATAAATCTAAATCATGTTTACATAATGAGAGATGATACTCATGCAAGGATTCAAGAATTGATAAACGCTTCTACATCTACACTCAACCTCATTAGACTGGTCTTCAAACAAATCTTGAAGGGAGATAAAAACATGGTTCTTTATCTTCTAATTTGCATTTATTATTTGTAGTCCATATAGCTCAACCTAGGGATTAACATTGAGAAGTTATGTCTTAAAGTTATTTTGGATTTTTATTCCCTAATAATTAACTAATATCTCTTGGATTCTTGATCTAAACTTATAACATGCTCCTTGGTTGCCCATGGACATATCATGTGTGTTATTGCCTTTTTAGGTGCTCAATGTATCAAATTCATATAAAATAGAAAAAAATATAAACATGAAGTTGATCATAATCTATAGAGCATACAACTACCAAATCATAAATCTCAATATTATATTCCTACTATTACTCACATTATAGTCCACCTCTTCCAATTTTTTTTAACATGAATCCTGACTTACATGTCACTCTTGCCGATTCAAGTGATGATGAACCAAATGAACTATAAAACATTTACAATACCACTCGACTAACTCATTATATAGAGGAATGTATCCCTCCTTTATTACCATGTGATCGTACCATTCGTATAATATATGATACTACTGATACTCCCCCTCCATGCAATGCATATGAGTATTCTTACATAGAAGATGATTTCATGTGTAATGAATATAAAGTGGTAATTTTTTTTTCAAGATCCTTTAACTATGTCTCCTCATAAATTTGACAACATAAGTGTTTCAACCATTGATTCTCATAAAAAACCTAATACATGTACTATTTTTCCCACTTACAATGATAATTATATAATGGCCTAAGCCAAATCATGAGATTTAGATGTATAAAATCATCAAAAACATGACTTAAATCATGATGTCCATGTCATTCATATCTCATTCAACACTAAATCAAAACCTAAAGATTATGTACCTCATATTAATCCACCATTATTACACATCTCATAGGTAATCAAAGAAATCCAAACTATGGCATCTTTTAAACCTTCTACATAACCTAATTTAATACAATCTACTTTACCAACTACAAATATTATTTCCCCTTCTTAAAAATACACTGATCAATCTAAATCTATCCAACTAAACACAATTAATACATCTTTGTTTATTAAACAAACTGATACAATGACTATTGATACATTTGACTTAACTCAACTTGATCTCACCAACACATAATATATATCTAATACTACACCTGATATTACCTTGGATGTTAAAGCCAATGACACAAGACAAATACATTCTAAATATGATAGCAAAGTTAATCAAATCATTGATCTTGAAGTAGATGTCAAATATTATGGACCTTTACCTATGATTCCTAGTGATGAAGGTAAAATAGATCCTCTCCATGCTAGATAACCTCGACTTCCATGCCAACATCATAAGATTGGAAACCTAAAGTAAAATGTTCCTTGTTTAAATAATTTCATTGCTAGTCTAGACCCCAAAACACATCATATTTCTTCCCTACCTCCTATTCCATACCATTTCTAAGATGTAAATGCTATGCTCATTAAAGAAACTATAAAAATCAAATACAGTAAACCTACATGTCCTCGACCTATTATTGTTTCTAAATATCTCACTCTTGAAGAGCATGGCAATTTTAGCCTCTTCTTTGACAAATATTGTGATACATTTACTTGGTTATATGAAGATATCCCAAGAATTGATCCTATCATCGTAGTTCATAACATCATCACTTATCCTAATGCTAAACCCATTTGACAAAAGAAATGAAAATTACCTCATGATATTTCTACCTTATGTCATAAATCAATAATCAAAATTTTGGATGCTAAATTTATTAAACATGTGGACTACTTAGAATGGGTTTCAAACATTTTCCTTATTCATAAAAATCTCACCATAGTATTCATATATGCATTGAATTTCACAACCTAAATTTAGCATGTCCAAAAGATATTTTTTTCTTTACCTTCAATAGATGTTATTATTGATTCTAATATCTGGTATAAAATTTTATCACTCATATAAGGGTTCTTGTGATACAAGCAAATTCACATAGCTCCCAAATATCAACATAAAATAACATTTACCACATAATCAGGCACCTACTATTATGTTAAAATGCCTTTTGGTCTCAAAAATTTTAGAACTATATATGAACGTGCAATTGCCCATATTTTTCATGATCTTTATCAAAAAATCATCAAAACCTATGTGGATGAACTTGTTTCCAAAAATAAGATTCATACCCATGACCACAGCTCTGATACCAATTGTTAGAAAGGAATGCTTGCCATTGCACCAAAAGGTTGGCATGTTAATGTTCGATACAAACCCTAAATAAGTACCCACAGGAGGCTATTAGTCCATGTCACAAATCCCTAAGGGGGATGTTGGTGATTAGTCCAATAGAAAAATGTTATACAAAATTAGAACATGACAGTCTTACTATCTATTTTACAGTTGAAACAATCCATCATTATATGCTCTATGAAACTACTTATGTCATTATCCATTATGATCCACTTCATCATTTATTCTCAAAATATTTCTTACCTAGAGATAGAACTGGAAAATGGATGGTCCTATTGATGGAATTTGACCTTTGAATCATTACACATAAATCTATTAAAGGATAGGTCATTGCAAACCACTTTACGATGGCTTCCATACCAGCTACAAACCACTTTAAAGATACTCTTCTTGATGAATAAATTCTTTTTATTGAAGGAGTTAATTAAGAAATATCACTCAAAGATTACTATCATAACTTCACTATTGATCTATAAGTAAATAATCATGAAGAACTTGATCCTCCTACTACCACTAAATCTAAAGTAGTCATTAAAGAATTACCATAAATTACAAACAACTTACATGAAGACACTTAGACACTTAACTTAGATGGTGCCAAATTACTTCAAGGTATTAGGGTAGGTTTTATCTTAACCAACCCACATGGTAAAATCATACCTGTCACATTTAAACTAAATTTTTATGTCACTAATAATATGGATGATTATGAAGCTCTAATACTCGACATGTAAGCCAAAATCAATTCAGACATTCCATATCTACATGCCTTAAGTGACTCAAAATCACATCTCATGAAGTTAGTGGATATTATCTTTTTAAAAGTGAAAACCTTATCACATATCACAAAATTTCCACTACACTTGCCAAAGAATTTGATTCTCCTACCATCTAATCTATCCCACAAGAAAAAAATGATATAGTTGATTCTCTTGCTTCATCAACATCTCTATTTCACCCTCATCAAGTACTTCATGATTCTCAATTCCTTACTCAAATCAGGAAATCACCTTATTTACAAAATAAAAAATGATTCTATAATTTTTTACATAGAGGATGTTACTATTCAATAGAGACCATGGTATAAAAAAATAATTAAATTAATTGAGCATCATACTTACCCTCCCAAATTAGATTCTCATGAAAATACTTAAATTCACAAATAAGCATTCAAATATGTACTTTGATACAACACCCTCTATTATCATAACACAAAATAAACTTTATTATGTTGTGTAATGCTAGAAGAATTTCCTTCTCTCCTTGAGCAAGAACATGGGGGCATATGCAGTGGTCACTATAACATCCACACTATAGCCCACAAATGTATGCATATGGGTTATTTTAGATTATGCTTGAAAATGATGCCATTAATTTCACTAAGAAGTGTAATCCTTGTCAACTTCATTATGATCTCATCCACTCCCCTCTAGACAAATCTAAACCTTGGAGTCTCCTTGGATATTTTATATGTGTGGATTAGATCTCATTAGAAAGTTACCTAGATCACAAGATAGTCATATGTTCATTATCACTGCCATTAAATATTTTATCAACTGGGTAAAAGCCATGCCTTTTGTTAACATTATTGGTATTACCATTTCTAAGTTCATTCTCAATAAAATCATTTTTCATTTTGAAGTCCCTCATACCATCATTTATGACAATAGTGGTAACTTCAAAAACAAATATATGAAATAACTATGTGCAAAATTTAAAATATGCATAAATTCTCAACACCTTATCATCTTGAATGCAATGGCCAAGTAGAAGCCACTAAAAAAATTATAAACAAAATGTTAGAAAAAAATAATATAAAATCTCATACTAATTGGCATATCCAAATTTATCCCACACTTTGGTCTTCTTACACTAGCATACATATTATTACTGGGGCAATGTCATTTTCATTAGTATATGGGTTTGAGCCATTTTTACCTATAGAAATTGAGCTATCATCCCTACATATTTCTCTTCATGGTATTATTCCTAATGAGGAATTACATGAATATCATCTCCATGATTTATATCTCCTTGATGAAAAACATATGGATGCTTTTATAATATAACTCCCAATACAAAGCTCACATTTCTAAATAATATAATAAGAAGGTTGAAGTCCAAACTTTCAATATTGGTGTTCTAATCTTCAAATTAGATTACACACATGATAAAGAAGGTAAGTATGCCCGAGAATGATGGGGTCCTTACCTTGTAAAAGATATCCTTGGTCCTATTACTTATAGATTATAAAGTAATTGACATATTTTTAAAAAACCCACAAATACTTAATTTTTAAATAAATATTTTGCTTAAAATATTTACTATTTATCACATAATTACATATTCTCTACATACTAACACTTTTTGCAGGTTTCCTACAAAGATATCCAATATGAAACTTTAAACTACTCTTACTAGCCTTAGTTCATACCATGGGTCCTTTGGTCCATTTTTATTACTTTCATTTAGTTCATGAGTTACATCATAAGACCATAAATAGGACTTGACCATCCTCATGTACATATTTTATTACTTAGTCTAGATTTCACTTTCTTTTTATTTTGTGAGTTGTAATATAAGACATTGGATAGGATCAAATCTTCCTCACAAAAACATCTTCATACTTTCACCTACTTTGGATTATTGCATTTTAGTGTAATACCTTGGATAGGACTAGATTTACTCATAAAATTTACAAATTTCATAGAACTATCTTCAAACTAAGTGTTTTTATTAAAAATTAAGGCAATAGTTAAAGATTATGATTTCATACTTTCAAAATCAGTTATGCATATTTTATGGTAATAGATTTAAATAAACTATTTTTGCATGTTTCCATGCACTTTCACTATTTATTATGATGTGGAGTCATTCTTACCTGTCATTATATCTTTTTCACAATTTTTTCAATTTGAGGTAACTCAATCATTTCATGTTCACTCTCATCTTATCCCCTATTTTTCATTCCACTTTGGGCATACTAAGAATGGTTTCAAGATAGCATTCTTATTTAACATGCAAGTACAAGACTCTTAGACACCATGCTCTCTAGGTTCTTTTACTTAGCTATCAAGTCTAAGTTTTCTCATGATTTTTAACACCCTTGTTCATTTTCTGAATTTGTATGGAGGAGGAATAAAAAAATCAATCAAAAATTTAAAATATAATTTATTTAAAACAAAATTTAATGATAAAAATGTATCTATCAAATCAAAACCCAAAATCACACTAAAAGACATGATTATCAAGTGCATATTCTATTCTATTCAAAGATTAAACTCCATATTTGACCTCATTATAGAGCTGAGGTCTATTGGGATGCAATAGGCTAGTAGACTAGGATTGGGGATTTTAAAATTATATAAAGTGCTACATAATTTCTTACACAAGTACCCAAATTTCATAGTATACCAACTACTTTGTAAGGGGTCCTAAGGAATGGAAAAAACATTATATGAAGGTAGGTCCATTTTAATTTTCATGCATATAGCCTTCATGGGATGATATTTATATTTCACTAGATAGCCCAAATTTGTGTGGCTAAGGCAATTTCTCTAGAGTCCTTAATGTCAAAAGTCTTCTTGTTTTTCCAACTTAATTTGAGTGTCTTGATTTTGATAAAGATTTTATACCTTGATACTGCCTACATTTCCCCCACCACCCATTTAATTTTCCCCTTGATAGGCAAATTTGTTTCTAAATCTATTTCCCAACTTCTATATTCCCTATTCTTCATATCTTCTTAAAAACATGCTACTAATAAACTTGTTTTAGTTTAATTTATCCTAATTAAAACAATATATTTTTGAGTCATTATCCATTACTTCTTTGTACCATTGATTTATCCTTCTCTGATTTCCTTGGTTTCATTTATAACATTATAGACTTCTTTATCACTCTTTTTATGGATAATATTGTTCCATTTCACTTTTTCCATTATTGAGTGAATTTGGATTGTTATTTCTCACTCATCAATGTTGTTTTACTTTATGCTCTTTTTCCATATTTGTTTAAGTTTGGTTTGTCACTTCTTTTACATTGATGTTGGATCTATTATTTTAGTTTCATGTGTCCTTGGTTTGATCTAGTTTGTTAACTTTCTTACTTAAGGTTCATATGTTTGAGTTTTTTGGTCATTTAGTAGTCTCAAATTTTGGGTTACCTGATATACTCTCATTTTATCCATTTTCCTTGGTTTTTTAGTTATAACTTAGCATTTATCACCCTAACTTACCAATTATCCATGTGATTTATTCATTTATACAAAGTTCATTTATTTTGATTTATCTATGATTGTTTATTTTTGATCTCTAGTTTTACATCTTATTATAGCACTAATTTAATTTACATCACTCAATCCATCTTTCTTTCTAATTTTCCTAAATTTGTTCCCTTTTTGGTTAATATTAATAGGTCAATGATGGATCTAGTTTCACATTTGTGTGCAGTCCCTATTATTTTTGAGCCTCTTCAAAGCATGCTCAATGATTGTGATATAAATTCAATACATTTTTAAATCCATCAAACTCATTTCCTCTAGAGATGTTGGTCATGTTTATATGACCCCCACTAAGGATGTCTATGTTGTTCATTCTATAAAGATTTTGGTCACTCAAAACAATAATGTAGAGAAAATTAGTGACATTTAAAGCAAAAATAATCAAGTTCTTGATCCAATAATTCTATTCCATGATAGTAATGATTTGTTTGAAGATATTCCTTATAAACTCCAATAGGATTATCCATAGTGGTCAAACTCAACACCATGCCCACCCACCCAAGAGGATGAACCATATTATGAGTTTTAAAAGGCACCTAATCATTTAGCTCAGTAGTGTATAACTTATTAGAGTTTTTTAACACATCAAAAGCTTTAAGGTACAAATCCTACCATGGATAGTTGACCACCTAAGTATACTAATCCATGGGACTAGTATGCATTATTTAACTCATTGTTGAGATCTTCAATAATATATTGATACAATTAATATTGAATTATCTAATTTTGTTGGTTTAATAAAAATTCCTCCTATAAATATAACATATTATTATATCCCTAAACATGGAGAGGTGTATTTTCTTTGGCACAAGTGTTCTACACATCACACCAATAGGTGTAAAGTTATTGATATAGGTACATCTATATAAAAGTATATTTTTGTGAATTTTATTAAATTTTGGTAGTGAGTAGTCTTATAAGTCAATTAATGATCAATAATAAATCTTGTCTAAGATTCACTTGTCATTTCTATGGTATTCCTAGGTTTCCTACCAAAACTAGAAATTTAAAAATTTAAATTTGTTATTAATAGTTTTGAAGGTTTTTATGTATTTTTAAAGTCTTGATGCTTTGGTAAGGGATAATTAGGGTATAAAAACATTTATTATATGTTACTTAACTATCAAATCAGTCTAAACTTGTCATAAACCAATCAAGGTATGTGCAACATATTGGACTGCTAAACTAGGCATGTTTGGATGAGTCTTAAAGTTGTTGAGAGATCTTTATTTCATAAAAAAAATAGAATAAGATTAGACCTATAGTAAAAATATGATAAAACTTGAACCATTAAAAAAATAATCTAATAATGTATGAATAGAAAGAGGAAATCCCAAGTTGTAGGTTGTTGGTGTATGTGAGAAGCCTATAGGGTCTGTGTATCAATTATTTAAGATATATGAATAAAGAACATTTTATTATGTTTTTGGGAAGAAATTACATACTTTTAATTGTGTAAGTAAATGTTATTTATAATTATTATATCTTGTATTATGCTTTCATGATAGGTCTTAGTCTGTAGAAACTAGAAAACATTATTTTTGTGACACAGTCTCATAAAAAGAGGGGTTTTTATGGATTTTTTGATTACTAAGTCAGAATAATAATTACATGGGTAATAGGAGTATATTTATGTATAAATAAAATTAAAATTAACGTTTGATGATAATTTGAAATAAAAATTTCCCCATATTTAAGCTCTCATCCTGTTACAATAATCTAAGGTTTTTATGGTACTAAAATCGTTATAACTTGCAAACAAACCATTAAAATGACTTAAACATTTGAGAATAGATGTATGGAAAATTTTATGATATTTTGAAACCATTTTATTTTTTTTAAAGATATATATAGGAATATATTATTAGAGAGTTTTTAGTGATGTCATGGAGGTGTCTTGGTGAATTAATGAAGTGCCTTGATAGTTTAAGTGACAATGCCAAAGTGTGTAATGTGCCTATTTTAATATGCTTGGTTGATCTTATACTTTGGCATGGTTAGAGATGTTAAAAGATGATTATGGTGACTTGAGAATGTGAAATTGGTCTTATCAGTGGTTAAGGATGATTGGAGAGCTTGTGTGCATAAGTGGAATTTATCTAGAAGTCCATAGTTTTCATCTAGACAGTTTGGGTTTAGTGGCAAAAAATTTGAGTAAACAATTCACTGATGTCACCATTGCCATGAGTGAATGAGTCAGGGGGACTTGGTTATATGGTTGTGATCACATTTTTACCTATTTTTTATGCACTAAATCTTAGGTCATGCACCTAAGTGCATTCAAAGATATGGGGGTGAAAAGTTAGGCTCCCAAGAATTTTGACAATGTTTTCCCATTGACAAATTTGCAAAGTGGCAAGAAGAGCCAAGTAAACATTTTAATGATGGAATATCTCACACATGTAGATGTTTCAAAACAAGATTATCATATGTGTTTATTTAGTTTTGAGCCTAATTTATTTATGCTAAATTTTAGGTCATGCACTGAAGTGAAACCAAATTTATGCAAGTGCAAAGTTGGCCTCCTAGGCAATTTTTGACATAGTTGGTTTTGTGGCAAAAAAATTTGATAAGGAATTTTAATGGTGATATATGTCACATGTGTGAGGGTTCTATGAGTATTTTGCTATATGGTTGGATTTTCCTATATGAGGAGATCATATGGTCCAAGTTTGAGAACATGCAAGTGAATGAGGTAAAATATATGACCGTACAAAGTTGGCCTTCCAATTAGATAAACAAGGTTCCCATACTTAATTTTTGCACAAGTTAATTCAATCAAGTCTCAAGGAGATTGATGGAGTACATTTTCTCCAAAATGTTAGGAAGTAATGAGATGAAAAAAAGTGCATGTTGTTTAATGATTGAGTAAAGGTAAAGGATAAAGATCTAACAGTAAGTGAGTGTTCATACAAATTGATCAAATGGTGAGGATTTCTAGTTAAATACTTGGTTGATTTATAGAGATCTACAATTTACATTGAGTCAAAGTTGTAAGATTACATAAGATGAGGTCAAAGTGACTGAGGTTTACTATTTGAGCATTGACACCTGTGCATTAAAGTTTGGATAAGATTGAAAATGTGAGATTTATATAAATATGAGAGGACATGAGATGCAAGCATAGTGTTCAAAGTTTAATTGCGACTGTTTGTATTTAAATATTTGAATTTATAAAGGAAAGAGTAGTGTCTAGTTTTTGGGCCATAGCTTTTGATCCAAGTAGAATTTGATAGTGTAGTAAAAAGTGAACTCGTATAAGATTCCAAGGTAAATTTGGAAATATGGATTTGAAGATCTGAAAGTGTGTGCAAACAAAGTTATTGAGCTCCAAAGTTGATTGTGTGTTCATGCATGTTCTATAAGTAACCTAAGAAGGGTAATTGAGATCATATTGATTTTGTTTCGATGTTTAATGATGAATTAGCTATTGGAGCATGTTGTAGACTCCATAAGGATGCTCTATGTGAATTATTAAGGATTGAACAATTATATTCTATATGAACAAAGGCTTGAAAGGTGATTGTGTGTTTGCTCATAATGGTTGTGTGCATAGAATATTATTTAAGCATTTTATGCTTAAGCAGAAGGGTACTGTTATGGATATGGACATTTAAGGGGGACTTATAGATCATGTAGAATGGGTTAATGCTTTTAGAAAGTGTTCTTGTGTTCTTAGTTTTCTTGAAGAAGTGTCAAAGAACTAAATGGGTCTACATAGGGCCTAAAAGTGACTTGAGCCTATTTGAAAGTGGATTGTGCTTAAGTGTAACCCATGTGAGATGACTTGAGGGTGAAGGCATGTATTATGTCTAACAAAGATTATTGTGGAATTGATAATTCATGATTTATCTATATATAGTGAAATAAAATGTGTTGGTTTCTAAACTTGTATGTGAGATTTTAGAGAAGGCTTATGTGAGTAGTGTGTGTTGAAGTGAAGAAAGAAAGATAAATAGTGTGCATGTTGGTTGAGTTAATAATCAAAATAATTTTTTGACTATGTGTATGACCTATAGGTCATGTTCCTAATCTTATAATAGTGATTTTGTAATGTGAGGATATGCAAAGAGGTTTGAGTGTGTATACGAGGAAAATTTAAGTGAAGAAGGAGAGAGATTGTGGTATGCCTATGTGAGAGGCTTGTTTGAGATAGAGAGAGTTTATGCAGGGGTTAGAAAATAGAGATCCATCATCAGGTGTTGAATAAATCATTTCTAAGGTGGAAGTGTTTAAAGGAGGGTTTAAAGGACTTGGTCTTCTTTAGGGGCAATTGTTCCTAGTGAAACAGGTGTTTCACTAAATAAATTTGGTCAGGAGGATATGATCAAGGTTTATTGGTCTAAAAGACTTCATCAGTCTCTTGTTTATAATTTCCAGTAGTCCATTATGTTGTAAGCTTGAGAGTGGGTTTTATTCCCTAGGAGGGTTTCTCATAGGAACTATGTGTTATGTGTTTGATCTTGTATAAGCATTGAATGTATGAGATATATTATTAATGTTTCTTGATCAAGTTGATATATGCTAGTTGGTTAATAAAATAAAGGACTACAATTAAAATTGAAATATTTGGGCTCATTGATTCACCTCTCCTCTCAGTGATTTTACCTCTAACAATTGGTATTAGAGTTGGTCCTTCTTACAAGTTTAACCACTAGAAGGTGATCAAATGTACAATGGTTGACAAAGAGGTTGTGGCTTGTCTTCAAGACAAAATAGTATGTGCTTTATCAAATGTCAATTCAAGCATGGATGCTGTGAAGATGCAAGTGAAAGATCTAGAAGCAATAGTCAAGAATATACATAACATGATGGTTGGTGGTCTCAACCAAAGGGAGGAACATTTTGAAACTAAAGACATGACTTAGATATGTTTTTATCCAAGGAAAAAAGGGATTTTAGCTCCACCAAAGGGGTCAAGAATGAAAATTCATGGGTAGGTAATGATCAAGAGAAAGGTAGGTCAAATTTTAATGATGTCTTCTATGGGTATTTCTTCTCCTAGAATCAATTTGGTTATAGATATAGGGATTGTAATTTTCCTCTAGAGATCAAAATGAATCTTATATTCTATAATAATAACCAATAAGGTCATATAGCCAAAAACTACAATATAGATTTTTGTAAAAAGGATATAAAAGTCATTGACACCATCAAATGGTTCAAGAAGACCAAGTTTAGGATAGAAGAAAAAAAGAAACAAAATTTAAATGATCCTCCAAAGGAAGAGTCAATGTTTGTTCAAGAAGAATTGCATCCTCAAGAATATGGTAACAAAATATGGTTCATAGATAGTGGATGCTCAAATCATATGCCAGGAGACAAGAGCAAGTTTATCTCCCTCAAGAAGACCAAACCCTAATTTAGTGAGATTTGGTGAAAATAAATCTGCTAACATAATTGGCAAAGGTACTGTGAGTTTGGATAATGGTCATTTTAAGACTAAGAATGTCTTATATGTAGAAGGCTTAAAACATAATATTTTAAGTTTAAGCCAAATGTGTAAGCAAGTAAATGTGGTAACTTTTCATGATGATGTTTGTGAAGTAAGAAATGCTGGCAAATTATTTAAAAATGTTTATAAAATATATAACATATATGTATTCCATGAATAAAAGAAGGAGTGCTTCATGAGTCAATTGGAAGAAAGCTGGATTTGGAATAGAAGGTTTGGACATATAAATTTTTATAACATGGTAAAGAATAATTCAAAGGGATTGGTAAGGCATATGCCCAAAATTTCTAAGATTCCTCATTCTCTCTGCAAGGCATGTCTTCATGGGAAGAGAACTAAAAGAAGATATAAATCCAAGGAGTTATCCACTACAAAGCCATTAGAGTTGATCCACACTAATCTATGTGGACCTATGAGGACCCAAAGTATTCAAGGTAATAGCTACTTCATATTTCTCATTGACGATTTTACTATGATGACTTGGATATTTTTTCTTAAAGAAAAATTAGAAGCTTTTGCAAAATTTATGGCATTCAAAGCATTTGTAGAAAATGATAAAGGGTAAAATATCAAGTGTATAAGATCAGACAGAGGAGGTGAGTTTTGGTCTCATGAATTTGATGATTTTTGTGAAAAATAAGGGATAGGGAGACAATATTTTACTGCTAGAACACCATAATAGAATGGTTTTGTTGAAAGGAAGAATAAGAATTTTTAAGAGATGAGTAGAACCATGATTCAAAATTCCAAACTATCAGATGGTTATTGGGAAGAGGAAACCAACACTTCAGTTTACATCCTAAATAGCTGCTCTATTATTTTATGAGTTATAAAAGAATAAAGTAGCTAATTCAAACATTTTAGAGTGTTTGGGAGTAGGTAGTTCATCAAAATAGATGAAGAGAATCTTGGAAAATTTTATTCAAGGTTTGATGAAGGCATCTTAGGTTACTCCTCTATTAGTACTACCTATAGGTGCTTCAATAAGAGACTTAACAAGATTATTGAACTTTAAAATGTAAGGGTAGATGAGACTATAGAGTTAAGAAGCCAAAATGATAGGTAAGTGACTCAATTCAAAATGTTGTTATAAACAATGATGAGTTATCTATTCATACAAATGATGAAGATGAAGAGGAGGAAGAAAGACAAGAATCTAAAGTTCCATATATAAAAATTCAAAAAGATCATCCAATCTCTCAAATTATTGGAAATGTTAGTGCAATGTTACAAACTAGAAGGAGAATGTTGGTCAATCAGAATAAAAAAGACTCATCTCTATTGTCCATGATTGAACCCAAAACATTCATGGAAGCTAACAAAGGTTAAATTTGGATTGATGGAATGAATGAAAAAATTTATCAAATAGAAAGGAATGAAAGATGGGACTTATTTTCTAGACCAAAAGATAAAAATGTGATAGGTACCGAGTAGGTTTTCAAAAATAAGATGAATGAGAAAGGAGAAGTCACAAGGAACAAGGCTAGATTGGTGTGTAAAGGATATGCTCAGGTTGAAGGAATAGATTTTGATGAAACTTTTGCTCCTATGGAAAGAATGGAAGCAATTAGACTCTTCTTGGCATATGAAAGCTTCAAGGGTTTTAAGGTATATCAAATGGATGTGAAATCTGCATTCTTAAATGGTAACTTAGAATAAGAATTATCCGTTAAGTTACCTAAAGGATAACTCATGTCAAGTAATCAAGATTTTGAGTGTAAAATGAAGAAGGCTCTGTATGGTCTTAAACAGACTACTAGAGCTTGGTATAACAGGTTGGATAAGTATCTTTTGAGTCAAGGTTTTAAAAAGGGGGTAGATGATAGTAATTTTTACATTAAGACATAAGGCAATCATCAATTAATTATTATTGTATATGTTGATGACACAGTTTTTGGATCTGACAATGATAAAATGAGTAGAGATTTTGTAGATACTATGAATACTAAGTTTAAAATGTCAATGTTAGGAGAACTATATTTCTTCTTAGGATTACAGATTAATCAACTTGATGTAAGGATATTCATTTCACAAGCTACATACATCAAGGATATGCTAAGGAAGTTTGACATGATGGATTGAAAGATAATGGGTACTCCAATGATCATAGGGTGCAAGTTAAGTAAATTGGATGACTCACCAAAAGTTGATCAAACTTTGTATAGATCCATGATTGGAAGTCTTTTGTACTCTATCACTTCTAGGCCTAATATCATATAAATAGTGGGTCTTGTAGGAAGGTTTTAAGATAACCCTAGAGAATATCACTTAAAAGAAGTCAAAAGGATCTTGAGATATCTCAAAAGAACCATAAAGTATGGTATATGGTATCTTAGGAGTAAATAATTCTCTTTGAAATCTTATACTGATGTAGATTGGGTAGGTTGTGTGGATGATAGAAGTAGTACCAGTGGTAGGGTCTTCTTCATGGGGGAATTCTTGGTTTCTTGGCTAAGCAAGAAGTAAGCTTTAGTGTCTCTATCAACTGTAGAAGTTCAATACAGAACAACTGCTTCTTATTATACACAAGCCATATGAAAGAAATACACTTTGGAAGATTATAAGGTAAGACAAAATAGACCTTATTTTATCTATTATGAAAACACTAGTGAAATTAGTATCTCAAAGAATACTATTATGCACTCAAAGACTAAGCACATTCCTATTAAATATCATTTCTTGAGAGAACAAGGGAATAATCAAAGTGTTAAGTTGGAGTCTGTGCCTACAAAAGAGCAGCTTGCAGATTTTTTTTTTTAAACCATTATCAAAATCTACATTTGAGTATCTAAGACAAATCTTGGGTGTCATTTCTTTCTCTATGAATCAATAGAAGGTATTTGATTGAGGAGAAGCAACAAGTTCATGAGCATGCTCCAGAGGTTTGTAAAGAAGCTATAGTTCAGATGCAGAGTTGGTGGTCATGGAAGTGTCTTAAGAGAGAAGGATAGTAAGCCTACATGGTGGTTCTTCATGGTGTATGGAGATATGAAGATGATCAAGTGATGAAATTAATCATAAATATTAGGGGGAGTCCTTCTCAGATGTTTCTTGATGAGTTACATTAGATTTTAGTTCTTTTATGTGTTCTTTCTTCATTGGTTGTAGTGCTTGGTTGAAGAGAGTGTTGGCATCGAGCAAGAGGAAGGTGTCAAGGCAATAAGAGAGAAAGTGATCAAGGTAATGGGTAGTTTGTATCATATTTATAAGATGGTCCTCTCCTATTGGTGGTCTTTTTAGGTCCTCAAGATCAGATTGTGCCCACTTTGTCATTATGTTAAAGGGGGAGAAAATTTCATGTTATATGAGTGCTTGAAGAGAGAAAGAGAGTTGAATGATGTTTGTTGACATCAATAACAAAGGGGGATATTTTTGGAGAGTTTTTAGTGATGTGATGGTGATGTCATGGAGGTCTCTTGGTGAATGGATGAAGTGTCTTGATTGTTTAAGTGACAATGACAAAGTGTGCAATGTGCTTGTTCTAGTATGCTTGAAGTATGCTTGGTTGATCTTATACTTTAGAATGGTTAGAGATGTTCAAGGATGAGTATGGTGATTTGAGCATGTGAAAGGGGTCCTCTCAATGGTCAAAGATGATTGGAGATCTTGTGTGCATAAGTGGAATTCATCCGGTAGTCCATAGTTTTCATCTAGATAGTTTGGGTTTAGTGGTAAAAAAATGAGTAGGTAATTTGTTGACATCACCATTGCCACATGTGAATGAGTCAGGGGGAGTTGGTCATATGGTTGTGATCACATTTATACCTATTTTCTATGCACTAAATCTTAAGTCATGCGCTTAAGCGCAATCAAAGATATGTAGGTACAAAGTTGGGCCCCAAGGCATTTTGAAAATGTTTTCCCATACTTAGCCAAATTTAAAAAATGGCAAGAAGAGCTGGGTAAGCATTTTATGGTGTCATAGCTCACATGTGTGGAAATTTTATTACAATATTATCACATGGGTTTGTTCAATTTTGAGCCTAGTTGATTTAATCTAAAATTTAGGTCATGCACTAAAGTGCAATAAAAGTTATACCAGTGCAAAGTTAGCCTCATAAATAGTTTTTGACATAGTTGGCTCTATGGTAGAAAATTTTGAGAAGGAATTTTAACATATGTGAGGGTTATAGGAGTAGTTTTATCACAGGTGTGAGGGTTTCAAGAGTAGTTTGTCACATGGTTAGATTTTCCTATGTGAGGAGATCATATGGTCCAAATTTGAGAACATGCGAGTGAGTGAGGTAAATGATATGACTGTGCAAAGTTGGCCTTCTAATAAGATAATCAAGGTGCCCATACTTAGTCATTTTTTCACAAGTTAAATTTTGATCAAGTCTCAAGGAGATTGATGGAACATATTTACTCAAAGATGTCAAGAAAAGTGAGATGGTAAGAAGTGCACATTGTTTAATAACTAAGCAAAGGTAAAGGATAAAGATCTAATGGTGAGAAAGTGTTCATAAAAATTGATAAAATGGTTAGAATTGATAGTTCAAGACCTGTTTGATCCATAAAGATCGATAGTGCGTGTTGAGTCAAAATTTTAAGAATATATGAGATGAGGTCAAAGTGACTGAGGTTTAAAGTTTGAGCATTCATGCGTATATATTAAGTTTTGAAGAATATTTATGGTGTGAGATTGATCTAAATATGTGAGGACACAATATGTGAACATAGTGTTCAAAGTTTAATTGTGACCGTTTGCATTTAAATATTTGAATTTATGAAAGAAAGACCAGTGTCTAGTTTTTGAGCCATAACATTCAATCCAAGAAAAAATTGATATCGAAGTAAAAAGAGAACTTGTAGAGGATTCCAAGGCACATATATAAATATGGATATAAAGATATAGAAGTATGTGTAGACAAATTTATTTAGATCCAAAGTTGACTATGTGTTCATGCATGTTTTACAAGTAACCCAAGAAGGGTAATTGAGCTTGTATTGATGTTATTTAGATGTTTAATAATGAATTAGATATTGGATCATGTTATATACTTCATAAGGATGCCTTGTGTGAATTATTAAGGATTGACCAATTGTATGCTGTATGAACAAAATCTTGGAAGGTGACTATGTGTTTGCCCATAATGGCTGTGTGCACAAAATATTATTTAAGCATTTTATGATTAATTAGAAGGGTACTATGATGGATATAGATGTTTAAGGGGGACCTATAAATAATTTATAATGGGTCCATGCTTTTGGAAAGTGTTCCTATGTTCTTATTTTGCTTGGAGAAGTGTCAAAGAGTTGAATGGGTCTCCATAGGACCTAAAAGTAACTGAGGCCTATTTGAAAGTGGATTGTGCTATTGTGTGACCCATGTGATATGCCTTAAGTGTGAAGGATTGTATTATGGTTGATAATGATTATTTTGGACTTGATAATTCATGATTTCTCTATATATAGTGAAATTAAATGTGTTGATTTCTAGATTGAGATTTTAGAGAAGGCTTATGTGAATAGTCTGCATTGAAGGGAAGAAAGAAGGATAGGTAGTTTGCCTGTTGGTTGAGTTAATGAGAAGAATAGTTTGTTGAATATGTGTATGACCTATAGGTAATGTTACTAATGTCATAATATTTCTCTTTAAATTTAAGGATATGTGAAGAGGTCTGAGTGTGCATATGAAGATAGTTTGAGTGAAGAAGGAGAGAGATTGTGACATTCCTATGTGAGAGGCCTATTTGAAATAGAGAGAGTTTGTGCAGGGGTTAGAAAATAGAGATCCATAATCAAATATTGAAGACATAATTTATAAGGTGAAGGTGTTCCAAAGAGGGTCTAAAGGACTTGGTCTTCTTTAGGGGCAATTTCTCCTTGTGAAATAGGTGTTTCACTAAATACCTTTGGTCAGGAGGATATAATTAAGGTTTGATAGTATAAAGTAGTTGATCAGTCTCTTGTTTGTAATTTATTATATGATAGTAGCCTATTATGTTGTACCACATTAGAAGGGGACTGATCTCTCCTCCCATCAAGGAGAGGTTCCCTATAGGTATGATATATATATATATATATATATATATATATATATATATATATATATATATATATATATATAAACATAAACATAAAATAATACTCAAGGGTAGGATAAATCATCCATCTCTCTTTTTTCAGAGATGATGCATGTAGATCAAAGGAAAAACTCAAGGGAAATGATAGAAAGCACTCCTCTTCTTTCAAAAGTACTATTTAGCAAACCACAAGAATACTCTTGGTAGTAATAGCAAAATGTAGCAAAGGACGTAGTAACCAACAAATTGAGATGCAGCACAAAGTCTCCACCTAAATTGCTCAAGAGTAAGATACGAAGGACAATGAGGGCACAAAGTTGTCCCAAGGTCCTTTACATAGAAATGAAAAGAAAACACACTAAAGGCAATTATGGGGGCACAAAGTCTCTCTACACTTGACTCTTCAAGACACCTTCCTAACTACTGTCACTAATTTTGCTTGTTAAATTAAAGGAACAGAAGATATATTAAGGAAAAAGACATAAAAATAGTTTCCCCAACAACAAAGATATCACAACACAAAGTATGAAAAATCACTTGCTTTCTTATTCCAATAACAAAATATGATCAATAAACTAAGCTCAAAGTCTCAGAAGTGCCTTTCAATTTGGGTAGAGTTTCATTCTGATTGTCAAAAAAAAGATCTATTTACAATAGAAGAGAGTCCCTTATATAGCCTCTTCAAGGACTCAGGAACAGTAACACATCATGTTGCATTGGAATCTATTAAGAAGATAGGCTAGAACTTAGGGGTGTTTACCCATTTGATTTTATCAATGCAGAGAAACAAGTCATGCTATTGAAAGTTTGCAACTTTCAATGTCCACCTGGTGATCTGATCCTACCTTCATCGTTCCTCCTTTTCTAGTTAATTGAATCAGGTCCTGGATTCAATTTTCTATTCCATTCTTTCCTTGCTTTCTGCTAGTCTTGGCCTTGAAGTCTGTGAATGCATTCGGGTCGTAGATTCAAAGGATCAACGACTATTTTATGAGCTTTAAAATTGACGTTTGTGCACCTAACACTATGTTTTTCATGGCTAGTTCGTTGTGTTGAATTTGACGTCTTCGGGTGCATCGCCCCTTGGTCCTTCTTTGGATTTCTTGTTTAGCACTTTTCTAGAAAGAAACTACCCTTTTAGGCCTTAAGAAATGATCTTTGAATGGCCTTCAGGCTTCTTGTTTTACATCTTCCTAAAGGGAAGGTGACCCTTTGGCTTCGGGGAAGTATCCTTTAATTTGGAAGCTGAGAGTCCCCCGCAAGGGCACCTACCCTTCGGGGGTCCTTCAATGGCCTTTTCTTTAGTGGACTATTCATCGGGCTTTCCTGCAGATCATTCTTGCAAGTATTTTCCCCGAGATTTCTCTATGGGCAAATTCCCATAGACAAAAAGTCTGGGGACAAATTCCCGTGGACAAAAAGTCCACAAAAATTTCTTTGCCTTTGTCAAATCATTCAGGTTTTCCTGCGCCCATGGCTAGTTCTTGAATTCTTTCAGACTTTTTGTCTGAAGGAATTCCTTCAGACAAAAGTTTGAAAGAATTATGATTGTCTGCCTTAAACAAAATTTCTAAAGGAATTTACCTTTGCATCCTTCTTTGAAAATGACCATTCCGAAGGGTGTTTTTTTTGACCAAGTGCCCTCTGTAAGGGCACTTGTCCTTCATGAGGCTCTTTGAACTTTTACCTTGGATAGCTCTTTTGAACTAAGCTATTGAACCACTTAGTTGAACCAAGCTGATGAACCAAGATTTGAACCAAAATGGTTCAAGTCGATGGTTCAAGCCAATGGTTCAATTAAATGAACCAAGTCGATGAACCACTCCATTGAACCACAAACCATTGAACCTCTTCATTGAACCAAGGCTTTGAACCTCTTTGTTGAACCAAGGATTTGAACCAAAATGGTTCAAGCTGATGGTTCATTTGATTGAAATGAAGTGATAAACTAACCATTGAACCAAAAGACATTGAACCAATCGTTGAACCAAGTTTTGGTTCAACGATTCAAACAAAGCCTTGAACCGACTGACGAACCATTTGATTGAACCAAAGGATGAACCAAAAGTGTTGAACCGATTAAACCTTGAACTCATTGAACCTTTGAACTAAAGTGGTTCAACGGTTCAATGGTTCAATGGTTCAAGCCTCTTTTGCTTGAATGTTTGTCGATAGATATTTTTGATTGAACCAAGGCATTGAACCAATCCCAAAAATGACCAAGTGTTAGAAATTGATTCTTTTGGTTGAACCTGCCTACAAAAGTCTTTGAATTTGTAGAAATGAACCTACTTTCAAAGTCCATAGAAATCAGGTCTGTAGAAATCAACATGTAAAGCCCATTAAACTTGGCCTGTAGAGTTCATATATTTTCTCTTCCTATAGAGTCTGTAGATTTAAGCCTGTAGAGTCTGTAGATTTAAGCCTACAGAGTCTGTAGATTTAAGCCTTTAGAGTCCATAGATTTTTGAAAAGCTTGAAAAATGAGGAATTTGAATGCCTAGGACAAATTTTGAAAAGGGAAGAGACAATTTTGGTCTGTAGGACCAAAATAGTTCAGATGTTGTCCCAAAAATGAGTGATATTTTTTGGGGGACAATTGGCTCTAGTTGGGGAACTTCTATCAATTACAAAAAGAATTGAAAGGAGTAGAATCCAAAATCTCCAGTGTCTTCATGTATACCATTGGGTTACGGAGTCATGCTACCCAAAAATGAAAGGCATCAAAAATGGAAACAAACAAAACAAAATAGAATTAAAACTATACAAATATACATATATACAGATGAAATGATCTAATACTTCAAGAGTTGAAGTGTTTCAAATGTTTCCCATTGTGAGGTAGTGAAAATAATACTCTATTTTGATAAACCAGCAAGAAGACATTTTTCCCCCAGAAATGGTGATGGGCGAATGAAGTTCTCCACCAAGAAACCAATTTTTTGCATCTTTCCCTTGGCTTTTTCTTCTTCTTGTCCCATGACAAGATGTGGTCTTCAAACTGGAAACCATAACTCCTTGCTCTCTTGGTGAAGGGTTCCTTTGCCTGATTTTGATTTACAGTAGCATGGTCCATTACCATAATTGGTTGTTCTTCTGGCTCAGTCCAACATATGATTGGATTGTCTACATCAAACTCTTGACAAATTATCAGCGTAGCATCTCCTTTGATGTGAAAGAGTTTGATTTCTTTATCTTGAGCAATATTCAATTCGAGCAACTGAGATTCACATCCAGCTGTGTTGTTGGTGTTGCTGACTTACAAATTGCATGAAGGAAGAATATCTCCTTGAGGAGATATCAACACAGTCCCAACTCCATCATTGGTGGAAGAATTGTTGTCATCATCAAAAACTGATCTCCTATCATATTTCTCTTCATTAGAGATGGAAGATCCTTCCTTATTTATACTATGCTCTACCAATTCTCTTGAAGTCTTATTTGGATCAATTCCTAGATTATCAGCTACAGGACTTTCATCTATAGAAACATGAACATCCTCCATAGTAAAGAAATAATTACCCCTACCTGAAGACTCAAACATAATTTGTGCTGCAGGGGCTAATGTTTGGGTGACCACATATTTTGCCTCCTTTTCAGGGAGCAATCTCTTCATCACACCTTGGACATGGATCCTTGCTTCAGATAGGTCCATGCTTAGTTCTCCTCCCACGTCGTTGTAGAAATTTTGTCCAAGTAAAATGCCATAGGATGCTGGGATGTCAGCCACCAAGACAATCATCCTGATTCTCTTGTTTGGAAAGGCTGCTAATGCAAATTGGGCATCTTTGATTTTCCCCAACAATGGTACTTGCTTGTTCTCCATGGAGAAACATCTCCCAAATGTCTTGGTCAGTGTGAGGCCTAGAAACTCAGCTCCTTTAGTAGGCATGACATTGTCAGATGCCTTGGAATCAATGATGCAATTGTTGAGCTGATAACCATTTATTAATAGGGAAACATAGAAAGGTTCTATTTTCCCAAGGGCAGCTAGAGGAGTAATAACAAGATTATTCGGAATGGGCATGTTCTTTGGAGAATCAAGAATTATCTTTTTAGCTTTTTGCCCTGCAGGGATGGTTTGGTTCTTGATACATTGGACCAACTTATCTAATTGATCAGGATTGGACTGCAAGTATTCAAACTCAGACATTTGTATTTTGGTCTTTTTGACATGATCGATTATGTCAAATGGCTGAATTGAGCTAGGAACAGAAGAAAGAATTTCAACCTTTTGGGTTTTAGGAGGGATGGGAGGAGGGCTGGTTTGTGAAATGGGAATAGAAGGTGAAGGTGAAATTGATGTACTTACATTTTGGATGATCATCAGATCCTTTGACTGAAAAGGAAGAGGGGTTCCATGCTTAGCAATCGTAACTGCTGGTTGAGGTTGCTCCTCTATCTTCCCTTTATCAGCTTGCTGGATTGATTAGTTTTTGGACCTGGTAAACACTGCATATGATCTATCAATAGGTTCTCCTTTGCTTCTAGGTTCATCCTGATAATTTAGGAAACCAATATGGGAGTCACTAGCTGATTCTTTTTGATCCTCCATGAAGAGATCAACATCATTTTATTGATTTAATTTAGGCTGGAAAGAAAACTCTGATTCTGTTTCAAGATATCCCATTGCTAAATTAGTTGGAGGAGCTTCCAGGGCAAGTTTCACTTGTGGGGGAGGAAGGTGATTCTATTGCCCTTGATTCCTGGCAGCATTGCCCTAATATGACTGATTTGGGAATGTCTTTCTTGGCATATCTTTATATGAAGGAGAAGAAGACATTCCTTGTGCCATTTGCTTTTTCAAGGCTAGCACTTCATTTGCTAGCTTTTGCACCATTAGATCAGTGGTGCCTATAGATGAATATTCAAAAGATGATGAAGGTCTATTTCTATTTGGATCTCTTCTTATTTTTCTTGCTAAGATGAGATCATTTTCTACTTCAGTGGCCAAATGTTGAGCTGTAACAAGATCTATTTGACCAGCATGTCTCAAGAGAAAACTTACTTCAGGTAACTGAGAATTAATGAAAAAGCATTTGAGATTCTCAGCTGTAGGTCAAGCTATTATAGGGATTATGTTTCTTAGTTTGTCAAATTCGGCTATGAAGTCTCTCATAGGCTCATAAGGTTCTTTCTTCATTTGTGTAAGTTGAGCCAGAAGTGCATGTGCATCTTCTGTAGGTTTGAATCTAGCTTCAAACTTATCTTTGAGAGTATTCTAATCAGTCACTGACCGAGCCTGTAGATGATAAAACCAATCTACAGTAGCACCTTGTAGTGTCTCCACAAAAAGCTTGACTGCTACATCTTCAAATTCTACTCTGATTACTCCACAAGCTATGCTAAAGGCTGCAATGTGTTCATCAGGATGAACTTTCCCATCACCATAGAATTTGGGAAAATTCTTCCTTGAACTGCGTGGATGCTCATGTAGAGGTGGAGTAAGATTGAGAGGACCAAAAGCATTACCCTAGGGGCCTTGAACTGCCATTTTAGGATTATGAAAAGGAGGGATAAAAAATCTCAGAGGGGTAATTATTGGCAAAGCTTTATCAACAGTAGAAGTAGATACTTCGTCTGGAAATGGAGATCTGATTTTAGTATGAGGAAAACTCTTGGTTTGTTGGAGATGAGATGGTGAAGGAAATAGATCAAAATCACTTTACTGTACCAACTTGAATACAAGGTCAATGATACCTTTAGCCCTTTGGCTTCGTGTATACCTTGAATTTGCCAGATTGTGAAACAAAAATGGAAAAGAATTGACCTTTCTTCAGTTAAAGCTTGAGGCTTTAAATTGTGCATTTTTTTTCAGTTAGTGTAGAGGTGAATGGATAGATTATAAATGGATAATGGATATTATATCCCCAGTGGAGTCACCAAAAATTTTTGGTTGAATATTTTGTCGATCAGCGTACTGATAAATAAAATAGGTCTGATCAACTAAAGTAGGAAGATTAGTCATCCAAATGTGTAGTTTTACCACATCAGAAGGGGACTTATCTCTCCTCTCATCAAGGGGAGGTTCCCTATACGTATGCTATATATATATATATATATATATATATATATATATATATATATATATATATATATATATATATATATATATATATATATATATATATATATAAACATAAAATAATGCTCAAGGGTAGGACAAACCATCCATCTCTCTTTTTTCAGAGATGATGTGTGTGGATCAAAGGAAAAAGTCAAGGGAAATGATAGAAATCACTCCTCTTCTTTCAGAAGTACTATTTAGCAAACCACAAGAATATTCTTGGTAGTAACAAAAAAATGTAGCAAAGGACGTAGTAACCAACAAATTGAGATGCAACACAAAGTCTCCACCTGAATTGCTCAAGAGTAAGATACAAAGGACAATGAGGGCACAAAGTCATCCCAAGGTCATTTACACAGAATTGAAAAGAAAACACACTAAAGGCAATTATGGGGGCACAAAGTCTCTCCACACTTGACTCTTCAAGACACCTTCCTGACTACTGTTAGTAATTCTGCTTGTTGAATTAAAGGAACATAAGATATATTAAGGAAAAAGACATAAAAATAGTTTCCCCAACAACAAATATATCATAGCACAAAGTCTGAAAAATCACTTACTTTCTTATTCCAATAACAAAATATGATCAACAAACTGAGCTCAAAGTCTTAGAAGTGCCTTTCAATTTGGGCAGAGTTTCATTTTGATTGTCAAAAAAAAGATTTGTTTACAATAGAAGAGAGTCCCTTATATAGCCTCTTCAAGAAAGACTCGAGAACAGTAACACATCATGTTGCGTTGGAATCTGTTAAGAAGATAGGCTAAAACTTAGGGGCATTTACCCATTTGATTTTATCAATGTAGAGAAACAAGTCATGCTATTGAAAGTTTTCAACTTTCAATGTCCACCTAGCGATCCGATCCTACCTTCATCGTTCCTCCTTTTCTGGTTAATTGAATCAGGTCCTGGATTCAATTTGCTATTCTATTCCTTCCTCACTTTTTGCTGGTCTTGGCCTTGAAGTCTGTGAATGCATTCAAGTCTATAGATTCAAAGGATCAATGGCTATTTTATGAGCTTTAAAATTGACGTTCGCGTGCCCATCACTATGTTTTCAATATCTAGTTCGCTATGTTGAATTTGACATCTTCGGGAACGTCACCCCTTGGTCCTTCTTTGACTTTCTTGTTTGACACTTTTTTGGAAAGAAACTGCCCTTTTGGGCCTTAAGAAATGATCTTTTAATGGCCTTTGGGCTTCTTGTTTTACATCTTCATGAAGGGAAGGTGACCCTTTGGCTTCGGGGAAGTATCCTTTAATTTGGCAGTCGAGAGTCCCCCGTAAGGGCACCTGCCCTTCGGGGTCCTTCGGCGGCCTTTTCTTTAGTGGACTATTCATCAGGCTTTCCTACAGACAATTCCCACAGGTATTTTCCTTGGGATTTCTTTGCAAGCAAGTTCTCGCAGACAAAAATTTTGGGGACAAATTCCCATGGATAAAAAGTCCACGAAAATTTCCCACAGACAAAAAGTCTGCAAAAATTTCTTTGCCTTTGTCAAATCATTTGGGTTTTCCTGTGCCTGTGGCCAGTTCTTGAATTTTTTCAGACTTTTTGTCTGAAGGAATTCCTTTGAATGAAAGTCTGAAAGAATTTTGACTGTTTGCCTTAAACAAAATTTTTGAAAGAATTTACCTTTGCGTCCTTCTTAAAAAATGACCCTTCCAAATGGTGTTTTTGTCGACCAAGTGCCCTCCACAAGGGAACTTGTCCTTCGAGAGTCTCTTTGAACTTTTACATTGGATCACTCATTTGAACCAAGTTTTTGAACCACTTGGTAGAACCAAATGTTGAAACAAGCCGATGAACCAAGCTTTGAACCAAAATGGTTCAAGCCGATGGTTCAATTGAATGAACCAAATCGATGAACTGCTCCATTGAACCACAAGATGTTGAACCTCTTAGTTGAACCAAGGATTTGAACCTCTTTGTTGAACTAAGGCTTTGAACCTCTTTGTTGAACCAAGGATTTGAACCAAAATGGTTCAAGCTGATGGTTCATTTGATTGAACTGAAGTGATGAACTAACCGTTGAACCAACCGTTGAACCAAGTTTTGGTTCAATGGTTCAAACAAAGCCTTGACTCGACTGAAAAACCATTTGATTGAACCAAAGGATGAACCAAAAGCTTTGAACTGATTGAACCTTGAACTCATTGAACCTTTGTACCAAAGTGGTTCAACGGTTCAATGGTTCAAGCCTCTTTTGCTTGAATGTTTGCTGATAGACATTTTTGATTGAACCAAGGCACTGAACCAATCCCAAAAATGACCAAGTGTTAGAAACTGATTCTTTTGGTTGAATCCACCTATATAAGTCTTTGAATCTATAGAAATGAACCTGCCTGCAAAGTCTGTAGAAATCAACCTGTAAAGCCCATTGAACTTGGCTTGCAGAGTCCGTAGATTTAAGCCTGCAGAGTCCGTAGATTTCTGAGAAGATTGAAAAATGAATAATTTGAATGCCCAAGACAAATTTTGAAAAGGGAAGAGACAATTTTGGTCTGTAGGACCAAAATAGTTCAAATGTTGTCCCAAAAATGAGTGATATTTTCTGGGGGACAACACATTGAATGTATGAGCTCTCTTGTTAACGTTGCTTGATCAAGTTGATATATGCTGATTGGTTAATAGTTTAAAGGAATAAAATTGAAATTGAAATATCTAGGATCAATGATTCACCCATATTTATTTTACCTCTATCATATATTGGCAAAATATAGTCAATAGGTCTATAGGTGATCGTTTTATAAGGGTTTAAGAAGACTAAAAAGTGCACAAGTTTGAAATAAATAATTAAAATGAGATGAGAATTTTTAGGCATGTTAAATAGTATTTTTATGACATGTAAAATTTTATTCAAAGGTTTTGAGATACCTGGTGAAAAATTTATTGGTAAAACTCAAACTTACAATCCTATTAAGAAAGTCAAAACCCTGTTTTAGCAGTACAAAAACCTCAATATATAAAAATATATTCTTGAAAATTATCTAAATTTTTTAGAGAAGCTATTTAAAATATTTTTGAAGTGTTAAATGTAATTTTATAGTGATTATATATATTTAAATAAATTTGTCTCAAAAATATAGTTTGTAAGCCTAATTCTTAGGCCTAGAAACCTCTGTTTTATGTTTTCTTACAATTTAAAGATTGAATACAGATCTAAATGGATATGATGAGTTGGTATAAAATATAAATTAATGCGTGAAAACATTTTTATGATTACCAAAGTTTTATTTATATATTATAGTTTAAAAAAAATAAATAGACCTAAAAGAGAAGGCTACAAACCCTGTAAGTCAAAGTCAAACTATTGAAGGATATACGATCTTAAGGACCCAATACACCATAGTAGTATCATAAATCAGAAGATACATAAATATAATAAAGAGATAATAATTTGGTTTTCAAAAATTTACCTACATATAAGTTAGCAAGTTATGTAAACAAAGCTTGCCAAGAAAAGTGAAAGGATGAGACTCAAAGAAAGAGGTAGTGCAAGTCAGAGAGGACAACAAATAATAACATCATTGATAGGAAGTTTGAAAATTTGTTTTAAAAAAATGATAAATTTCAATAAATAGGGGCTGCAATATATGATGTAAGAGACATTGAAGAAGTAACACACAAGACTTTGTTTAGGACCACTTGTAAATAAAAAGGTAAGTGTTGTAAAGATGTTATTGATGATAGTATCACTGATAATATAGTTTATTCTTACATGGTTGAAAAATTAGAATTGGAAATATTGGAATATCACATGCCATAAAAAGTGATTTTATTTAGACATGACATCAGGTATTTTTTAAGGAACAATACAAAGTTAAATTTCAAATTGGTAGTTACAAAGATGAAGTCATTTGTGATATCATGTCTATAGATATTTGTCATGTTTTGACTGGTAGACCTTGGAATTTTGATAGGAAAGCTATGTATGATGAAAATAACAATACTTATGCATTAGAAAATAATGGCAAGGAGCACGTATTAATACCCTTAAATAATAATAGTGAAAAATCTAAAAATAGTATTAATATGTTACTATTGAGTGAAAAACATTCTTGTAATATGACAAAGAAGAAAAGGTAGGTAATATTTTTATTGCTAAGAAACCATAGGAAAAACTACCATGTGAGAATCTCAAGCATGTGAATGAAGAGAAACATATGAATAAAGAGAATAAAATTGTTTTGGATGACAATAAGGAAGTAAATTTCTCATGTGAAGATCCTAAAATTGAATTTGAAGACAATAAGAAGAAAAAAGACAATAATGATAAGCTCATAAAGGATGAAGTCCTCATGAAAGAGGATATGGATGTGACATGATTAAAGTAAGAAAATAGTATGAAAAGAAACAAATGATAGAAGATAGTAACCTAGAAAGCAATCACCAAGAAAGTAAACAAGAAGAAGTGCAGAAAAGTGAAGAGAATAAACAAAATCAGTTGCATTTTTCTATGATGGAAACAAAGGATACAAAGGTGGTTATGCAATCAAGTGAACACAAAGAGATTATGATTGAGGATAAATCATGAAATAGGATTTAAAATAGAAACACATATGATTTAATAACATCATGTAAAGAGAAGGTTGAATTTGTAGCTGAATCATCTTTAACAAATAAAAACCATGTACATGTTTCCATACAAGAGTTAGAGAAAATAATAGAAATAGAAGTACATGTACATGATGAAGAAGAGGAAAAATAGCATAATAATAAAATAAAGAGTGAATAAACATGAATATATTTGACAATTTACATTTTAAAATCCATAATGTGAATGAAAAGTAGGAACAACATGCTAAAAGTGGAGAAGGGTTGGAGATGCCTCAAAGGCATGAGGCAATGATTGATTCTCTTAACATGTTTGTGTTATGTGTAGGTATAATAATAATAATAATAATAATAATAATAATATGGTGAAGTTTAACATGTACATATATATGAGAATTAAATTGAAGAAAACATTCATTTGCAATGTTAGAGTAGGATCCCATAAGCAGGAGCTCATGAAACTTTTAAAGTCAAGGAGTCTAATGTAGGTACATATATATATAAGTATATTTTTATGAATTTTAGTTGTGATTAGTCTTATAATATCATGAATGGTTAATAATAGTCCTTGTCTAGGATTCACTTGTTATTCCTAGGTCTTTTGGTAGTGTTCTTAGGTTTCCTGCCAAAACTAAAAATTCAAAAATTTGAATTTGTTATTAATAGTTTTGAAGGTTTTGATGTATTTTGAAATTATTTATCCTTTGTTAATGTATAATTATGGTCTAAAAACATGTATTATATTTTCATTAACTATCAAATCAGTCTAAATTTGTTATAAACCAATCAAGGTATGTGCAACGTAGGTGGATTGCTAAATTAGGCATGTTTGGATAAGTCTTAAAGTTGTTGGGATATATTTGTTACATAAAAAAATAATATAATAAGATTATAATTATAGTAAAAATATGATAAAAATTGAAACATTAAAAAATTATGCTAATAATGTATGAATAAAAAGAGGAAAGATTAAGTTGTGGGTTGTTGTTGGTGTGTGTGAGAAGCCTGCAGGGTCTGTGTATCAGTTACTGAAGATATATAAATAAATAAAACTTTATTATGTTTTTGGAATGCAATTTCAGAATTATATTTATGTATTTAAATTTTATTTATCATTATTAGATCTTTTCTTATTCTTTCATGATAGTTTTTAGTCTGCAAAAATCATAAAACACTATTTTTATGACACAATCTGGTAAAAAGAGGGGTTTCTATGGACTTTTGTGATTACTAAGTTTGAAGAATAATTGTATGAGTAAGAGGAGTGTGTGTGTGTGTGTGTGTGTGTGTGTGTGTGTCCAATAAATTTTAACCTTTGATAATCATTTGAATTCAAAATTTCCCCATATTTAAGCTTTCAGTTCTATGGTACCAAAACCCTCATAACTTACAAAAAAACTATTGAAATAAACCAAAATTTTTAGGATAGATGTATGGATATGTTTATGATGTTTTTAATTTTTTTCCAAGTGATTTTTAGGTCTATATAGGAATATATTGGCAAAACATAGTTAGCGGGTTTGGAGATGATGTTTTTAGAAGGGTTTAAGAAGAATAGAAAGTGCATAAGTTTGACATGAATAATTAAAATTAGATAAAACTTTATAAGAATGTTTAATAGTATTTTTATAACATATAAAATTTGATTTATAGTTTTGGAGGCACCTCATGAGGAAGTTATTGTCAAAACTTAGATTTGTAGTCCTGTTAAGAAATTCAACAATCATGTTTTAGTAGTACAAAAACCTCAATATCAAAATATAATCATGAAAATGACTTGAAAATTTATTTAGAGGTTTGTTAGTTTTTTTTAAGAGGTAAAATTGTTTTAAAATTTATTGGACATCCTTAAATAAATTTATTTCAAAAACATAATTTATAGGTCTCATTCCTAGGACTAGAGACCCTTGTTTTGTGTTTTCTTACAATTTTAAGGTTGGATAAAGATATAAATTGATATGATAAGTTGGAATAACATATAAATGAATGTGTGAAGATATTTTTATGATTACCAAATTATTATTTATCCATTATAGTGTAATTTAGAGTCATACTATTGAAGGATAAAAGAGAAGGCTACAAACCTATAAGTCAAAGTCAAACTATTGAAGGATATGAGATATTAAGGACCCCTTCCACCATTTATCCAAAAATATTTTAGATAATTTATGAGGCCATAAACTCAAGGTTCCTATAAGTTTTCATATGGTCCATATAATATGGAGGATTAACCTCCCATGTGACTAGATCCATCCCTTATACCATAATTTCATAGCACCACATATTCCATGAATTAAATATTCTCATTAGGAGGCCCCATGACCTCCTCCATCTAGAACACATAAATTTTAATTTTAACTCATTCAATAAGAATTCCTATAAATAATCTCAAAAATGGTATAAGAGATCATGTTCTGAGTTAGATATAAGTTGTAATGAGAGTTGTTATTGATGATGTATGTCAAGATATTTCATAATAATTGTGCATAGATAATTATTTCATATCATCTACTTCACACTCTCACTTATTATTATTATTATTATTATTATTATTATTATTATTATTATTATTATTATTATTATTATTATTATTATTATTATTATTATTATTATAATATGCAATGATTGTTATACATATCTTACTTATTTCATGATATTTTACATTTCAACACTTTATTTTTTAGCATATATATTTTCTTTACTTTTCAACATGTATTCATCATTTATATCACTTTATAATCAGGCACAATTTCCCTTGTGGATCTTAGGGTTCACATTCGCGTTTTGTTTTATAGTATTTTTAGCTTCCCCCTCTTTTAGGATGATTTTACGTTATCTTTAGTTCCATTTTTGGATTTTAGGTATCACAATCAATTTTTTTTTATCACACTCTTTACCATTTTTTAGTTAACCTTAGTTTCTTTGTGATCCTCTAGCATATTTTTACATTCCCTTTATTTTGGGATGAATTATCTTATCAATACTTGTGTTAGACCCTATGTAGGTTAAATTTGATATTTATTACCACCTTTCATTATTTTTACCTGAGATGGGTCTCCTTTTTATGATTTGACATACATTTCCATGTATTTACAAATCCCTCTTTTATCCTAGTCATTTTCGAAACAAATTTATCCCTTATTATGGTTAGTTACTAGAATATCATCATAAAACCACCCTTTGCACATGGAAGGATCTTCCTCGATACCTATCTATCCCTTTCATTTTACTTGAGGCACACTTATGTTAGTTTTGAGATTGAACTCTTTCACAAGGTGAAAGTCTAAGATTATTTAGGCACTATGGTCTTTATGTTCTCCTCCCTTTTGGCTTGGTGTAAGCTCTCCTATGTTAGATATATATCTCACCCATGTTTGGTTTATTTAAATCTATATCGAGGAGAAAAATATAAAAATCCAAAAGAGTTAAAATTCAAATCATAAGTAAAGGCAATATTAAAAGGCAAACTATATCTTGAAATTTAGATCACACCAAAGATGTGATATTTTTGGCACATCTTCTATCCTAGTTGAAGTTGAAACTTCATAGTTGGCCCTATTATAGAGATGAGGTCCATTGAGGTGTGTTATACTAGTATACTAAGGTAGGAGGTCTCATGTCATCATTATATATCTTGTCATATTTTAGTACCATCTACTTCTTCACATAAGTACCCAATCTTCACATTAGACTGAATAATCTATAAGGAGTCCTGATGAATAGAAAAAAACATTATATGAAAGTAACACCCTTTTATTGATCATGCATATAGCTCTCATGGGCTGATATTTATATTTCACTTATTATCATAAGCTTACACTTGCTAGGTGCAGTTGTCTAGGTTTTTGATGTCGATAATCCTTAGTCTTACCTGTAGGCACCCAATCCTGGTTACAACTAACTTTTGACCAGACATCATACCGATTCCTACAAAAAATTTCTAGTCAAGCCTAGGAATCATTGAACATCCAAATTTTGGCTATGCATCATTGATAAAATCTCATAATTGTGTTGAAGCATCCCTATTTAGAATACTAGCCTATAGGCAACAATAACCTCTCACAGATTCACCCCCAATTATCTTGTGATGTAATAACTGCTAGTTTTGCCTATGGACCCATTAAATGAGGAACTTGATCAAATATTGAAAAAGATAAAATACTAATCAAGTTAAACAATCTAATTAAATAATATTAAATTTTTAGTTGAATTATCCATTTACAATTAATGAATATCTAAAAATGGAAATTCTAAACATCAAAATATCAAGCCTTTTCATCATTGCATTTATGATTTATTAAGCTCTTTAAAAGTATCCAAAAATATCTAATTTGAGATCCATTCCTAGTAATTAAAAATCATAATTACATTATAACTTTTAACTCAAATAGAGTTAGCCTCAACTCACCTAGGGTTAGTTTGAACCCATTCCATGTTTAAACTCAACCTTAAGTCACCTTGGGTGAGAGTTATTTATTGAGGCTATAAATACAAGGCCATAACTATTTATTTTTAAGCTTGGATATTATAGAGTTATTATTCAATATTTCTTCCATAAGACTCATGCAAGTGGGGTTACCATGCTTAAATCGTAAGTGAAGAAATCAAAGCCAAGGTGCCAAGGAGAGAAGGAACCAAGAAAGCTTCATTGTCAAAGACTTCTTGATGCACAAACTAAAAAATACATTCAAAAAGTCATTTGGAGCTCTAAAGAAGGTAAAATTGGATATTTTATATTTTAATTATGTTTTCACATGCATGCTTGTTACCTATGCTCTCCCTAGTATCTAGGCTAGAGGTGTTAGGAATTTAGTGTGTTTATTTGAGTTTTTTTATCTTGAACTAACATAAGACTAACCTCTCCTCTACATATTAATTTTACACATGTTGGCATGCCTGGTGGGACTCACACACAATGAAGTTGCTCCCAATGCCTTTTAGAGCATCCTCCTAACAAGTTTCATGTAAAAATTCAAGCTTGTTGATCAAAATAGGATGTTGATGCCTTAATATGTATCACAAGTGATCAAAGTGTTTAAATAACACTTCTAATTTTAGAATTAAAATAATTTAATTCATGAGTTATAGGTTGTTATAATCCTATTATTTGTCGATGGAATAAAGGCAAAACAAGTAGACTATTTCACAATATTTATAAAGTTTGGTGGTTGGGAGCCACCATAGCCAGCTAGTTATCTTTTCCAAGAGTGAAGTAATCTAAGCTAATATTAGTGAATTATGATCAAATTATATTCTAAGGCCTAATCTAAAATAAATATTTACAATGGAAATTAAGTTAGATTGATTTGGTAAAAAAGAAGCAAAAGGAAGGGTAAGGTAGCAAAGAGATGTTATTGATATTTATCCCAAACATCATGACAAAGTTCAAATGTCTTCTAAGCATACACTTAACCAATTTATAATAAAAAATAGCATGAGATAAAATCTTAATACACATTAGGCAAACACTAAGGAATGAGAAAATTGCAAATAAGAAGTTCACTTTAAAGATTTACCTTGCAAGCGAACAACATTAGCCTAAATGCAAGAAGAGTAAAGGAAACAAAATGAACTTAAGAACTTTTGATCAACCTAACATTGACACAAGTTAAAAACTCTACAATTAAAATATACACACTAAGAATTCATAAAAATTATTCAATTATGGAAATAGGAACAATCAAGTGAGAGATAAACCATAATAATAAATGACACAAATGAATATGGATAATCTTTGCAAAATTCCTCACTTGGATTAATTGCTCAAAAGTTTACACAAATTTTTTGGCTCAAAACTCCCTCTCCTCTTTACTATTGACATTTCTCTTTTTATAAGATGCAAGGTAGCATGTCAGGTAGTCCTAACCAATTAAAAAATTACAGGTGTAGGGATAGTTGTCCTTTCCACAAATGTTCTAGAAATACATTAGACTTTCCCAATGGACTGATCTATAGGTAGTGTGTTTTACAAACCATGTGTGCCTTTATAAACATAATATTCCACTTTTAAAATGGATAAGGTTTAGCCACAGGAAGAATATTCTAACTTTGATAACCCTCTGGCTGATGAAGTGCTCATTTATTGATATAGGGTCTCCATTGCTTTCTAATGCTACCCAATACATGCAATGTCATATTTCCAAGCTGCTCAAGTATATAAGAGAGGTCCCCCATCGTTGGTGTAAATATTTTTAAAATTGTTTCTAATGGACTCTAACTCATCTTATCCTTACATAGGTGATAATTCATCTCCCTTCGGATCAATCATAATGCTCACACGGTTTGGTTATGATCCTCACCTCACCAGGGCATTCTTGCAAGTTCTAATAGTTCTCTAATGGTAGCTATGAACTCAAAAATCATGATCTTGGATCCCTACCTTTACAATACCAAGTCTACAAGGTATTTGATTTGGAAAATTACACTTATATGGCTTTGATGTAGCATTTTCATGGCATCCCCATAGCATTCTGCTCATCTCTATTCAAAATATGACTATTGCCTTTGAATTTGGATCCAAGAAACTATCTTAAAATTGATGTTTGCATGCCCATCATTTGATGTCAGTGTGAACATATTTGATAGGTGTGTGACCATCAATTTTAAACTCATCTTCAAAACTCTTTATTTGTTAATATTGACATCTTTATGACCATCATTTAAGGTCTACATAAGCATCTTTGATGGGCATGTGAGCATTAATTTTAAACACATCATATGGACTCTTTTTTGTCTTAAAATTGATGTTTGTACAAGCATCATTTGATGTTCACATGAGCGTCATTGATAGGTGTGTGAGAGTCAATTTTAAACATGTCCACAAGACTCTTTGCTAAGTTTGCCACTTGTCATTCTTAGGCTCATCATGTCTGATGTGTGTGTCATATGGTTATTGCTTAGTGCTTCTGTGCTCTTTATATTAGGTTTAAATTTTCAATGCTTGTCATTTTATATTATATCTATCTCATATGAGTAAACATGGACCATTCGATTAGGATCCGAGGGATGCATCACCATTACTTGATCAATAGTCTTTTTCTAAGAAGGTGATACTTATCACCCTCTTACTCGTCCTGGGATTCGTTTTGAGTTTTGACTTAGATTGCACCATTTGATTAATCTCATTCGAGTGAATGTGGATTGTTGATCCTATAAACAAGAATGAAAGTTAAGCTTGAGAGCATATATAAAGAACTTAGGATAAAATATTTAAGCTAATATCTAAAAATATTAAAGGGAACCCCATGAATTAAAAGGGACCAAGGCATAAAGACTTTGGACCAAGGTTAGAAACCTAAAACAAAAGGACCCCATAAATAACATAGACATAGCATAAGCTTATAACATAAAAAAAGGATTCTTCAAATAATAAATTCATAACATAAGATTATAGCCTAAGGTTTTATTATATTAATAAATACAATTAAAACCTTATGGTAAAAACTTAGGTTAAGTTTATGTCATAAAAAGGTGGGGACCCATTTTGATCTCACACTATTGGATATTGGTGATACAAGTGAACGTAGATCATCAATCTCAATCCATGGGGTTGAGTGAGATTGGCTCCATGGATTAGAATCTTTGGCTCATTGGGCCCATCTCACACCATTTGATTGACTTCACTTGAGTAAATGTGGGTCATTGATCCTGCAAACAAGCACAATGTTTAAGTTAGGACTCAAAAATATATAAAACTTATGATGAAGTCTTAAGATTAAGGTCTTATTTATGTTAATAAACATGAACAAGACCTTAGGACTAATATTTTAGATTAAGTTTATAACAAAGGAACCCCACATAAAATAAAACTAAACCATGCTAAGATAAAAGGGAACAAAGGGATCATGACATAAAAGCAGACCAAGCATATTATTTTTAGACTAAGGTTTGGTCATGTCAAAAAACATAATTAAGCCTTAGAATAAAAATTGAAAAGTCTATGGCATTTTAAAAATGTTCCCGCATAAATTGTTCTTGCCAATTTTGAATTTGGTCTAGAAGAGCCTATGCTAGGGTTTCTTGAGCAAGGATTTTAGGATGATCAAAATGAAATCATCTTGACTTTCTACAAACTAAAGGCTAGTAATATCCCAAGTTTAAACTACAAAATCCAAGCATAGTTCATTCAAGGAGGGCTCCATCAAAATTGCAACTTGAAACATGAAGAATAAACATTAGCAAACTTAGACAAGTTTAAACCAAAGCCATGAATAGATAAGCTAACCAAGTCAAGGTTTGGATGATATTTAAATATAGATAATGTGCAAACATGTTAATGACACTATGATCAATTGAATTTCAATTTTAAGATACAAATTTGCATAATTTGACACAAGGGTCCCCATTTTTAGATATGGAGGTATGTTGACCTCAATAAATGGTAACTTCTAGGGGAAACATAGCAATATGTTAGAATTTAAAGACTCTAGTTTAGATAGATAACTAGATTACCCATTTTAATTGATTAGTGTCATTATCAAGACTAGTTCATGGTTGAAACAAGCATTACACATGCAAGATTGGGATCAAACATCAAGACCTAGCCATGTCATGTGTGTGCTTTGTTTACACTTACTATTTTCCATGGGATTTAGGGAACACCTTCTAGATTTCATATCATTAATCATTAACATTGACTTATGGCATGTTTGGATATCCATTAAGAACAATTCTTTATCTTAGGGAAGGCTTGGGCATTGCTCTACTACCAGTCAGGCATCCATAGCCCTGATAGATATGCCTTTGTCTCCACTCAAGGCCTTGCTCCACTGCTAGTCAAGCATCCATAGTCCTAATCAAGATTAATATAATCACCTCTAATTTATAAATCTCTTTCAATTTTGCAATAATCTCATTTTTTTATTGTTTAGGTCATTTTTAGATTTTTAGCAAAGGTTGGGAACTAGGTTAGCCAGGTTTAGGGATTTAGTCAAATGTTTGATCTTCAAACAATCACCTATGGTTGTAACCTTTGTCCTAGGTAATAATGTTTGTTAAGTGCAAACATGACTATGTCTTAATAGTATAGACTTTCATCCAACATGTACAATTCTTCTTAGATCCCAGTTTAGATCAAAACAATGTTTAAGATCTTATGGAATAGTTAACCTACTTATTATCCTTACCAGTTTCTTTAAATTATAGTGTATGGCTTATATTTTGAATCTATGGTTAACACTTGCTTAAGATTCATACCTACATTTCTAAACTATGGAGTTCCTAAGTAATTATGTGAACTTTGAGTTGAAGGCTATCCAAAAGGAATTAGTACAAGAAAGGAACAAAGTAGAGAAAGCAAAAACATAAATAGAATGAAAGGAAAAGTAAATAAATATATACAAACTTATGTATAAACAATGGAAAGGAAGGAAAAATAGAAATAAAATAATCCAACCTACCTACACTAATTCTAACTAGTCTTATAGTCATTCCATGAAGACCCCTGGTGGGATAGTAGAGAAGTAATGTTTGAGGTATTGACCATTGGTGGGCAATGTGAAATCTACTCACTATAAGTCTTTCATCTTAAAGGTGTTGTCTCTAAGTATCTCAGCTCTCTAGTAGGGACCTATCAATAGAGGTGTGAACTTCCCATGTTTACCTTTAGGCTCAGATACCTTGTTCTAAAGAAGAACTACGTCTCCTTACCTGAACACCTTTATTTTTGATCATTTATCAAACCACTTTTTGACTTTGGTTTGGTGTCTACTAAAATTGGAAAAAACCTCTTCTCTAGCATCTTCCATCTGAATGATGTCCAACAACCTTGAATTTTCAAATTCTTGGTCTTCCTCCATATATTATTGCATGAACCTGTACGTTTGTAGCTTGAGGGTGATGGGAAAGATGGGTTCTTAGCCATACACCAATAATAAGGGTGATGATTTGAGGGATTGTTTTATTCTCATTCTATTTGCCCAAAGGGTGTATTTGAGAAGCTTGTGCCATGTCTTGGGTTTGTCTACTGCAAACTTATTTATTATCTTCATCAAGTTCTTATTCATTGATTTAGATACTCCATTGCCTTGCATGTAATGGTTTGAGGAGAGATTGAAAATTATGTTTTTATCATATGCCCATTATGTCATTTCAATGGATATAAAAGTAGACCCATTATCATAGACTAGAGAGACTGGCATTCCAAATCTGGTTCATATGTTTTCTTCCAAGAATGTGATCACTTATTTAGTTATACACTACTTGGTTACCACTGCTTTAGTCCATCTTATGTAGAAGTCAGTGGTATTTATAACATACTTGTGACATATAATGAGTTAGGGTTGATGACCCCTACAAAGTCTAGTCCCCATTAGGCAAAATGGTTATCCACTATAATTAGTTTTAATGGCATGACTGCCTTGGGCTCTTCAGTACTAAATACTTGACATGAATTTTAATCCCTTACATGCTTATGATCATCCCTAAATATTGTGGGCCAATAGTAGCCAACCCTCAAGATTTTATGGGTTATGGTACTTCCTAAAAGATGTCCACTTCCTAGCTTATCATGAAAAGTGCTCATGATATCGATTGCCTTTTCCCTAGGTACACAACTTAGGTAAATGCCTTCAAAGTTTTTTTTGTATAATACTCCATCATTGATTAGGTAATGGGTTGCCTTGAGCCTTATAGCTCTCTTTTTCTCTCTACTTAACCCTAAAGAACAAATTACAATGATTAATAAGTGGACAATAGGATAATACCAATCATTAGACTAAAAACTTTACTAATCTACCTACATGACACTTAGCTTGGGGTTAATATTGGCAATCAATTAAATTAAACCTGGGCACCTTACTAGTTTAGCAATTTTAATTTTAATGTCATATTCCTAAAGCATAGACCTCCACTTACCTCTCCTTTCACTTAGTTAATTTTGAATTATCCTGAGCTTAGTGGCAAGATCAAGTAAGATTGCATGCACCTTATTCCTAAGAATATAGTGCCTAAACATTTTTATTGCCTTGGCTAACACATATGCTTGATTATCAATCATAGAATAGTTTAACTTATCATTATTAAAATTAGAGCTCATAAAAGCTATGGGATGGTCATAACCATCTATTTTATAAGTAAGAACTATATCTATAGTATGATCTAAAGCAAAAGAGTAAAGATAAAAATCTTTGGTAAAGTCTAGGCTTATCTGGACTGGAGCTTGTCCAATTGCCTATTTTATGCCTTTTAAGGCTTTTCTCATTTCATCATTCCATGAGAATTTAGCATCCTTATTCAACATATCATTCAATGGCCTCATGATATTTGTAAATCCAAAAATGAACTTTATTACAAAGTTTATTTTACCAAAAACTGAATTCAATTCTTTCCTACTATTAGGAGGCTCTATCTTAGATATAGATTATACTCTTTTAGGGTTTATAGAGATTCTATCCTTAGTGATAACGTTTCCTAATAATTATCCCTCAATAACATAGAAAATACTTTTATTTGGGTTGAGAGAGATCCCATAACTTTTGCATCTTTCAAATACCTATTGTAGGTGCATAATATGATCCTCCCTATTCTTAGAAAAGGTAGTCAGATCATCCATGTATATAATAATGCACTTACCTCCCAAGCCTTGAAAATCATGATCCATGGCCCTTTATTTTATAGGCAAAGGTGATCTACTTCATTGTATATGTAGTTTTCATCCTGTCTTCTTGATTCACCAACACCTGGTTATACCCTAAAAAACCATCAAGAAAGGAGATCATGGTAGAACAAAAAATAATTTGTATTACTTGGTCAAGAGAATGTAGTGGTAATTATCTTTCTCAGATGCTCTATTTAAGTTTCTAAAATCAATGCACAATCTTATTTCACCATTTTTCTTCTGTACTAGGACTAAATTAACAACCCAAGTGGGATGCCTAATGGGAAACACAATCTTGTAATCTAAGAGCTTTTTGAATTCTCTATATATTAATGGTTCTAAGATTAGGTTGATAGGCCTCTTCCTTTGTTTGAAAGGTTTTTAACTTTATTTTAAAGGTATGGTGTGAGTTATGACCTTTGGATCAAAGATCTTTAGGTCATCATAAAAGCATGTTATGATATCTTTATATTTGGTTAGCATTTCTTTGGCTATTTTATTTTATAGACTTGTATATGTTGTACCAATATTAACCATCTCAGGTGGACCTTGGAATCCAAGATCAATTACATCATAATTTTTCCCACTTAGTCTAGGAATCTTGGTAGCCTCAACTAGTTTATCAAAATCAAAGATTCTCCCTAAGGATATCATGCCTTTGGGGATCTTATTGTCATTCAATTGAATGACCTTGTCATAAATTTTGCTTTCAATGACCTCATCATTAAGGAGACTAGCTTCATCAATAATGTGACCCTCAAATAATCCTGAACTAGTTAGGAAATCTATGATCTACTGATCATCATTGAACACCTGCAAGTGGTTGACATTATTGGGCATTGAGGGATATGGGAGTAACTCAATTGTAAGGTTTTTCAACTTAGAACTTTGGTTGGGCATAAGGTTGGCTGTAGCTAAAGTAATTTCATTAGCAACCTATTTTTCTTCCCTAGGGATTGACACAATGTTAAAAGCATCAAAACATTCAATTAAGTCCCATACTCTAAATTTATATTTCTTGAGATAGGACAATTTGCATTAATATTTGATTTTGACCTGATTGACCACTAGTTAAGAATCACCAAAAACTAATAGTTCCTTAGCCTCATGCTTGATTGCAAATTATAATCCAAGAATAAATGCTTCATACTCAGCTAAATTATTAGTGCATGGGAATTAAAGTTTATAAGAGGCATTATATTCTTTCCCAATGGGATTGATTAACACCACTCCTACTCCAGAACCTAATTTGCATCTAGCACCATCAAAATAAAGTTTCCATAATCCAAGCAAAACATGAAAAGTTTTAGAGTTACATATCTTCATGGTATCAAGAGTGTAAACGCTGAGGTCTAAGTTAACCATGTTGACACTCTCATTGATTGCATTATATTTCATGATCATATGATTCATTTTAGGTTCCATTTCTATCCTAATTTGGTTGGGGACTCCCTTCTAAGGCAACCACATATGTGAACAATCTGTTGACATGTAACCATTAAAGATTCTAGTCTAGTCTCTATTCAATAGCATCCCACAAGCATCAAGGATGTCCACTACTTGGATATCAATAAATTTTTGGATCCTTGGCTCCAAGGAAATCTACATGTGAACCTTCAATAATTCACCAATCATTTTGACTCTTGATTTATCTAATTGAGTTACAACTCTAGTAGACTTCAAAGGAGTCAAACCTAATTGTCACAAATACCCCTAGGTATTATATTTATAGATGCACGAGAATCTAATCAACAATTATGTAGATTTTTACCAAATATCTTGATTATAATTAGGAAAGGAGGAAAATTTTCCTTACTTTTGTGTATCATGACATATGCATGTGCAGAATTTTGAGATTTACCAAGATTTTTAGACAAAGATTCCAACAACATATCTCTCTATTCAGTAATCTACATCAACTCATGAAAGGTAATGTTTGTTTTGATATTTTTTAATGTCCTTTACTATGTTATACCCAATCTTATTGGAGGAATTAGTTATATCAGAACTGGGTGTAGAAGTACTTCCCTTAGGTAGTTCTAGATTGTTGTCTAAAGTAGTATCAAGAGGAGTCTCAAAGTTGTTTGGAGGATTTGAAGTGCTCAATGGTTGATTCTACTCTTAGTTTCTTAGAGGATAAGTCTTATTTAATTTTTTTTGAAAAGCATGAATCTCCTCAAGAATATCCTCAGCCTCATTATCTTCTTGGAAAGGGAACTCAAATGTTTCCACCATCAGAGTTGGGTCAGAGGATCTAGATGACCTCAAGGAACCAAATGTACCTGCATCATAATATTTATTAGGGACAACTTCAAAAGTATCCAATTCTTCTTGGAAAGCCTCAAATGCATTACAAAATTTAACATAATCTATTTCTCCATGCTTAGAATTATAATGAACTCTACAATAGTCAAGTAAATCAACATTAGTAAGATTTATATCAGGAACATTTTTTCTAGTAAATGGCTCATTTCTCTTGTTATTGTGGTAATTATAATTATAAAATATATTAGTGGGCCTATTAAACCTTTAAAAAGAATAATTCCTACCTGATTTCTCTCCAATATTACTTACTTACTTTTGTAATTGAAGGAAGTCAGTACTAATCTTTTAAACCATCTTAAGGATAGAGTTAATCTCATTCTATGGGGCCTAAAAATTATGAACTTGGGTATTAGCATTAAATATAGGCATTAAAGCTTTCTAATCTTATGGATGAGATCTATGGGTAGTATTTTTCAAGAATCCTAGGTTTTGAGTAGGATGAGCATGTCTCAAAGGTAATTAGTTCATGACTGAAAGTTGGTTCAGGGTAGACACATTTTGGTTAGCATTGGGAATAATATTTAGAATGGGAAAATGTGGATTGGCATTAGGAAAGGAGTATGATAATTGTTCTTTGGGTTACATCTGGTCATTAATAATTATAGCCTCAACATATGCTAAAGCTAATGTGTTTTGGGTCCAACAACTCTCTTTATAAACACAAAAGTCATAGGATCCAAGGCTCCCTTATAGATTTTCAAGGCTAAAGCCTCATCATGTCTGTATGGAACTATGGTCCTAATGAACCTTTTTTGGAACCTAGCATTGAGATTTCTTATGGGATTATTTTCATCCCTTTTCACTATGGTTAATTTCTAGTATAAGACACAAGGACTAATGATTTTACCGAACTAGTCAATGAAGACATTGTTAAAATCAACCCAACTAGTAATGTAATTTTTAGGGAGATTTAGAAACCATTCATATGCAATATCTTTAAAAGTGAAAATAAATAGTGTACATGATCCATATTCATGAGTAACATTTAAAATATCAAATTAGATTTGAATGATTTAATATGTTCCTTAACCGTTACGATTTCACTAAGACTAAACATTGGTAAATACTTTTCAAGATTATGAGGAAGGTTATGTACCACACCTGGCACATTGATGAAGGAACCACTTAGCCAAGCCATACCTTGATAGGGATCAAACATAGGAGCACTCTAAATTAGTGAAGTTGGCAAAGACTTTGAAATCCTACGCTTACCTTTGACCTACGTAGTTTTCCTTTAAACTTCTAATGAAAGCAGAGGTTGTCTAGTATCTGAACGTGACCTTGTTCTAATTATTGGTAATTCTAACTTGTGGGCTTTGAATCCTTTTTAAAATATGATGCGTCAGTATTATCTTTATAATAAACAATGATTAGACTTGCACATTAAGTAAATTTTTCAAGGATTTATATAGAGGACGATAAAGGGTATCAATATTTAACTAAGTTAGCTTAAAAATGTATCCAACTATGTGAGTATGATTGATATTTACATGTTTAAGCTGAAAAAAACTTAAATCAACAAATGATCTATCTATATTTGATCAAAATAACTATTACTAATTTCAAACCTATTGAATTGATAAAGCTTATCCATCTTTACCCTAATTAAGCATATACCTTCAAAGAACATTGATTTTTGTCTAAATTAATCACAAAGATAGGTCAAAGATAGTAAAAATCAATTATATTTACATGATTGGACAAAGAATGACATAATTGTGCAAAGGTTACACCAATCTTTGAACACAATTCACAAAAATGAGCAAAGACACTTTAAATCTAAAAAGATCTAACGTAGCCCTCCTTCTAGCACCAATGAATCTCCTCTTGTTGATGCCTTAATATGTATCACAGGTGCTCATAGTGTTTAAATAACACTTCTCATTTTAGAATTCAAAAAAATTAGTGCATGAGTTGTATGTTGTGATAATCCTATTATCTATTAATGGAATAAAGGTGAAGCAAGTGTATTGTTTCACAATATTGATAAAGTTTGGTGGTTGGAAGCCACCATGGCCAACTAGTTATCTTTGCCAAGAGCGAAGTAATCTAAGCTAATGTTAGTGTATAATGATCAAATTTTAATCTAAAGACTAATCTAAAATGAATATATATAATATAAATTAAGCTAGAGTGATTTGGTCAAAAAGAAGCAAAAGGAAGGGTAAGGAGGAAAAGAGATGTTGGTAATCTTTATCCCAAACATCATGAAAAAGTTTCAATGTATTTCAAGAACACACTTAACCAATGTATAATATGAAATAACATGAGCTCAAATCTTACTACACATTAGGAAAATATCTAAGGAATGAGAAAATTGCAAATAAGAACTACGTTCACTTTGAAGATTTACCTTACAAGAAAAAAACATTAGCCCAAATGCAATAAGAGTAAAGGAAACAAAATGAACTTAAGAAATTTTGATCAACCTAACATTCTCACAAGTTAACAAATTTGAAATTAAAATATGCACACTACGAATTCATAAAAGCCATTTAATTCTAGAAATAGGAGCAAACAAGTGAGAGATAAACCATAATAACAAATGACATAAATAAATATGGACAATCTTTGTAGAATTCCTCGCTTGCATTAATTGCTTAAAAATTTACATAAGTTTTTTAGATCAAAACTCCCTCTCCTCTTTATAATTGACAATGATCATTTTAGAAGATGTAAGGCAACATGTTATTCAGTCCTAACCAATTGAAAAAGTATAGGTGTAGGCATAGCTATCCTTTCCACAAATGTTTTATAAATACACTAGACTTTCTCATTAGACTGATCTATAGGAAGTGTGTTTTAAAAACCACACATGCCTTTTCAAAAAAAATATTCCACTATTAAAATGGATAAGGTTTAGCCATAGAAGGAATATTCTAACTTTGAGAACCCTCTGGCTGATGAAGTGCTCAGTTACTACTATAGGGTCTTCATTACTTTTTTATGCTACCTAATACATGCATTGTCATATCTCCAAGGTGCTCGAGGATATAGGAGAGGTCCCCCATAATTATTGTAAATCCTTTTAAACTAATTACTAATGGACTCTAGCTCATCTTATCCTTACATAGGTGAAAATTCAACTCCCTTAGGGTCAATCATAGCACTCACAAGGTTTGGTTATGGCCATCACCTCACTAGGGCATTCTTGTAGGTTCTAATAGTGCTCCAATGGTAGCTATGAGCTCAAACATCCTAATTTTAGATCCCTACCTTTACGTTACTAGGTCTATAAGGTCTATGATTTGGCACATTACACTCATGTGGCTTTGATATGGCATTTTCATGGCATCCCTATGACACTCTACTCATCACTATTCAAAATATGACCATTGCCTTTGAATTTAGATCCAAGCAACTATCTTAAAATTTATGTCTACATGCCTATAATTTGACATTGATGTAAACATATTTGATGGGAATATGACCATCAATTTTAAACTCATCTTCAAAACTCTCTACTTTTTTAAAATTGACATCCTCGCGACCATCATTTGATGTTGATTTGAGCATCTTTGATGGGCACATACCATCAATTTTAAACATGCCATCTGTGCTCTTTGTTGTCTTAAAATTGATGTCCATATTAGTGTCATTTGACATCCATATGAACGTCATTGATAGTCATGTGAGCATCAATTTTAAACATGTCCATGGGGCTCTTTGTTGAGTTTGCCACATGTTTTTCTTGGGTTCATCCTTTTTCCTATATGTGCCACATGGAAATTGCTTAGTTCTTCTATGCTATTTGTACTAGGTTTGAGTTTTCAATACTTGTCATGCTTCATTGGATCTATCTCATACACAAAAACATGGACCATTGGATCAGGATCCAAGGAATGCACCACTATTGGCTATTCAAAAGTCTTTTTTTGAGAAGATGACACTTATCACCCTCTCACTCGTCTTGGGTTTTGTTTAAAGTTTTGACTCAGCTCATGTTGTTCGATCAATCTTGTCTAAGTGAATGTAGATTGTTGATCCTACAAATAAGAACAAAATTTAAGATTGAGAACATATATATAGGACTCAGAATAGAATATTTAAGCTAATCTCTAAACATATTAAAGGGTACCCTGTGAATTAAAAGGGACCAAGGTATAAAGACTTTGGACCAAGGTTAGAAACCTAAAATAAAAGGACCCCACAAATAATAAAGACATAGCATAAACTTGCAACATAATAAAAAAGACCCTTCAAATAATAAATTCATAACATAATATTTTAACCTAAGGTTTTATTATATTAATAAATACAATTAAAACCTTAGGTTAAAAACTAAAGTTAAATCTATGTCATAAAAAGGTGGGGACCCATTTCAATCTCACGTTGTTGGATCTTGGTGATCTAAGAGAACATGGATCATTGATCTTGAGCCATGGGGTCGAGCAAGATTGGTCCTATGGATTAGAATCCTTAGCTCATCGAGCCCATCTCACACCATCTGATTGACTTCACTTGAGTAAACATGGGTTTTTGATCCTACAAACAAGCACAATGTATAAGTTAGGACTCATATATATATAAAATTTAGGATAAAGTCTTAAGACTAAGGTCTTTTTTATGTTAATAAACATGAATAAGACCTTAGGACTAATATTTTAGCCTAAGTTTATAACAAAGGAAGCCAACGTAAAATAAAGTTAAACCATGTTAAGATAAAATGGAACAAGGGGCTTGGGACATAAAAGGGGACTAAGCATATAATTTTTAGACTAAGGTTTGGTCATGTTGAAAAACATGATTAAGCCTTACTATAAAAATTGAACTAAGTCTATGGAATTTTTAAAATATTTGTGAATAAATTATTCTCGCCAATTTTGAATTTGGTCTAGAAGAGCCTGTGCTAGGGTTTATCAAGTAAGGGTTTTAGGATGATCAAAATGAAATCAACTTGACTTTTTAAAGACTAAAGGATAGTAAAATCCCAAGTTTAAACTATAAAATACAATAATAGTTTATTCAAGGAGGGCTCCATTAAACCTACAACTTGAAACATGAAGATAAAACATTAGCAAACTTAGACAAGGTTAAACTAGAGCCATGAATAGATAAGCTAACCAAGTCAAGGTGTGGATGATATTTAAATATAGATAATGTAAAAACATGTTAATGACACTATGATCGAGTGAATTTCAATTTTAAGGTACAAATTTGCACAATTTGACACAAGGGTCCCCATTTTCAAAAATGGGTGTATGTTGATCTCCACACAAGTGAAAATTGAAGGCTTAAGGACAATTTTTTGGAAGTTGTAAAGTTGCTCTATATAATCATGATTTTGATCTCTCTAATTGTATTATTTCACAATATCATTGATCTTATAGTCATGATTTTGTCATATTTCTTGCATTTTTGATTCTAATCATCGAGGTTTTGACTAACAATTTATTCTTGCAGGAAAAATCATGATATTAAAATATCACAACTTTTACAGTCATGATATTGTGTTAAAATTCATGATATTGTAATATTATGACTTTACAAGTCATGGTATTATGTCAAAAATCACAATATTGTGATATTGTGACTTTGCAAGTCATGGTATTATGTTTAAAATTGCAATATTATGACTTTGTAAGTCATAGTATTATGTTAAAAATCACAATATTGTAATATTATGACTTTATAAGTCATGACATTATGTTAAAAATTGTAATATTGTAATATTTTAATATTGAGACTTCACAAGTCATAGTATTATCATAATTTATGTGGTTTTGTGTTAACTCTCATGGTATTGTGCTTAACTGTTACAGTTTGTTGCTACTTGTATGGTTTTATAGGAGAGTCATGATATTGTTCCAAAATCTGTAGTTTTATCTTTATTTCAATGATATTGTCTAAATACTAGTGATTTTTCACTAACTCTATGTTTTATAGGCAAGTAATTATATTGTCCTAATAGTCATAATTTTATATGCAGAGTCATGATATTGCTCTGTGTTTATGTGGTTTTGCACTTTGTGTAAAATTTTGAAAACCCAAGAGCAAGAATTGAAAATCCATTTGTTCACTCATGATTTTATTCTAAGCACAAGGACCCCATAAAATATTTTTTAGGACCCAAAGGCCAAGATAAATACACTTAAAACACTCTAAAATTGAAAAATTCACATTTTAAATTGGTGTTTTAAAAATATCTTTCATTCAAGTTATTTTTGTTTTGTTTAAAGATTTCAACAAAAAATGCCAAGGGGATCAAAATTCATAACATACTTCATTTTTGTGATTAAAATGAACTCTCACATTAGTTAAATACTCATAAGAGTTTCATTTTTTATACTTGTTTGTTGAATTTTTTTAAAAAAAAAAAAATCAAAACAAGTGATGTGTGTATGCTCTCGCCCATCCCCTTTAGGTAACTTGGTTGACCAAAAATACCTATTCTTTGCCTTTGTCACTTTGGTTCAAATGTGTGGAAGGAAAGTCATTAAGGCCCTACCCAAATCCACATGATTTGGGTGATCCCAACATGACTCTAAAGTCCTTCCACTTGTCTTTATTTTCATACATTTTAGCTTATGAGCGGGAGTTCATCACTTCCTCATGAGTTCTCTAGGGAAGTGTTGACCTAGGAATCCATCTACTGACATCATTTCAACCCAAATAAATGGTGGGGTATAATATAAATTGAGGTTGATCCATTGGAATGCTTGTTTTGAGAAGTTAAAACAAGCTTTGTTAGTGGTACTCGACCTCGAAATGTAAGGGAAACTTGAACATTGCACTACACTGAGCAATTGATGGATGTAGTAGTTGTGAAAAGGATAAGACCTTTTCAAAACAAGTCACTTGACATGGATCCAAATGATGTGATTTCATCTTTAATGTTATCCATACTTGGGACCATCTAGAAATGAGCAAAATTTGATAGTTTAGATAACCCCACTTGCCACAAACATATTGTTGATGTAAGGCAAGTAGCCCAAAGTTATATGTCCTTGTATGAAATTTTGAGAGAAGAGGGGGCCTAAAAACCCTAATTTTCATGCGCTTTTAATTTTTGGATTAACAATTTAAAATCCTCTTAAAAGTGAGTATATTGATGGAATTTAATAGTATGATGTAACCTTGTCAGTTTTAGGATTTTAGACATTACACTTAGGTGTTTTTATCATTTGGTCCTTTTTAATTACATTGTTTTGAGTCTAAACTATTTTTTTGTCATACCACATCCATAAATGAGTCTTTCATTCCAAGTCTTGTGCCTTAAATCCTTGAAAAAATGTTTATCATACTTCTAGAGCATGATAACATCATTACAATACTTGAATTTTTTCAAAGACTTGTTACCTTGTGTCTAAAATTCCAATTTCAAAATCAAAACCACATATGCCTTTTGGATCTATGCCTAGTATCATCATTCCATTCATTTTTGTTTAGCTTTTTATCTTTTTTAAAGAAGCTTAATTTTCTAAATCAAATTTGAAATTAGCCTTGAAAAGTTCAAATCCAAACATTAATTGATTTCTGCCCATGACTCATTTAAATTTGGATTAGACATGGATCTTTCACTTTTGTGTTGTGTAACTTAGGTTAATTATTTATTCAATCTGAAAACTATTTTTTGTGCCTAGATTATGGGGAAGTAGTCTATCTTCCTTATGCCTAGAGTTTCATGTCTTTGCCAAATGACCAAGTTCATGTTTAAATCTAAATGTGTAGTTTATGCCAAAGTGTTTCAAAAATTTTAGATTAAATCTCTTGCCTTTTAGACCTCATTTTGTTTAATGTCTAGCTTTGTGCCTTTTATAAAAGATGTAACAATGACTATTTTGAGCTTAGCTTTTGTGCCTTATTTTTATAAAAGATGTAGTAGCCTTTATTTCTTTAGACCTAATTTAGATTTGTTTGAAGCACTTTGTATCTAAGTTTGTCATGTCGATTCATATTCATCCACTTGACCTTTTTGTGTAATATATTGACATTATACTATTTTTACCAAGTTTTAACATAGATTTTTTTGGAGATATAGCTCCATTTCATAGACCAAGTTAGACTATGTTTGGACCATTTATTCTTTGGACCTTATTTTTTAGAGTTTGTAGAAATCTAGGCCTTTTTATGAAATGTTTATCATTGATTTGGATATGTTTCATTACACTCATAATAGATTCATGTACAATCTAGGTTATGATAACATGGTCACACATGATGAATTTGTTCAAGACCCCTATGGTGATGAAGTGGTTTGTGAGATGGACTTTATCCTCCTTATAATACTCAATCTAGAGAATAAAACCAAGATCTTCAAGCACAATATGCGGTGATACCTTCTTTGGGCTGATTAACTTTCCAAGTTTTTCCTTTCACTGCTAATGGTGCTCGATCCCATACCTATGCCATTAACCCTCCTTTAGATTGTGTGAGAAACCAAGCTCTACCACATCCAAGGGTTACCATTCCAGGACCTCATCCTTTGGTTTATGTTAGCAACCAAGCTTTGAAATGCCCTACCATTACCATTCTAGGACCTCATCCTTTGTCTTGCATTAGTAACCAAGTTTTGTAATGACCTACCATTACCATTCTATGACCTCATCCTTTGGTTTGTGATAACAACCACACTTCTCAATGCCCTACCATTACCATTTTAGGACCTTGTCCTTTGCTTTCCAATAGAAACAAAGATTTATAATGCCCTACCATTACCATTCTAGGACCTTATACTTTTTCTTGCAATAGAAAAAAAACTTTAAAATGCCCTACCATTACCATTTTAGGCCCTTCTAAGTATGGTAACTCATTATCCCAACAATGTTGCACAAGTGTGACTAAATGAGTCACAATTACCATCCTAGATAGGTAACCAATATTTGTTTATCCCATCGTAGATGATATTATTAAAAAAGGGGTCCTTATCCAACCACCAACCATTCTTCATCCAAAACCAACCATCACCCACTTAAAAAAATTGATGCCAATCTTTGAGCTGCAACAGAGCCAATTAATACCTCTCCAATAAAGCCAATATTTTGAAGGCTAAGATGTGTTCAAAAATAGTATTTTAAAACTAATTATAAAATAAGGCCAATAGAATCAACCAATCCACAATGTTTTTATTGAAACACCTATTTATGATGAGTCAACCTATGATGAATTACCTTTTGATACTATACCTATTGTCAAGGAGTCTCACTCTAACAAGCTAGTCTTTACTGAGTCACATCTTAATGATTATAACTACCTTTGGGTAAATCATTTTCTTGACCATTGTCTTATTTTTAAAGAGCCTGCCTTTGACAAGCTAGTCTATGTGGAGTTATTTCTTGACCTTTTCCCCCTCCTTGAGGAGTCTCACTTTGAAAATCCATTCACTATAGATTCCTTTTTAGCTAAGTCTATTTTTGAAGATCCCATTGAGCCATCACAGGCCATTACTTGTCCAATACCAAATATTCAACAAGATATCATTGTAGCAACATACATAATTGAAGAAGAAATATAATTAGAGTTAAGTTATATTCTTGAACCAACATCAGATTTAGCATCGTAAGTAGACTCAACTTCAGTATCAACATCATATTTAGAGTCCCTTGAGTCAGAATCATCTTCAAAATTAGAAAACATTCATGGTTATTATAACATTGTCTACACATGCCTTGCAGATCAATTTGAATACATTTATGATCCTTCCATGGGTTTTGAGGATGATTACTTAAAAATCAACACAAATTATACTAGTATCTTCTACGAGGATTGTGTTGCCTCTTCACATTCCATTACCATTCCACATGCCATTATCAACACCCAACGTAGCCATTATATTGACTTTCCACCTCCCACAAGTGTCAATTGGGATTTATAGAATCATACCTTGGTGACATATCAGTTGTAGGATATTATGGGGACCTATAAGATTGGATTACAAAGAGGATCAATTCAAACATTTAGTCATGAAAAAACACAAAATAATGCATTATAATTGACAATCTAAGCCAACCTATTATAATGGGGTTTTCAAATGATAATGGAGAATAAATTAAAAGAAAGCAATAACAATTACCTTTGTAAATAATTCCACCATCTAAGAATGGCTCCAAGTGTGTTTTTCCCCTTGATCTAGTGTTCTTGTCTTTGTCAATAATGGATGCGAAACTCCTCCATTGCCTCAAGATCACTATGCATAACCTAAGATCAAGATAATAAATCTCTAATATATGCCTATCAAATGAAGATTGCAAATAAAACACAATGATCAACACAAAAGGTTGTGGAGACAATTCTGTATTATAAGTTTACAATATTTTAGCTTAAAAATGATGTTTTATGCCCTTCTATTTATATATTTTATAAATGGTTTAGGATCAACCATGACCATCCATCTCAAGATTGAGATGTGTGGCCATAAATTAATCTAATATTTAAAATTAAATCCATAATTATCCTCATAATGATTTGGGAGGAAGGGGCATTAATGAGGTATGGGTGCCCATAAACTTGATATTTAGTGAATTTATGGCTTTTGGATGCCACCCCATAGATCATGTCACTAGTGATGTAGATATTGAGAATCAATTTAAAATAATGAAATAATTAATAACCTCCATAGAAAATCCACTTAAGCTCTTGATTTGAATTAATTAACATAAATAAGATTAAACAATTTTAGTGTAATTATTTGGAAATTGGTTCTCAATTAATAAAAATGGTTAAAAAGTCCTATTACTGGGTTGTAATTTGACTAAAAAAGAATTAAAAGGTGATTTTAGATGTGTTCAAACTGTATTCTCATTTAAGATGTTACTGACACAAAATAACAAAGGTATGTGACATGTACCAATAAATTAGAAGAAAAGAATGATTTAGAGCACAAAAAGGTGAAATCATCATTTTGACTTGAAATCAAATTATTAAAGTTAGGAATAACATAAAATGCATTTCCCCATTTAGAGATATAGTAGCCTAAATCAGCACTTGTATACAACAAGCTCAAACTATTTAGTGTGTTTTTAGTGATTTTGGACTAAATTGTGCATTTGAGTGCAAATCAAGTAAGAATAATAATTTCAACACAAATGGTGTTAGGAATTGGATGTCTAAATTTTGCCTCCATTTGAGAAGGCATAGTGAGTTATTTAGGTGAAATAATATCTTTTCAAAGAAAATAGTTGTCAAGAAGAAATTGGAAATGACCCATGATGTCCCCTTGAGAGGACAGACTAGGATGAAAAAGAAGGATGGACTCTCGAAAAGAGAGGGAAGTGAGAGATTAACCCATAGAATAGATCACATATAGATGATCTAATGCTTTCATTCATGTTTACCATAAATAATCAAAATATAATTATAGGTATAATGGGCCCTAAAGACAGGGGGAATGAGAAGGATTCAATATAAACATATAAATAAAACACTTTGAATGCACCCAATTTGAGAGTGCAAGCTGCATGCTTATGGTATTGATCAATCCCAAGACAAGTTGTACACTAAAACATTTCCATCATGGGTAAAATTGTGGAGAGCTTGGAATTAGAAGAACAAGAGAATGTGGTCTCCAAAAAGATGATAATAAGAGGTGCCCTTGTAGAGCAGATTTAGTCATGATAAAATAGTTTTAGCCCAATATGTCTAATTTTGATCATTGATAAAGAATAAATAATGTTTTTCCCCTATAAATATGATTTGATTCTTACGGTAGGCTCAAATGTTGTGCCCCAACATGGGTAAATTGATAAGTAATTAGTTGAAGGACATAAACTAAAACATAAGGTAAAGTGAGTGGGCACAAACATAGATGTGATGGTGTAATGGATATGAAATCCATAAGGAACCATGTCTATGAGAATGCACAAATTGATGAAAGAGATAAAAATAAGAATGAAGATGGTTGAGCTGGCCTCAATAGAAATTGAGTGCTACCTACATAGTCCAAATGGACCTCAAGCCAATGTAGTTCACCCAAAAGTGGGAGTGAATGGAATGAGGGATGATGAAAATTGACCAACAAGTTGATTAGACTCATGATGTATGTTAAGAGATGCATGTCTAAGCATAGATTCAGGTGCTAAACCTATTGAGCCTAGTTTATGCATAGTGATCTTGAGATTTGTTCATCAGAGACGTGTTGATGTTAAGACTTAAATCTAGAGCACAAAGTGCTTGCTATATAAAAATAAATTAGGCATCATAAGTATGAATAAATCATAATGACATAGCATTTCAAGTTCTTGGAGCCGGTTCAAATGTGAATACCTATAACTAAGGATAATGTTAAAACAAAGACCAAAACTAGAGTTACATCTATTTACATTTAAATAAAAAGCAAAGACAAAGAAAAAGATAAACATATATGAACCTAAATTAAATCAATATATGAACAATCAAGACTTAAGTAGGAATAATAATGTTTAAAATCAAAACAAGAATAACTTAATAACATGAGATCAAGATATGAATAATCAAGATCCATGTGGACCATCAAGATGTTCTTGAAAAAAAAATAGAAGAGCAAAATCAAATCGAAATACACAAGACCAAGGTGAGACAAGAAGTAATAAAAGGATAAAATAATAAGAAATTAATGAAGAGACAAGAAAACATAATAAAACACCAAGAAAACTCAAATAAACACACACAAATAAAAACCAAGTTAGTGCAGTTTAAACACAGTTGTTCATGCACGTGTAGTAGAGACATTACTTTCCACTACAATGTAATAAAGAACAAAGACACAAAAGTTGTTCCCTACATAAAGAGGAACAACATTAGAAGAAATGGGGGCAGAAAAGAAAAGGAAGGGGGTTGGTTGAGCTGAATCTAGATTTATAAGACAAGTGGAAGTTGCCTACATAGTTCCATGGACACATGTTCCAACATAAACTTCATGCCAAATGTATTTCTCCCAGGAGTGGGTTTGAAGACATGATGATGATAAAAAACATATGATTAATGTTGTAGAATAAAATGGAAGACTTGATGAATGAGATTGGTCTTGGAAAATAGAAATTTGGTGAGATGAGATGAAAAACTAGTAGGACTTAATTTCCTTGCAAAATGGCAAGAGTGTGGCATGGTGGGACGAGGGAGAATGATCTTGAAAGTGGCAAGTGTGTGGGATAAATTACTTGTAAAATGGAAAGAATGTGAGGATTTAAATGTACGAAATCATAAGACAATGTTTTTATTCTTTTATAGATCATTTTATAATGTTTTTGGTTTTTTGGGATAAAATATGTACAAGGGGGATCAACTAGTCAAGGAGATGCTCATTCGAGAGTAGAAGTTACAATAAATAGCTAAGCTGGCTGTAATGACCCATGCTTACAAATAGGTGAGAGTGAGTATCTAGAAAAGACAAAAATTTTCACCAAAGAGTATAAAATGTAATATAGAATAGTGTGCAATGCAAAATCAATCTAAATAACTATGTGATAGGAAAAGATCCTGAGTTGAAAAGATATCCTTGTTCACTTATCTATAGAAGAGGCTATGAAGTACTATTTTTGTTGAACTACTTTGTAGAATTAGCATTGAAGGTGTTCATAATGTCGATGAAACATAATCAAGATCATAATTGGTTGAGGGATAAAAGTGTTTACGTTACAAGTTGAAGATATAACAAAGAATATGGTTCTCAAAGAGAACGATCCAAAGAATAGGGTCCAACAAATGGATGGTCCAGGGTGGGATAAATAATGAGGTTCCAAAGGAGAATGGTCCAAAGAATATGGTTGCAAAAGAGAATGGTATAGGTTAGGATAAAATGTATTCATAGTACCAATGGTCCAAAAGCTTTCACTATCCAAAGTCATGAAAGTAATAGGGTTCATATGAAAGCGGTGTATAAAATGGTAGGATAAAATTACTTTAACACAAGTTGCCCCCAAGTAAGGGGTCTTGTATACAATTATTTAAAGTTATTCATGCATAAAACCTCTTAAGGTGTATGATGTTCATGGGATCTAGAAGTTCTTCACCATTAGGTTTAGCCAATCTATATGCCCCTGATCCATAGTTTGCTATGATAACATATGGTCCCAATCAATTGGGTTGAAAATTAGCTTTTTTCTTGCATTCAAAATTTGTGTTCTTTTGGTTTTATTTCATAACCAAATCACCAATATCAAAATATCAAGGGAGAACATGCTTGTTTTAGCTTCTCTACAATTTGTTATGATAGGCCTATAAGTTTTCTAGGGCAACTAAACGCTTACCATCAAGAAGTTTTAGTTCTTGCATCCTTGAGACCCTCTAGTCCTTATCATCTTCAATGTGCTCTAGTGATACTCACAATGATGGTAGCTTGATCTTCATTGGGATAACAAATTCTATACCATAAACAAGGGAGTATGGAGTGGCTCCTATTGGGGTTCAATGGCTGGTTCTATAAGCCCAAAGGGTAGGAAAGATTTACAAGTGCCAACTATGACCAATGTCATTAACAATCTTCTTAACATAGCTACAATGGTTTTATTTATTGACTCAATTTTTACATTTCCTTAGGGTTATATGGTGTTGATTTCTTGTGCTTGATCTTAAATTTTGCACAAAGATCTTTAACATCTCTATTTACAAAGGATCTGCCATTATCAGATATAAGGTGAGATGAAATACCATATCGATAGATGCTATGGTAATAGATGAATCTGGATATCTAATTTTTGGTGACATAAGTGAGAGGAATGGCCTCAATCCACTTAGTAAAATACTCAGTAGCAGTCATGATATGCTTATGGCCATCTAAAGATGTTGGGTATATTTTCTTGATGAGATCGAGGCCCCATGTTGAGAATGATCATGGTGTTGTGATCGGCTATAGTGGTAAAAAAGGTGTGTATTAAATTTACATGTTGATGATAAGAAACACACCTAATTACATAATTTCAAGCATCAGTCTCCATTTTGGCCAATAATAGCCTATTCTAAGGAGCTTCTTTGCTAAGAATACATCATTGGTGTGGGCCCCACACATTCCTTCATGAACCTCCTTCAGTGCCATCTTGGATTCTTCTGAAGATAAAAATAAAGAAGAATTCCATCATATCATTTATGATAAATCATGTTTCTAAGTAGGTTATAACATGATAAATGGTGAAGGAAGAGTTTTTATTTGTTTTTGGATAGGTCAGCTGGGAAAACATGATCATGGAAGTAGTTATAAAAGTCTTGGAACCATGGTAATTCAGGTGGGGGATTAGGACCAACAATGGCATATACCCTTTCTAAATCTGATATAATATGTGTAGGCTGAAGAAGATTATCAATCAAAAACTGATACTCTTTAGCACTGCCATTGATCTATATCATGGAACCAATCATTGCTATTACATCGATTGATCTGTTGTTGGCCCTTAAAACTTGTTCAAACTATAAAGATTTAAAATGACCTTTGAGATTACCAATAATTTGTTTATAAAGAACAAGCTTGTAATCTCTAGTTTGATATTGATAAGTGGTTTTATTTATGATTAATTAGGAATCACCATAGACTTTTAAGCTCCGAATATCTCACTGTATGATAAGGTGAAGCCCTACAATCAATGCCTCATACTCAACCATATTTTTCATATAATGAAATTGTATATGAAATGCTTTGGGAATCAGATCCCCCTGGGGTGTAATCAACAATATGTTAGCTCTAGATCTATGGGATATAAATGAACCATCAAAATATAGCCTCCATTATTTAGGTTCCTATGATACTTGTTCTATTGCCATAATAAAATCATCTATAAATTCAAATTTGAGTGGTTGAGTGTCTGACATAGGGGTTTCTACAAGTTGATCAGCAATAACCTGCCATTTAATTACTTTATAATTTTGATACTCAATGTCAAATTCACTTAGGAGCATAACCCACTTAGCCATGCATCCTTGAAGATTTGCTTTAGACAATAGGAATTTGAGAGGATCCACCTTGGTGATGATAATAGTTTTGTTGTTTAGCATATAATGTTGTAATTTTTGGGTATCAAAAGCCATAGCTAAACATGCCTTCTCAATAGGTGTATAATTATGTTCATAAGTCATCAAAGTGTAGCTTAAATAATATACTACATGTTCTTTACCTTGATCATCATGTTGGGCCAAAAGTGCCCCCAGTGCATGCTCTGTTGCTGATATGTAAATAATCAGTAGTTATCTAGGTGTTGGTGGTCTCAAGACTAGTGGATTGGCCAAATATGTCTTGAGTTTCACAAATTCTATCTAATAATCTTCATCCCATTGAAACATGATTCCTTTCTTCAAGAGATGGGTAAATGGGTGGCACTTATTTGTCAGTTGAGAAATCAACATGCATACAATTTGGATCTTTCCTTGCAGGCTTCATAATTATTTAAGATTATTTAGTGGAGGCATTTCTAAAATGGCCTTTACCTTGGCAAGGTCAAATTTGATCCCTCTTTGTGATATAATGAAACCTAGTAATTTACCTAAAGTGACACCAAAGGCACACTTTTTAGGATTTAGGTGGACTTTATATTCATAAAACCTCTCAAAGATTATTTTTAGAACGTCAGGATGTCTAGATATTTTTATTTATTTTGATAGTATATCAACAACATAGTCCTCAATAATATCATGCATCATGTCATGGAATATGATAGTCATGACATGTTGATATGTGGCTCCAGTGTTCCTCAAGCCAAATGAGATGATTGGGTAATAGAATGTTTCCCACTGAGTGGTGAACATAGTATTTAGTTGATCTTCTTGGGCTATATTGATTTGGTTGTATCTATAAAATCCATCCATCAAGGACAACATCTCATACCTAGGAGTTGAGTTGATAATCATGTCGATGTCAGGTAAAGGAAAATCATCTTTGGGGCACACTTTGTTGATATCTCTAAAATCAGTACAAAGACATATACTCAAGGTCTTTTTACACACTAGGAATATGTTTGAAATCCATTAAAAATAATCTAGTGGTCTAATGAAACCTGCTCCTAGCAACTTTTCCAATTCTATTTTAACCAATAGGGTGATGCATGGATGCATCTTTTTCAATTTTTGCTTGATTAGTTTGGCATAAGGATGGATAACAAAATGAAGCATAATATAATTTGGGTCTAAACATAGCATGTCAAAGTATGCCCATGAAAAGATGTCAATATAATCCCTCAAGAGGGATATAATATGTTTTGCTTCAGTAAGGGAATCTCTAAGATAAACAATTTTGGGATCCTCATAGGTTCCCAGGTTCACTTCTATTATGTTTTCCATAAGGAGTGTGGATCCATCTTATAAAATTGTAGGCAAGGTATGATCATGATCATCTTATTCTACTACATCTTATTTCTATTCCTCCCAATGTTTTGGATAGTGTGACAAATCAGAATCCACCATCTCAGATAAAGGCCAAGTAGTAAAAACCTATAGAAGTTCAAGAGCGAGATGCTCAAATATTTTTTATTGTTTTGAAGAGATGCTTGTACTATATATAGACCTTGGACTAGATGGACCTTCTAATTTTTGAGGGGATGAGCAAACTTTCCCACCTGAGATCACCTGAAATAGGTTTTCACTCAAAGGCTTATCTTTTTCTTTACTTTTTGCCTAATCGATGAGCACCTCAAAGAGGTTTTCACCCAAAGATCTTGATGTTTGCCTACTCTCCAAAGTAGGTATAAAGATAAAATAAAAAATCAAAGCCTTATTTGTGATCATAAATGGGCAATCCATCTCTTAGGCCCATGTATTCTATGATTTATTCTTCATTTTGAAACTCATCAAGCTGTATGACCAAATTTTTCTAGTCCCAATCAATGAGTTTGGGATGGCAAAGGCATATGGAAGAGTGAGGGGTTGCTTTAGGATGGGAATATCTAATAAGGTATGGGGTTTTGCTTTAGTAAGGGAAGCTCCAATGGTATATCTTGCTTTAGGATGGGAATCTCCAATAATGGTATGGGTTCTTGCTTTAGGATGGGAAGATTAAATAGTTAAGGTCAAAATGGCATTATAATCAAATAGGTCTATGTCAACAAGCTCATTGAGAAGGATATAATGGGATGCTATGCCATTTCCAAGAGTCTCATCACTAATTAATTCAGAATAATCACTATCAAAAGTTATGAGGTCACCCCCAGGTGGTATAAATCTGAGACCATTATTCAAATTAGGTACTCTAGCTAATAAGGGTTCTAGGATTCCTTATGCTCATGGGTTAAGGCCTTTTCCTATATAATTAAGATGATACATGATCAAATTAGGGATACGATACTTTATATTTTGAAAGAAATTAACAAGACCTTCATAATATAACCATTCTCCCTTAGTAAAAGCCTCTCAATCTTTCTTTGGCAAAAAAGTAGGTACAAAAACCATAGGTAGTTTTCATTATTTCTTCTTCTATTTCCAAATCATTGTGGATTTGTTAAGATTATTTGAGGGCTTAGGCTTATCGAATGTTTTTTGGAATTTTAGGCAACTTTGCAACATGGAAGGCATCCTTAAGACTATACGTGGAAATGCCCATGTCTTTAACAACAACCTACTTCATAAGAGTTATGGAAAATAGATCAGCTGAAGTGGAAGTGAGATCACCAAGGTTGATATAATTGGATGGAGGGGGATGTGAAACTATAGCCTTGTTCTTCTTTATAATGAATTTAAAACTTGGACAATACTTATAATTGTAGAACTCAACCTTAAGATGTTTTCAATAATTGTAAGGCCATTGATCGATGAGAATAGTAACCTTGATCCCATCATGGGGAAACTTTAGGCACTGATGTAAGGTGGATGGAATGGCCTTTACTTCATGAATCTAAAGAAGACCAATGAGTATGTTATAAGGTAGCTCAATGTCCATAATATTAAGAAACATATGATGTGAAATGAACCCAACAATGATAAACAACCAATTAGTATCATCAGACTCCCTTTCAGTGTTGTCATAAGCCTTGATGGTGATTATTTATGGTTGAATGTCTTTTGTAGTGTAGCCCAATATTTATACCAACTTAAGAGATATAATTTTCAGCCCCAAACCATTGTCTACAAGAACTTGCTTGATCTTATGGTTTTCAATGATTACTTCAATGTATAGTGGGTTATTATGGTTTGGTCCAAATGTAGACATGTTTTTTTGATCAAACATTACTTAAAAAAATGAAGACAAATGTCCCACAAGGTTTTTGAAATATTCAGGATATATATCATTGGGAATAGTGGATTATTAAAAAATATTGTTTAGTGTAGTTCTATGGACTTTAGATGTCTACAAGAGATCTAAAATGGAAACCTTTATAGGAGTTTTTCTCAATTAATCTGATAGAATATAAGACTTTCCAACATTGGGATGAGATGGCTTGGTTTTGGCTAGCACAATAGTTAGCTTTGGATCTATTGGCTCAGTATTCACATTGGGTTCTATGGAATAAGTAGGCAAAGGGCCTTGGAGATTAACTCCTGAATGTTTAGTTAGGATTGTACAACCTATAGGTGGTGGGGAGCTAATAAAATTAGAAGATGAAGGAAAAGGGCCTTGGAAGGTGACTGATAGGCATCTAGTTGCATTGCTATAGTTTTGATTCAATAAGGAGCTATTATAATTAGAGGAAGGGTGTTGTCTATAAATAGTAACATATGTAAATGGAGTTGTAATAGAATTATGTGAACTCAATGTGTTATTAATAGAGAGAGGGTGTTGACCCTATGGGTCCCTACTATGAGGAGTATGAGATGATTCATGTGGTCTGATATTAATAGTGGCAATTTGGGTTGCAAAAATGCATCCCATGGTGTTTTTATAGTCATAAGGCATGTTGTTGTAACCCAAATTATTAGTATGGGTTTTTTTTATCATGATTATGCTCATGATCATTATGATTTTGACCCTGATTCTAGTTTTTATTTTACCTCTATCCTTAGTTTTGTCCTTGGTTTTGGTTGTTCCTTGGTGGTGGTTGATTATGTCAAGGAAAGGGGTCCTTGTAGATTCCCATATCCTGATTTATGTACTGATTAGGGGCTAGCTTAATCTCAACCTCGCCACTCTCAATGAGATATTCAATAATATGTTGTATTGGATGAAATGATAGGCACTATGACTAAAAACATGATGAAAGTTTCACCATTCATTCTCTTTGTACCAATCTAATTTTGGTTAATCTTAAAGAAATGGTTTGGGTACTAACCATATAATCATATTTACTACTACTAGCTTTTAGAACACTATTTCAATTGGTTCTCCCAATTTATTAAAGACCCTAAAACTACCATGGTTTGTCTAGTTATCTTTGAAAATTAGGTGGTGGATTAGGAGGATCTAATTGTACATTTGGGGCTGACAAATCCTACATCATTTGTATGTGCCTTGTTTCAGTCACCCTATTTCCAACCATGTTCTTGTTCTTATTAAATCCTTTAGGATTATCTTACTTGATTATTGGGCTAGAAGATTTTGTTGGATTTGAAGTTTGACCTTACATGGAAATCTTGACAAGGCCCTTGGAAATAAGAGCCTTCTCAATCTATGCCCCTTTATCAATGAATTCCTCAAATGAGTTATCATAAGCTAGCCATAGATTATGTGCAACCTTAGGATGTAAGTTTTGTGTAAATATATCCACCAACTATTTTTTTGGAAAATTTTGTTGAAAGCGACCTATTAATGCTCTCCACCTCTATAATGTGGCAAAACTTTCTCCATCACACTGTTTGGCTTTACATAAGTCAATAATGGTCAATTCATGCTCAATGTTGTACCAAAATGGTTGATGAACTTTTCAGATAAATCATTCCAATATGTAACCGATCCCTTGGGTAAAATGTTTGAATATGTTCACGTGGGTCTCCATTTAATTTATATTTATCAAACTTTGGTGCCTTAAAATGAGATGGAAAGGGGACTTGGTGAATAGATAGATCAAATGGATATGGACATATCTTGTCCAACTTACATTTCTTAATTTATTATTCATCTCAAATCATGTCAAAATTTCTTTCATATAGTTCCACTCTTGCATGTTTGGTGAATTTTTGGGTAGAACATAATGTTGTTGGGGTGATATGTGCCCCTATTATTACTATTGGGGTGGAATGTTCCCCTATTGTTGTAGTTGGGTTGGAATGTGCCCCTGTTGTTACTTTTGGGGTGGAATGTGCCCCTATTGTTGCATGGATTTGGTAGGGATGTATACCATATGATCCTCAACTTGGTTTTGGTTCAATCCTTGAGTTGAGTAGGTAAGTGGTTGATTCCTAGGAATTTGTTACCTTGAATCAACCATGTTTTTTTAGTTTTGTGGATTCCTTTATTTATTCAACATTATACGTGTTGGTTTAGATGAGATAGCCAAATTATCTTGAGGGATCTCATCAATTTGAACTGAATGTTTAGGTCTTTGCATTTACAAAGTGACAAGAGGTTATTGATTATTAAATAATGTGTGTTCTATGTCTAGCAAAACATTTTTCACAACCTCTTGCATCTTGCTCTATTAATTTGAGTCATCTTGATCAATTGTCAGTATGTTCTCAACCAATGTTTGTTTCATAGGTTCAATCACATTTCCTTGTTCCTTGGAAGTATCATTGTGGATTGAAGTAGAAACTAGAGAGTTAGTCAAGTTTGTGATAAGCTGATCGATATACCGTTGACTTATTTTCTTAATTTTAGTGAAAATATCTTCATTGATTAGTTTTGACTCTATAAGTATTTCCTTACCCTTAGAAGAAGAAGATATGTTTGTGTTTGAAATGTTTGTGAAAATTTGATCTCATTATTTTTCTCATTCTCTAACTAAGGTGTGAAATTACTCCATAGGAAAATCTGAGGGTAGTCTAGCACCAAATCCTATCAACCTAATGAGTACTTCATCTTGGTTCTCTTGGTATTCCATATATTATTCCTCAGATCCTAAAGTTGTAGGAATGTCTTCAAAGGCAATGGAATTGTCTTGACCATAATAATAATGCTCTTCCTCGTAACTAGGGCCATAAGGGACCCAACTACAAGTGAACCTTTGAGTCATGTTACAAAGGGTTGATCTATATGTTTGACTAAATTTGGATAAATTTTGTGCAAATATTTAAACAAGGTATGGATTTTGATATTTATTCCAAACAAATGGCTAAGGTACCCAAGAGACTGTAAAAGGGGGGTGGCCTGGAATCACACACAATTAGAAAAATGTGTTCATGAATTTACTCAACCTTGGGTAGGGTTAAAATCATATGAATTGGAAGAGGGTATGATAACTCAAAAATCCAAGGTGAAAACTAGTACACCAAAGCCTAGATTTTTGTGATACATCAATACCATAAAAGCTAGTTCAAATTTGATGAGTTGCTACTAGAAAACTAGAAAAAAGACATTTAGATCAGGAAGGAGACAATGTGAACCAAAAAAATCAAGATGTGAAAACATGAAAAAATTTATAAGTATAAAACTAGAACCAAATAGTCAACACAACATTGCTACATGGTAATAAGAATGTTAATGTAAAATATGTTCTAGGACTTAAAGCGTGAGTGATACACAAGATGACTTGAGTCCACCAATGATGAAAATGATAATGAGTCTATAAACGACCTTCAATCCAAATTGGAAATTGAACCCAAGTTCCCTCAAGTAAAATGTAAATGGCAAACCCAATTTAACACATCAACTTTATGAACTTAGAAAGGTGAAATTTCAAATTTGAAATATCAATGAAGGACTTAAGAAAATTTGGAAACTAGTATAGACTCAAATGGGCAGCATAACTACACCAATCAGATGATATGACACAATGTTTAAGAAGGCAAATTTAAATAAGGAAAATATTGATTTTCCCATGGACAACAGAATGCCTCCTTCTTCAAGAAATTGTAGACATTGTGTTTGGTTATTAACGTTTGTTTACAACAAAGTTTTGACTCAAATCAAGACCAAGTAATCTAAGACCAAAATAGACAAATACATCTAAGTAGTCATCCTAAGACTTAAATTGACAAGGTTATATGATATTGTTGAAGTCCATCTTTATACATGCACTTGAGAGGAAATTAAGTGTTCCTACAAAATAAAAGTGCATTATATGGTAGAGTATTTTACACCCCCTTCTCTCAAGTGACAATACGATGCCATGGACCTTGGGGCACACCTCACATCAAAAATATTTCTATGACAAGTGGGGTTTGTCTAAAACTCTACAAGTTAAGACCATCTAGATGGATCCTATGTATACCAACTTTCACATTAGCACACAAAATAAGTAACACATCAATTGGATCTGCATCAAATGGATATTTTGAAAAAGATTTATCCTTTTCACAACCACTACATCCATCACTTGCTTAGTGTAGTGTGATATCCAAAATGATCATACATTTTGGGCTTAGCTTGCCACTAACGAAGATAGTTAAACTACTCAAACCATCATCTAGTAGGGTGATCCCAATTTATATACCCCCTTTTGGAGAGAGGTTGAAGATAATGCTGAGAGATGAAGCCTTGGCTCAAAGCTTCCCTATAGAACTCGTAAGAGGTAATGAAGTCCCCCTCACAAGCCAAAATGCATGAAATAAAATCTAAGTAAAATGGCTTTATAGGTTGTTTTTAGATCACCCAAACCATGTGGGTTTTGGGGAGAGCTTAGACAACTTACTTTTTATGCCTTTGGATTAAGGCACAATTTGCAATGAAAATGACACTTTTAATCCCAAAATTTCCCTATAGGGGATGGGGGGAGAGCATATACATACAAATTCCTTTTGGCTCACACAAATTTAACCAAGAAATGATAGATGACTTATACAAAACAAAAATTTGAAGTGAATTTGGTTTTAAGTACCAAATTGAAGTGTTTGGTGATGTTCTTTGGCCCCTTGGCCTTAATTTACAATTTTTTTTTGAAAAGCAATCACAAAACATTCAATATAAACATGCAATTTTCTCTTTTTAAACCAAATGAAAACTTATTATTTCTTTTTAATCACCGAAAGGAGGTTAAAAAGACTTAATTAAGCTCAAAATGATCTCTTTCCATACTAGTATTGCATAAAAATTTAGATAGTGTAGTTTAGCTTTGAAGCACTTTTCATTTTAAGACAAGCAAACTTGGATTTATTGTTCTCAGGTTTGTGTTTTTTTGAAAACATAGAGACTATCACCAATCACTATTGACCAGTGATGATTCTTGAAAAACCATCACTAGTTGATATCCAATCATCACCAATAAAAAACAACCACCAATGATCACCTATGAACCTGAAGGCAAAAACGCTATGCTTTAAAAATGCTTGTTAGGATAAAATCTCTAAAAGTTAAGCTTCAGGATCAAAACTATGTTCAGACCAGAGACTTAAAAAATCCAAATCATTAGAAACAAACTTGAATAAACCTCAAAATTCAAAAAATTTAACCATATTTCCCTTGCAACCAAACTGTGGCCAGTTATATTTAACCATTGGTGGTCACTAGGAACCATTGGTAGTCACTGTGTAACTTGTGAGTGCATAAAAAACTTTAGAAACATGGGAAAATAAGCATAAAAATTATTATTTAAAGAATTTTTAATGACTAAAATGGGAATTTAAAATTGCCATGATGTCTTCCTTGCTTAAAAGGACTCCATGAGTCCCACCGGGCATGCCAAGATGTAGGATTGGATTACAACGAGGATTAATTCAAACATTAGTTCATGAAAAATCATAAAGAATGCATAAGAATTGACAATATAATACAACCTATTCCAATGGGTTTTTCAAATGATAATGAAGAACAAATTGAAATAAAGCAATACCAATTACCTTCCCAAATGATTCCACCATCCAAGATCAGTTCCAAGCATGTTTTTCCCTTGATCTAGTGTTCTTGTCTTTGACAACAATAGATTCCAAGCTCCTCCATTGCCTCAAGATCACTATGCATAACCTAGGTTCAAAATAATAAATATTTAATCTATGACTATCAAATGAAGATTGAAAATAAAACACAATGATCAACATAAAAGGTTGTGGAGATAATTTTGCATTATAAGTTTACAATATTTTAGATTAAAAATTATGTTCTATATCTTATTTATAGATTTTCCAAATGGTTCAGGATCAACCATGACCATCCATCTCAATATTGAGATGTGTGGCCATGAATTAATCTAATATTTGTAATTAAATCCATAAATATCCTCATAATGATTTAGGAGGAAGGGGCATTAATGAGGCATGGGTGCCCATAAACCTGATATTTAGTGCATTTATGGATTATGGATGCCACCCCATAGATCATGTCAATAGGTGATGCAAATATTGAGAATCAGTTTTCAATAATGAAATAATCACTAACCTATATGGAAAATCCACTTAAGCTCTTGATTAGAATTAATTAGCTTAAACAAGATCAATCAATTCTAGTGCAATTCTTTGGAAATTGGTGCTCAATTAATCAAAATGGTTAGAAAGTCTTTTTATTTGGTCATAATTTAACTTGAGAAGAATTGGAAGGTGATGTTAGATGTGTTCAAACCATATTTCCATTTAGGATGTTATCGATACAAAATAACAAAAGTACATGATGTGTACCAATGAATTAGAAAAAAGAGTGATCCAGGGCACAAAAAGGTGAAATCATCATTTTGACTCAAAATGAATTGATAAAAGTTAGTATTCACATAAAATACATTACCCCATTTAAGAATATATTAGCCTAAATCATTACTTGTATATGAAAGTCTCAAACCATTTAACACATTTTTAGTGATTTTGGCCTAAATTGTGCATTTGAGTGAAAATCAAGTGTCAACACAAATGGTGTTAGGAATTGGATGTCTACAATACCAATACCACATTCATGTAGAAGAATAAAAATATCCTAGTGAAACCTTTTCAGAGGTGCTAGGGGGAAATCAAAGTCCACACTCAACATCTTCTAGTGAAACCTTGTTTGAGGTGCTAGAAGATAATCAAATTCAAAAGTCAATGTTCCTTTAAAAACTTCTCAGAGGTGATATGGGACAATCAAGACAAATTTATTGGTAAAAAACTCTTTGAGGTGCCAATATTTGAGCACAGTAGTTATTCACTACTTGATAAAGATATTATCAAAGATAACATCAATATAACTTCCAATCTACAACATAATCAGATGGTAGCTACTCTCAGGTCTAAACAACAAAAAAATCTGGTGGTCCTATTGAAAGCATATTCAAAATTATTTATCCCCACCACAACCAAAACTATGTTAAATATAAAATCAACAACATTGTGTATGCTTGAAAATCCTGATCTTCATTTGTTGCCTAACCATTATACATTCCATTATCATCCACATTTACATTGTTGAATTAGACCTATCATCCAATATTTATTCATGTTTACCATTCTTGGCTTCACTTTCCTTTGTATAGGTTATAAAGACATCTTGTCTTGAAATTTGAAGGAAACAAAATTAATGACCAATGAATATCACAACAACATTCTTGGAGTACAAATCTATAGTAGGTTCTTGATAGAATAACTATTTTTAAGAGGTTTGGGCTAACAATTTACAACATTTAAATATTTTAGTTCTATCATATGTTGATAAGGACATGCATTTCCAAATTATCAAGAACAATAGAAATATTTACCTTACTAGAACTATTTACCTTGCCTTTTTTATTTGCCATTTGCCTTGTCATTATTTCATACCCCACCATTTACCTTACTTGTCACTTGGGGGCAACCCTCTTACCATTATATCTAATTATTATAACATCACCATCCTTGAACAATGCCATACCATATACTATTCTACCATACCTATAGTAATGACCAAACCTTTTTTAGCTGCTCAACCTAACCTTTTTGACCTTGGTTCCACTTGTTCTTTTAGCACCTTCCACAAGGGGATTTTGATCTAGTTTCAGTAGTTTCAACATTTAAGTGTTCAAATGGTAGTATATGAAAGTAGTATGACAATGAATTTGGAAATTACATATTTCATTTACACTTGACTGGTACCACTAATTATAATCACCTTTGAGAAAAGTATTCCACCTTGTGTTACTAATTATAACCATTGATGGGAAAATTAGTATCATTGAACTATGCCATTATTTACTAATTATAACCTCATATGGGTAAATTAGGAATAAAACCTTTACCATGCATTGTCACATCACCTCACCCTTACTATTATCGTTTGCCTTTCCATTTGCCTAAATTTTTGAGCTTGATACTACTTAGTCAGATCTCAACACCTTTTATGTAGGCAAAAATAATGTGACTTAAGGTCTTTTTGGGATTATGTAGGCATCACATGATTCATGTTGAGGTCAGACCTACCACCTAAGCTAACACTCTCACCATTTTATAAGAAACCTAAGCCATTCTCTTTCTATTTTATGAGTTAGACCATTTTGTGTCTCATGATTCTCAATCGATTTAAGATAATTAAAAAATTCTAAAAACATTTACAAAATTTCAAAATTCTAAAAATAAAAAAAAATAGCCTACCATCTCCTAGAGAGATATTAAGCCTCACAATCCAAAAAAATTTATACTATTAAACCTAGTCAGTCATCCTTGATCCACCTTACTAGGGCAAATCCATTATTAGTTATAATCCATTCCACTACCATTGGTGGTATGACCTTCCCTTTGCATGTATCTTTTCTTGGGGACACCACCTATTTATCCTTATATTGAATCTTCATGCGTAGATATTGACTTGGTTGATGATAGGATAATTTTTGTTGGTTTTACTTTCAAGATTTATGTGTGTTTATTTGCTTAGTTATTTTTTGTTTGTTTGGTTTCCTATTTATTTTGTTTTTTTATTGTGCATTGACTAAGTATATATGCGTTCATTGGTTGATTCCTTGCATATTATTTTTGAGTCTATCCATATTCATATGTCAACATTGTCATCATGGTTTTTACCATTGGTGCATTATTTTTAATTATTTATTAGATTGAGATTCAATCTTTATGAAAATTATGGCTAGGTCATCATGGCATTTTATATTAGGATGTATAACATCACATGCTACAACAAAAATTAGCTTAGAAAATATTACAAGCAATGGTGCCATAAAAACTTCTCCTTAGTAACCTTGGTAAATCCTCTCACCCTCCTTGATCAAATAAACCCGTTGACCATTCTAGTTGTATCAATGCTAACAAAGATGAACTCTCTACATTGTAAGGTATAATCAAATCATTCACATTGATCAATTATTATTCTTCTATTCCTCTTTCCATTTTCTCCCACTTTTAGGTGAACTACATTAACCTGAGGTCCCTTTTGACTATGTAGGTAGTAATTGGATACATGACGTATCTCAGGTCAGCTCAGCCACATTCTTCCAATCATATCTTTCATCACTTTGTGTATCCTCATATACCTATTTGTGTATGGCTTCTTCATTCATTAGACCATCACATCTACATTTACACCCACTCATCTTTAATTTGTGCAATAAATTATATCTTTGATTTATGCTTACCAATCTACCCTACTAGGGCACAATCAAATATCATTATTCAATCCAAGTCATCTTAATGATTATATCCAAATGTAGGAAAATTATTATTTTAACTCATATGCCCTATTGGGTAATGTATCCATGCCACTGATTATAACCACCTTTGGGAAAGTAGACATATACTTGTATAGCTCCATATTTGAGTATCATATAAGCTCACTCATAATGCCCAAGTATTTGATTGTATACCTTGGACTTGTCCCTCCAAATGGGATGCCTATCCCTATAGACCTACCCTTCACCCTAGTTTAGCCATATGTATGGCTCTCTCCATGACTAATGCTTACCATGCCATTTCTACATCCCAATGTATCCCTACCTAAACTACTACATGAGCTTCAACCTACTCATGACACTTGAACTCCATATTAGTTTCTCAAACTAGTCTAAACCATCCAACATGTGGCCCAGTTAAAGGTGATACATGATCTAACATCCTCGTGGTATGATGCTCAAGCACCACTATGTAAAAATATCATGATGTGGGATCTCTACCTAATTCATACACTATGCCTCCTCTACAAAATTTAAACCAAAATTGACATTAGATCTCTCTCTCTCTCTCTCACACACACACACACACACACACACACACACACACACACACACACACACACACACACACACACACACATATCTAGTACCTAACATGTATATATCTACCTTTAGGAAAACAATGTGACAACATAAAATTAAAATTTACATACCTATAATAGTACCATCACCTCGACCACCTAGGATACATCTTCTATCATGGCTACATTTTATAGTGAATCATCACCATCTTCCCCACCAAACCAAAATAGACTCCTGAGTCAATATTTGTGCTTGCCTCTAAATGGTCTAGATTGCATCTAAGCCTACCTAAGGATTGTAGATACCAAAATATGGTCACATGTACTTGAAAATGCTAATTATTTAAACATCCTAAACCATTAGACTTGTGCCTAAAATACACAACTATTATTCACATTTTATCTAAGTAATTTATCTATATATTGGCCTAACTCTCGATTTGCCATTACTATCTCCAATACTTAAAACTTCTTCTACACTACCCTCAAAATTATACCACCTTAAGATAATTTTCATTGATTTTTTAAGATATATCTACTATGGGTAGACATGTCTATTACTGTGGGCCTATCTAGCTAGAGCAATAAAATCTTATGCCAAATAAATACTAGTTAATAAATTTCAAATTCTTTTTTGGGTCTTCCTACACATTTCACAAGGTTGGCTAAAGGAAATTATCAAAAGATTTTCTTATAAATACACATCAAAAGTCATTTATTACCGCCACTTAGTTCTTAGATAAGTATTATATATTGATCACTTATAAACTTATGCACATTAATAAAATATGCCATATTCTTCTTAAATTCAAGACGATTCACAAGGAGCAACCATAAGCCAAGTCTAAAACATCTCAAAGAAAGTCAAGAGTTATCACCATCAAGTATCAAAGCCATATTTATAGTTGCATACATATAGTTAAAGAGCATAATTTCATAATCACTCTATGAAGTATAACTACATAGGATTGATTTCCCTCCTTGGAGTATTGGATATGTAGGTAGTGGTTAATCATCAAGGAGTTGATTAGGGTTAGATCAACTCATTACACTGTTAGAGCTATTTTAATGACTAAGTGATAATTTAACCCTTAGCCTATACTTATAATTAATCAAATAATAATAATAAGTTATTTATTACTACAAGGTGGAAACCTCGTGTAAATAAATAACAATATTATATTTATTTAGTTATTTACTAAGTTTTTATTAAAAAATTTAACTAGGACATTAATCATTGAAGGTCCATTTGGGATATAAATTAACCAGGATCATTTTTTTAATTCAAGATGGCCACCTCCCTTCATATTTACCTATAAATAGGGTTTTAACACTATGGTGAATACAACTTGATATCTTGACATTTGCAAGATATTTGAATTATTAAAGGGCTTGTGAAGACTTTGCTAAGAAGTGAGAAGTTGGAGTTGTATTGGGGTAAATTATTTCCCTATTAATGGAAAGTAAATTAGTGGATTTTTAACCTCTCTAAGGTTTTTCCACTATAAAATATCATGTCTCTTTGTGTTGAATTGCTCTAGCTTCATGCTTTGCTTATTGAATCTCTTCTAGATCCATTATGTGTATTACTTCATTTGTAGTTTCTATCATGGAATAAGAGCTAGTGGAGAGGATTTTGGTCGACATGCATTGAGTTATATATCAATAATTCAAATTTTTAAGTTTTTTTAATCAATCCTGGACAGTTGTATGATTTTTTACTTGAAAGAATATTAAAAAAAACCCTTATAATGATCTTGTGTGTTTAAGAGTTGTAGTGATGGATCTTTAACAATCAAATACTCCCTGAAGATCATTAAAAACCTCTGTCATTCATTTCTAAGTTTTCCTCAATAGTTGAGATGCCATTGTATGGCTTGGTATGACCTCTATACATGAAGAAAAATTCAAACTCATGATTTTTGGCATGAAATTGTCTCCTGAAGGTTTTAAACATTTCATTTTGAAAATCTAAGACCTCATACAAATTTTCAAAGCCTGAGAAGCTCTATTTCATCACATTTAAATTTTATCTCTCTTACATTAACATCCCTGTATGGATTGAGAGGTTGGAAAACTTTGTTTTTTTAGCACCAAAATTCAATTTTGTTTGCTTGTTTGGCATTGGAAGGTGTTTTTATGATGATTTATAGTTTTTAAGAACCTAAGAAGGCTTGCGTTACTCTCCAAATCTACCCTAGCTACCTCCCTACACCATTACTAGCTACAGGCATATTCACAGGTTGATAATGTTATTTGAAATTTTAAAAAAATACTTTATTTTTTTAATTATATTATTTCATGTATAAAGAAGCTAGGGGACCCACCAAATTATTCACCCAAACAAGTAATAGTTTCTTACTAAATTTTTTTACATGCATGATAAATATTTATTGATTTTTTTATTATTAAAAATTAGATAAAAATTTTAAATACAATATTGTGCATGTAAAAATTTGAATAAGCTCGTAGATGAGTTTGTAGTTGTAATTTTGCTAAAACTTGTAATTAGGGTGGTCCTGTGTTCAAAACCTCAATTTTTTTTTTGTTTTTTTTGTTGACCTTGACAAATTAATTTTAATTTTAAATTACATTTATTTTCTTGGTTTACATGCCAAGACTCTTGTGTTAAAAAAGCCTAGTTAAATTATCAACATTGTTTCAACATTTGACTTAGTCAAAACTTAGAAAAACATAGCCATGTGACCAGTCGATCTTTAGGTTTTTGCATGTTAAGAATTCATTGATGTGGTCAATTTATTTTTTTAAAACTTCTTTTTATTTATTTTGTACCTTTTTTTATTAATTGTGCCTAAGTGATTATTGTGAGTGTGACTCTTTTGACACCTAAAATTGTGAAACATTAATTCAATTTTTTCTTTGGTTAACATCTGAATTGTATATCTAAATATAGTTACATGCTCAATTCTCTTTATTTTTGGAAATAGTTAAAAAAATTTATTTAAAAAGGTTAAATCATAAAATTGTTCTTATTTTTAATGTATTTTATGACACTTGTGACACCTTAATTTGTCATAATATTGTGAAAAATTCTTGATTTATCAAGCTTTAATTTGAATAAATAATGTGTATTTAATATTTTATTTTCTAATTCACACTTTTAAGCTTGTTTCTTAATCTTTAGAATACTATCATGTTTAAAGGGAAGTCATGGTTTCACCTCACTTTTCCTTAGACAAATCCCAAATGATTAATAGAAATAAATATAACATATAGACAATTCATGTTAAAACTAAATTCATAGTCCAAAAATTATGGAATATTGTCATTGGGACTGAGAAAGCTCTGTTTGGACGTCATGTGATCAACAAGCTTACCAATACATTTCAACAAAAATTATAGGAAGCTATGTCCATTATCTTGCAGAGTGTTAAAGATGAATTCCTTATCCACATTGGTGATTTAGAATCTCTTTGTGAAGCTTGAAAAATCTTTGAATCCATTCACAAAGGCACTCTTCTCTCAAAAATCATTAAGTTAATCCTTGAATTGCTGACAACACCTATGAAGGGTGATGAAAAAGTTATGAAGTTTCTAGTTAAAATTAAAAACATTAAAGCTTAGTTAGATGGTTGTAATTGTAATTTGATTCAGGATCAATTTTTTTTATTTTATCATTCAATTAAACATTTATAAAAAAATCATAAATTTCATTTTAATTTTGAATTTTAAGTATCAAACTGAGCAAGATATCCTTGACCTTACCACCTTATCTGCTCTCTTGATTCAAGAAGATCAAGTAATGACCAAAGAGAATGCCACTCAGGCACTTCTCACCTTAAATAATATTTTTAATAACAATAAAAACCATAAATCTAACCCTAATATTGTTAAAGGCAAAAACAAGAACAAAAAAATTGGTAATAAAAATCATAAACATATATTTCAATGAAAATTGTAATTTATTTAGAAAATTTGGTCATATAAGGGAAATATGTTATAAAAATAAGGATAGAATTAAAAATCAATCTTCTAAAAATAATAAAGGGAAGAAATTTAATCAAAATAAGCAAAAGAATCAAAACCCTAATCAAAATAATAATCAGGATCATAATGTTATTGCTTTATATTCTATTTTATCTACTTCAAATGAAAATGAGTGGATCTTAAATAACGGTACATCATGCCATATGACATGATTATCTATTTTTTTTAAATGATTCTAGAGATGTCTCTAAAAGAATTTACTTAGGAGATAATTCATTTTTAGAAGCAACTAAACATGGAAAAGCAAAATTTTTAAATGTTGTTATTAATGATATTTTATATGTACCTAAGCTTAAAAATAATTTACTATCTTGTTTTCAACTTAAAAATGATAATTTCATTGTAACATTACTTAAAGATAGTTGGTCCATTCAAAATTAATCTGGTTCCTTGATTGTTGAAGGTGTTCAAAAGAATGGTTTATATATCTTCTTTCCTTCTACATGTTTACTTTCATTGCATAATAAAAAAGAATCTTAATTATGGCATGAAAGGTTAAGACATGTTAATTTTAGAAGTTTACATGATATGTGTGTAAAAATATTATTATTGGACTTCCTTTTATCCCCTCTCATCATAAAACTTGTGAGAGTTGTTTACGTGGTAAATAACATACTAACCCCTTTCACAATAATCATGTTGTGAATTCCTCTCATCCTTTAGATTTAATTCATAGTGATGTTATAGGATCTCTTAAATTTGTATCTCTTAATGGTTATTTATATACTATTATAATTATTGATGATTATACTAGAATGACTGGTCTTATTTCATTAAAAATAAATTTGATGTTTTGTCTAAGTTTAAAGAATTTAAAGTTTATGTTGAAAATGCATATGATTTTTCTATTAAGACATTAAGAACTGATAATGGTGGAGAATATGTTAGTAACGAGTTTGATTTTTTTTGCACTAGTTGTGGTATTAAAAGGAAACTTAAAACTCCCTATTCTCCTTAGCAAAATGGTATTGTTGAAAGGAAAAACTACACCATCATAGAAATCACTAGGACTATGTTATAATTTGGAAAAGTTCCTAAGTTCTTATGCACTGAAGCCATGAATACTGTTATTCATATTATGAATAGAGTACCTACCAAAGCCTTACATATTTATACCCCTTTATAAATGTGGACTAATAAGAAACCTAGTGTGGATCATCATAGGATTTTTGGTAGTCCTCCTTCTATCTTTGTCCCTAAAGTTAAAAGGAAGAAGCTTGACCCCACTTCCTATTCTTACTTTTTTGTAGGATATGGAGGTAAGACAAAAGGTTTAAGAGTATATGATACCTCTAAATTTTAGATCATTGAGAATTAGAATGTTTTTATTCTCAAAATTTTTTTTTGTGAGCCCTCTATGGATCCTCCTCAGTGTTCTTTTATTGATGAATCTGACTCTCATATTTCTCCTTGTAATGAAATAGATGCTCTTAAAGAAATTGATCTAGTTTTAAATTATTTAGAGTCTAAGAAACCTGCTAAGTTTTATGTTTAATCTAAAAAACCTAAATAGGTAGAATCCCTAATTCAATCTTCTAATGTTGATAATATTAATAAATTAATTAGAAGCCAAAATTCTTAGCATACATTAATGACTATGCATGAATGTGAATCTCAATCCTTTGAGAAATTCACTCAAGCTAATAAATAGAATGTTGCTATGCAAGTTAAATATAATGCCTTAATTAAAAATCAAACTTGGGACCCTTTCCCTACACCTAAAATACATATTGTCAATTTTTGATGGTTTTATAAGATCAAATATAATTTAATTGATAAAATTGACAAATTTAAAGCTAGATTAGTTACTTGCAAGTTTACTCAAAAACTTGAGATTGACTATGTTAAAACATTTACTCTTGTAGCAAAAATAAATACTATTAGACTTTTTATTACTCTTGAAGCCCAAAATGGTTGGGTTATCCACCAGATGGATGTCAAGAATGAATTTCTAAATGGTGATTTAGAATAAAAAATTTACATGACTCAAATTAAAGGTTTTATTGACCCCAATAAAGAACATTATGTATGAAAGTTAAAGAATTTTTTTTATGGTTTAAAACAAGCTCTTTGAGCTTGGTATTCTAAGATTACTTCTTTTTTCAAAGAATTAATTTTTTTGAACTGTTATTTAGATTATGATCTCTTTGTTAAAGTTGAAAATGGTCATTTGATTCTAATTATATTATGTGTTGATGATTTATTGATTACTAGTGATCTAACTAGTTTAATTCATAAATATAAGGATAAACTAAGTCAAATGTTTGAAATGACTGATCTAAGCATTCTACATTATTTTTTAAGAATGACTATATTTCAAGATAAACATTTTATTGTTGTATCACAATCTCAATATGCACATAATATTCTTGTTAAGTTTAATATGCTTGATTTTAAATCTTCTTCTACTCCTATTGAAGTTGGTATTAAACTTGATCCTAAACCTATGTGTGAAAAAGCTAATCCTACTTTGTTTAGATAGCTCATTGGAAGTTTGATTTATCTAACTATTACTAGCCCAGATATTTCATATGTTGTCAATGTTGCTTTTAGATTTATGCAAGATCCTTATTTAGATAATTGGAAATTAGCTAAATGTATTCTTTGTTATATCAAAGGAATAATTAATTATGGTTTATTTTATTCTTCCATTGATAATGCTAAATTATATGGTTATTGTGATGCTGACCATGTTAGTGATAATTTCAATTGTAAATCTACTTATGGATATGTGTTTAAGTTTGGTGCAGGTGCTATCACTTGGAACAATAAGAAGCAACCTACTATCTCTCTCTTCTACAAAAGCTGAGTATAAAAATGCTATGGAAGGTACTAAAGAAGCCATGTGGCTATGAAGGTTATTGGGAGAAATTCATTTGGATGCTTATCAGAGTACCATACTTTATTATGATAAAAAAATTGTATACCTCTAGTGAAAAATCCAATGAAACACCAAAAAACTAAACATATTGAAGTTCATGTGCATTTCATCCAAGATAAAGTCCTTAATGGTGATATTAGTCTACAGTTTTATCCTACAGATGAACAAGTTAAAGAGATCTTCATAAAGCCATTTAGTGATACCAAGTTTTGTCAGTTTAATGCAATGTTGGGCCTCTTGGATTTTCCATTGAGGGGGAGTGTGCATGAAAATTTCACCTTCTAATGACCACTTGTTACTTTTTATTCTCTATACTTCTCATTTTTAAAGCATTGTAAAAACTTCATATGGAAGTTATTTGATTTAAGTAAAATTCATATGGAAGTTTTATTTTTGTACCCCAATAAATTAAAAACATAATTTGTAAAGGATATCCTTATGTTATATAAGGATCCAAATATAATTAGTGATTTTTTCATGAGAAACAGTGTGATGTAATCTCACAATCATGCTAGCCTAAACTTACTTTTAAGTAGTTTACAGATTATAATTTTTTTTGTTTCAAAATATGACTTTTGACATGATGAATTTTTTTTAAATCTTTCAAATTTTTCACATAGTATAATTTGTGTATTTTGACTATAGCATTTATTCCCACTTAGCATTAAGGGGAAGTGTTAGCACTATTTTAATGACTAAGTGGTAATTTAACACTTAACATATACTTATAATTAATTAAATAATAATAATAAGTTATTTATTACTACAAGGTGGAAACCCTATGTAAATAAATAAATATATTATATTTATTTAATTACTTACTAAGTTTTTATTAAAATATTTAACCGAGACATTAATCATTGAAGGTTCATTTAGGATATTAATTAACTAGAATCATTTATTTATTCAGGATGGTTGGACCCATTATTTATAATGGTTACCTCCCTTCATATTTACCTATAAATAGGGTTTTAACCCTATGGTGAATACAACTTGATATCTTGACATTTGAAAGACATTTGAATTATTAAAGGGCTTGTGAAGACTTTGCTAAGAAGTGAGAAGTTGGAGTTGTATTGGGGTAAATTATTTCTCTATTAATGAAAAATCACTTGGTGGGTTTTTTTTTACCTCTTTGATATTTTTCCATGGTAAAATATCATGTCTATTTGTGTTGAATTGATCTGGCTTCATGCTTTGCTTATTAAATCTCTTCTAAATCCATTATGTGTATTACTTCATTTATATTTTCTATCATACACTCTTTTTTGGTAAGTTTCAAGATTTCAAGGTGCCCTTAGGGTTTCAAATAAAAAATAATGAAAATATAAAAATCCACATGGTACAAGCATAATCATAGTATCTGAACCTACTCATTAGGCACAAGGGCAATAGTCAAATTTTCTTCATAGTCAGCACGAACAAGTCTGCATACAATAAACACGATCAACCTATGATATTGTCTCGAGAGAGTAGTCTTATTCAAGAATATTATCAAATTCTATTTTTAATCCTACACTATCACAAATCTAATTTTTATGTCTTTATCTACCCGTCATTAATCATAGTTAATTAGTACAAGTATATAGTAAACATACATGATTAACATGTGCTGCTATCTAGGGAATATGGACCTATCTAGAAATAATTTTAGATTATGTTCTTGATTCTAAGCATGTAGAATCTAGTGTCTTACTAAAATCCACTTATAGATATCTTAAATATTCAATAAAAATCCAAATTTGAGTTATGTATATTCATTCTTAGTGTTTTGTAAAAATAGTACTTTTTTATAATTAGCAACTTTTAAAATCATGATCATTAATCATTATATATATTTAACATTCATTTGTCAAATTTTACACATATTAGATGTACATATTTTAGATTATATAAAAAATAGGTTAAAACATATTGGTGAACATGCACTTTATTTTTGAGCATTTCCTTCTTTTTTTATATTTATTCTAGGGTTTCAACTGAATTCTTGATTTCTAGACACTAAAGATAAATTCCTTTTGACCTCGAGGTTTTAGAATTATAAATTTCCTTGCACAAAAGTCTTATATTTTCATTGAATTTAAATTTATTTTTCATTTCCCCCTTGTTTTCTAGAAAATATGTTTCGATAGTTTTAAAACTCACAAGAGCTTTCATTTTGAACAAAATAGTCTTCAGTTTTACTTGAGCCATGGTGTGAGGGGTACCACCCAAATACTCAAGCTATGATAGTCCCAAGAAGTTAATATAAACATACCATAGAAATAAGATAGTGCAGATATGATATGGTGGAGTATTTTGTACATAGTTACCTTTAGGTCATGTTCAATATTTTATGACTAGGATCAGTATATCTAAGAGCCTACAAAGCAAACACACCTTGAATAGATAAATCCCTCATCCCATTTTAAAATTCAAAGTTTCAAATGATATTCATGGAAATAAATAATGAATCATACTACATCTTTTGAAGTTCACTATCACATTTCTATGATACTTTTCAACTATTATTTGGATTCAATATATATATGTATTAATCAAATCAAAGTATCACAAAAAGGATAAAATAAATAATGAGTAAATTTAAGTATTACCTCACATTATTGCAATAATATTACTAAGATACAATCACTATTTAAGAAAATATTTGTAAGATCAAGTATGACTTGGGAACAAGAACAATTGTACATTTTGAATGCTATAAGGCATACTATACATCCTATTGATGGACTTATCATGACCATTAAAAATGATAAAGTCAATAAATATCAAGTGGATGAAGATAATGACCAAGAATTCATTGAATATCTTAATTCCACCCAACATAAGATTAACACATTATTATACATCAAAAATATGAAATAAATAAATTCAATAGAGCTCCTACTTCCACTTCAAGTGATTTAGCTACTACTATCATCTATCTTCCTATTTCAACACCTCCAATTATTATATAGGTGACATCACCCATAGATAGGATTTCAATAGATATATATGACAATTTATAAAAGGGAATCATACACATATACCTTGATTTATATGTGTGGTAAAACTCCCAACCTTTCTTAATGCATACTCTCTTGATAAAATTGTTATTGACTTATATGTTAAAGTGTTGTAGTTAGAGTAACGTGTCTCTAGAAAAGGTCATCAAATGGATTCTCATACCTTGCTTAATAATCCTTTGGCACATAAAATAACATCTTAACCATTACCAATAAGATTTGTATCTCCTAAACTATCACTCTATGAAGGTAAATGTGACCTTAAACAACATCTACAGTCATTCCATGATGCATGTTTGGATTATGTTTACAATGATAAATTACTAACCAAGTTTTTTATGTGAAGCCTCAAATAATATGATTTAAGATGATTATATGATATCCCTCTCAAATCAGTAAGAACATTCAATCTTTTTGTAGATAGGTTTCTATCACACTTTTCTATCAACATTTTCAATAAACTATCTTATGCACAAACTGCATAACTCAAGTATGGATCAAATAAGTGAATATGTTCTTTGATACAAAACTATGCTAGTCAATATGAAAAATTCTATGGAAATAATGAATTAAAACATATATTCATACATGGTTTACTATCACCACTCCATGAATCCATCATGTTAAAAAAAATCAAATATTTTGATGACTTATGCCATACAGTCAAATAAAGAGAAGTTAGGCTCATGGATTTAATAAAACCAAGTATGCACCAAATGCTCTTTCTTTGAATGTTAATTTTTAAATCAAACCAAGATAAAAATTCAAACTTAATGAAAGTAAGAGTGAATAAAAAATAATATCTAATTTAATGTCACAACCAATGAACAAGCTTCAATTTACAACTCCATCAAGGAAGTAATTTTCAAGGTTACCAAAACCTCATGTCTTATTACAAAAATTAATTGATTTCAATCTAATATCTCTCCCTTCAACATTATAGGTTGATATGACCAAGCCTCAACATAAAATATTTGATAGTAACACATATTATGATTACCATGGATGTATCAAACATTATATAAATATGTGTTTCAAGCTAAAACATAAGAAAAAATATATTATTGATGATAATAATATTGAGCTAATCACTCTAATAGAGGAAGATAAAAACATAATAAAATGATAATGAAAAGATAAATACATATAGTAATCTATTTATAAATCATGGTACTACAAAAAATGTATACAATTTAGAGGTACATCATGTGTACAATGTGCATCCTCCTCCCATGACATATGGGCACCTAATAGATGGTATTATTAGCACATTTTAAAGCACATTAGTACCATGTCCTATGATTAAATTTGATATTAGTGTAATTTTTGATGATGATTGAGATAGACTTATGTTATTTATTCGAGCATATATCAATAGACAACCCATAAAATATGTTATGATTGATAATGGGTATAGTGAAAATGCATGTAAAATGACATTCCTTCATAATCTTAGGTATATAGAGAAAGGTTTACAAGTTACATAAAAAATTGTCAAAACATTTGATAGTCATACAAAAAATACTCTTGGGAATATAATGCTACCTCTTTAGGTGGATTCAATAATAACGCTCACTTCATTTATAGTATTATCAATCACATGGGTCTCTAACATGTTATTAAGATGCCCTTGGATAAAAATATTCATTCATTACTTTATACAGTACATTGACACCCAAAATACATACATGTAATCAAGTGGTCAAAGTTTAAGGCCTTCAAGATGACTACCCTCTACAATCAATTTGGAACCTATTAAAATGTGAAATATAAATATAATTAGTGCACCTATTCAAGATCATGGTGTAGAATCAGTTCTTGTACCCATACAAAATCTTTCTATATTGTCATTTAAAAAAAAAGTGGTATACCCTCCTAAACAAAAAGGTTCATATCAAAGAGTTAGTCAAAGTTAAAATAAATACAAATATTCTATAGTGCATCCTGAGAAAATCCCTCATATATTTCAAAATTTTCCAGAATGTACATAAATAATGAGATGTTCTCCTACATAAAATAGACTCCATTGAGTCCTGCACCTTTTCATGTTACTCATCTTGTAAAAGATACTATGCGTAATGATCATTAAAGTCACATTACAAAACTTTATACCTTTATATATTATTATTAATATCCATGTATCACTTTTCATTAATAAAATGTCACTTTGTAACTCTATGATACATGCCCATATTATGGTCCTCCAATTGATGGGATCATAGGCTAGTTTCATTCAAAAATATCAAAAAGACTAAAATATAAAAAACCAAGTCTTGAGTATGACATGAGTTACTAGTTTACTTATTTATATATGTTATGTATTGCATACATGGTATATAACATATTATTTTATACACACACATGTATTTCATGAGGTATATGAGTGTAATGCAGGACATAAATATTTACATGAAATCTTAGATGCTAGATTCCCTTCTACCAAGTGTCCATACATATGCTTGGGGAATATTGTCCTACAAGTTAAAATATCAATAGATTATATCTTTTTTGTGATCTCTCTACCATTTTTAGCTATATATCTTAAAAATCTATTTTTAAATTACTCATATCTTTCATTGTGTTACATGGATAGGCTATGTGACATTGTTACATATGAATGAAATAGACTTGTTCTAGGATCCTTCGATGCTTTTAATTCACTTACATGATAGGCTAAACATTGATTGCTTATTGTATGTGGTCCTTATCCATTGTGTGAAATGATTACTTGAACATATCTATGAGCTTTTTCCTGGTATGTGATACATTTAAACATGTTATTTTCTATTGGCCTTTTACCCTATGTTTTTTGTGATATTTAAACATATCCATTGATTTTGGTCCTTGGCCTTATGTTTTGTGTGACATTTGAACATGTCCCTCATGTGTGACATTATTAATTTCCTTTATGTGTGCCCCTTTGCCTTTTTTGTTGAGGCATATTCATGTCCATTAAATGAGACTATTGGGATTACTAAATGTCATTATGTGATATTGCATGACATTGTGTGTTGTGCTTGTTGAGATTGATTAGTGGTGGCATGATCCATATCATTAAATTTTAATATGTATTCTACTTCAAGAATAGTTAGTTTAATACATACCTCACTTTTATACCTATCTAGATACTAAAATTGTATGCCTCACATTTAATACGTTACATATATGCCTTAAAGACAATTACATTACTATGATAACATACTCTCCACATGATGGCATAATACTACTTGATTATATATTTATCACATGATACAATTAAGTCTTATTCTGATATGAGTGACTCATAGGCTATATCCATCATCTCAAAATGGGGTATCATAGTAGGATAGTCTTCGAGATCTAACCTTCCATGAGCAATTTTTTTAATTCAAAAATATAGGTTTTTAAAGTTACAAAATAAAAGTTTCAAAGATTAATAATAATAAAAAATGAGATTCTATAATAGAATACAATGTTTAAAGATTCAAAAATAATGCATAATAATACACATAACATATATTGTCGTAATGTTACAAATTATGGGGGCACATGACATGCATATGTACTCACTTTTAAAGACTAACTTACAAAATCATACACACTTAAATGCATATGCATGGGCACATACAAGATAATTACACTAACAAAAATTTAAAGGTTTCACATACATTTATAAATGAGCACATATATGTATGACATTCTATATAATTTGACATAGATTTAGGGGGAATGATACTTGTTCATGGTTTTTTTTCAAAGTTTAAAAGACTTGATAATTGTTCATGCACATTTTCAATGTTTAAAGCTACAATGTCAAAGTTATGATACTTGTTTATGTATATTTTCAAACTTCAAAGTTAAAATTTAAAAATATACGATACTTTTTCATGCACATTTTCAAAGTTCAGAAGGCACATATATACAATTTTCAAAGTGTAAGAGTTAGGATATGTCATGCCCAAAATTTAACACAAAAAAATTAACTAAATCATGAGAAAACATGGGATTTTTTATTAATAACCTAATTTAATGATGGTTACTTACTAACATGAGATATTTATTAATTACTATTATTTTTCAATGTTACAAAGGAGTGTGACACAAAAAATTATGTAGTGATTTAGGTAAATTATTTAATTGATATTATAATATTAGTAAATCCAAGCATTATCATACAATCTCAACATGAAAGATGATGAAAATGACCCTAACCTAGCTTAAGATTCTAGACCTGATGCTCCCACCATAACTTTGGAAGCTTACATTTACACTCCATTAAATCATGGTCTGATGTAGTTATACTTACACTTGTGATGCCTCCTTTATGAGACATTATCATCAAAAAATGGTTGGTGATTTAAGACAAGAAGTAAACTAATACTTCATTCAAGAGAGATAGTAATTTCTCATCATATACTCAAAATAAAGACACATCCAAAGGTCATTAATCACAATCTACAAATTTCACAAACTGCATGTTCTTACCCAATCACTCTGGCACAAAGACACAAATGAGAGTCAAACATGATAAGGACCCTAAATTATATTGTTCCAATGAGGTCAAGGCCTAAAAAATATTTGACATACATTGATTGGAGAAGATTTGTCTCCCAATAAAGTCTTTAATGGTGTCAAAGGTTAAGATGGGAGATAACAAGCTCAAATATCAATAATCAATGAGGATCACTATCTTGTAACAACTAATGAACTAATTAAATTCAAAAACTATAAACTATCAATAAATACATGAATGGAGAAGAATTATATAACATTCATGCTTAAGTAATTACTCTAAGGGTTATATGTTTAAGCACGTGTTCTAAGAACACCCTAAGGTTAGTTGTCAATTGTTCATACTAAGGAGAAGCATAAGGGTTAGTTTTCTAAGCCCATACCCACTCACTAAAATGGATACATAACTACACTGATTACATCATACATAGAATCAATGTTGACTATGGTTTACCTATTCCTAAATGATTTTTAGTTGGATGTAAAGGTATTCAGTCTTCACCAATCAGATTGAGTGAAACAAGTTACCTTTGTGGGAAACTCCCTGACCACTAGATGGTCTAAATGAAATTAAGCACCACTAAGGCATCTAATAAGATGAGAAGTAAATGCATGAGAAATAAAATATAGAGCACTTAAACATGACTTATTATAGGAGAATAATTTAAAATAACTTCTTGCAAGTCCTATCCTAGGTCTACCCATTGGAAACTTAAGCTAGATAAAAAGATTTACATTTGTGACCCAAAACTTGAGCTAAGACAAAAAGTGTATAACTAAACAGATAGAATAGTGTAGGGTAGTCATGAACCAAAAATATATATGTCAATAGAGTACTAAAATAATCACTACAACAAGAGACTTTTCAAAACATACCAAACTCTAGGCTAATAAATAGGTGCAAAGCATGCCTAGTATTAATTCAAGACAAGAAGATAAATTTTTATAAACATAGGAACCTATTATCTAATGTATAAATATTGAGTTTAAGGAAATAAAACATTTTTATTGTGAATAAAACAACCAATTATTCTACCATTCCAAAGTGGCTTTAACTATTATGAAAAATTATCTCACAAAGTTTCATATAAACCGACTTTAGAATGTCCCTAGGAAGAATAATAAAACTAACGATAAAGTTTATTTTATTAATTTAATGATAATTTAAATCTTTTAGAAACTGGTTTCAACTTTCATATTTAAAAAATACCATTCATAAGTATTTTAACTACGTCAATTCCAAATATACTTCGAAGGCTAGAAACAAGAGTAAATTTTGTCACTGCAAAATACCTCCAAAAATGACCTCAAAAGACCATCATTGAGAAAGTTAAAAAATATTTAATGGTTGATAAAAATTCCATAACTTAAAAGAATTAATTCTAAGTCTCAGTTTAGGAAAAATTATTATCTTGAATATTTAATTTATTCAAATTTAATTGGTTTTTAAGCATGTATAATAAAGTTTCAGACCAATTTAAAAAATATATAAATGTTGATTGAAGTAAAGTTTGACCCTATGGATAAAATTCTCCTTGTGTAAACATAACTCCAATTTATTTCACATTTAATAATTATTCTCAAGAAATAAAATTATGTCTTATATTAAGCCAAGGTGAAATGCATTTAAAATTTAAGAAAATTTAAAAAAACAAGTTTACACAATAATCAAAAGGGTTAAGGGGAGGGGTTAGGAGTCCAATAAATTGAAATGATAAAAATGACTTAAAATCTCCCACTTATCTTAATGATGGTGGTGACATCCTCACCATTTATTTTGAGCAAATCTACACCATTATATCTAGGTTTCACTTGTCATAATTTTTTTAATAGACATGATAAAAAGTTAACACTTAAAATATTACCTCATTTTTCTTCTTGTCTTTTTGTAAGATTTATTTTTTTATAGGTTTGAAAGAGGGTTTGTAAAGGAGGATCTCAAGAGAGAATGCTTGCTTTTTTGAATATATACACATTAGGTAAATTATATATTTTAATATATATATATATATATATATATATATATAAGGGATATGAATTTATTTTATTTGATATATTTTTAAAAATATTCTCTAATAATATACAAAATTGTATATATATAAATATATATAAATAAGTAAACAAACAAATAATATAGTATATATGTAAAAAAATGAATATATAAAACAATTTTTTGGGGATATATATATATATATATATATATATATATATATATATATATATATATATATATATATATATATATATAAAGAATGCAAGCTCAGTTAGGCTATGCAGGCCCTACACTGTGGTCGGCTTATAGTCAAACTCATACACACAAGGAAGTAGGGGTGGGTTGGCTAGTTGACCAGTTCCCTCTCCATCCAATGGAAGGGGGTTTTGAGAGTGGGCACAACTACAATCCCTCCCCTTCATTTTTTTAAAAATCTTTTTATATTCAAAACCTAAAACAAGGCATGCTATGATTTTTTTTAAATTTAAAAAAAAAAATTATGTATATATATATCATTCTTAATTATGTTTCATTTTATTATATATGGATTCATTATTATTATTTCATATATTATTTTAAATTATTTATTTTACTTATATATACTCTATATTTAATAACATTTATTTATTGATAATTTAATGTTTGTGTGTGTGTACTCATGCATTCACATGCACTCATACATCATAAAATTTTAAAATGAACATAAACATTTTTTTAATTTTTTAAAGTATTATTATTATTTTAAATGAATGAGTGTGTGTGTGTTTCCCTCATCAAGAAAGTCCAACCCTCCCACCATCAACTATATTATTGTTGATGCCAAATGCCTCCTTCTCCCGCAAGATTTTACCATCTATCACATTTTATGTGAAGGGAACAAGGTGGATGACACCTTGGTGAACTTGGGGGTTACCAGCATGGACCTAGCCACATGGATTAGACCCCACAACTTACCACCCCATATCTAACCCCTACTTGTTGATGATGTAAATCTTCTAAATCTATAGGATGATGGTGGAGAGACATGTGGTAACTCTAATCATGAATTGAAAATGGCCTAAATCCACTTTGTGTCATAAAAATGACATGAAGTTTTAACTCAATAATAGTGAATGTCATTTCAAAAAAGCACATCCCAATGGCAGGGGATTAAAATAAAAAATTGGTATAGTGCCTAGATACTTTGTAAAAACTTGAAAGATAGTTGTAGAAGCATGAAAAATGTCATGGTGGGAGATAAGGATTGATGTGATCTAATTTCATACACAAAGGTATAAACTAATATTAAAGTATGGAGGAAGCTTCAGAGGGGTGGCCTTATAGAATTCATGCTTAGGATTGAAGGACATGATGCGACCCTTGTCAGAGACTTCATGACCGGATGGAAGTAGAGGTAGGTAGCCTTTAGGGGGCCATGATGGCTTTTTCTAAGGAACTTATAGGAGAAGTGACTGGTATGACTTATGAAGGAACGAAGGTATTTAAGGATAAATAGCATAAGTAAGAATTGATGCAAGCCTTTTTTTTATCTGACATAGTATACCACATAGGCAAGAAGGGATTTCCTCAAGATGACCTTCCATGAATATGGCATGAAATATGCCTATAGGTAATGTGTTATATCACTCTTGAAGGGAAATTCACCCCCATTTTCTTGCATCATGTTTTACTGTTAATTCATTTTTAAGGCCATAAGATAAGTATGCCCTATTATTTGTTCATGTCCCTTGAAGCAATCATCCTAGGATTTCAAGAAATACCCTCAATGGAAATTATCCATCAAGGGATTATCTTTCTTCTCATAAAATAGGTAACCCCTATGAAAATTAAGGGGATACAATTGCTGGAAAGTAGTAGAGAGGAAACCCTTAAAAAATCCTTTATGTGGGGGCATAATAAGTGATGCCTCTCCTTCCACCCACCTAAACCCATGAGATGGAGGTAATAAGGAAAATAGAAAGGCTCATGACCCTTATCCCCCTTAGAAGATTCTTGATAATAAGGATAGTAGGATCCTCTAATTCTAACAAGATATTGAGAACCCTAAATTTGAGCTTCATGAACTCAGGGCATCCAAAGTTTGGAGGAGGGATGAGGACACTATTAAAAATTTAGAGGGCATCAAACAGAGGTTATTGGGGATTCATGAAAACTTTTAGAGATTTGGTAGACATATGGTTACTTACATGGATCAATAAAACAAGTTGAAATCAGAAATTGATAGCATAAGGGAGGGGACTAGGGATCAATAGATGATAGGTGGGGGCAACCCTGTGGGTACCCCCAAAGAAAAGGAGGTAAAAACCATCACCCTAGTAGATCAAAACACTAAAATTGAAAAACTTAGAGGTACATCAAGATAAATCAAGAACTTAGTGGGGTACTAGAGGCCTAAAATAAGAGGATTGAGCAACAGTGTAAAGAACTTGATAGGTGGTAGCAGAGAGGAAAATCAATCAAAGGAAATTTAGCTAAGGATTGTGTCTAGTTAGTTGGTTCTATTTTTTGTTTTGATAAACATTTTATAAAGGACTGTGTATTTTAAGCCTTGTGGGCCTTATTTCATTTTATATTATACTAAACTATGGCTTTCGGATCCTTATAAAACTTGATCTTAACTTATCATATATATATATGTAATTTTTTAAGATAAAATCATTTTATTAAATAGTTATTTTATAATTTATCTTTTTTTGCTAGGAAATGGTTTTTGACTGGAGCAAGAACTGGTTTGAAAAATATTCAAGGGTCCAGACCCCCAGTGATTTATTAGCCACCTATATACCACATGTATACTATATATAACCACATGTATACCATATATTACCATTTTTTATATCCAACATTCTTGTGAATACCACTAATGGCCACAATCAGCCCTGATAAATACCACCACCTAAAGAGTACCAATAACAACCACAACCAACCTTGAGAATTACCAATGGACACAACTGACCCTAAGAATACAACCAAAAATCAAAACTAACCTCATATGTCTTTACTAATATTTAAACCTTGGTGATGATTGAAACAACCAAGCCACTTTATGAACTCACCCACATTTCATTGGCCTTTCACTATATACATATACATATCCATATACATATACATATACATATACATATACATATACATATACATATACATATAACATATACATATACATACACATATACATATACATATATTCTATCAGTACACATTTTTATTGTCATATGTTCAAGCTCAAATGTAAAAACATTTAGACTACTCATTTAAAAATTGAAATTCATTATAATTATTTTATTATATATAATTTAAAAAATATATTTTCTAACTTATGAAATAGATCTAAAATTTAATAGTTCTATAAGTAATTGTAACAAGCAAACACAAATATTCCATATTCCTATTCAAAAATTTTCATTTTCATTTTCAATATTGATTTTATTTAGGAGTTCAACTTAAGGGAGAGATATTTATTTCCTTCACCTTAATATAAAGAAGAAGAGATAAGGATCTCAATCATTTATAATAAATCAACATCCACATTTCCTTTGTGATCATAAATAATATAAATTGAACAATCATCACTCTCAAATTTTAATCTTCATGGCTTAAAGAGAGAGGAGTGGAAGGAAAGGAGAAAAATATTTTACTTTTAATAAAATGAAATAAAAATATATATTGCATATTAAAGTATGAAAGGAAGGGAGATAACATTCATTCAATAAGGATAAAAAATCCAATTGACCAATTACTATTCAACTATTATTTTACTAAAGAGAAGGGAGAGAGAAAGGGGTAAATTTTATTAATTTAACAAGTATTTTCTAATATAAAATAATAGAATGAAAAGAAACCAATCTCTACCCTTTTTGATTCCATTCTCCTCCAAGTTTTTCCTACTCCAATTCAACTCCATTCACCAAAATTTACCTAAAATAACAACCCAACAATGACCAAGGATTTTCAATAAAAAGGGAGTCAAAATCCTTTTTCCAAAGATTTCCACCAACCTTTAAACTAAGAGAGTAACATCTATTACAGAGGTCCTTTTATATCACAAAGAACCCATAAATTTCTTCCATAAAATATAAATTATTGAAATCAAGGTCTTACACAAAATCAATTCTCTTACATGCCCACATGGTTTCCTTACATTTAATTAATTTTAAATTACACTACTTTCAAAACACTCCACCAAGTGGGTCATGCCTACCACCTAGTCTAGGACCCTAAGGGCATACATTTTTTATAAGGCCTATGAGATATGGCTTATAGCCTCTCTAGTATGCCTATGACCCTTATTAACATAATAGGGGCCATATTAAGAATTAAAATTTTGTATGATAAATATGTGAAGTTTAAATTTAATTTGTATTTATTAAAATTTTGATAATCATTTATCTATTAACATAAAAGAAAGGAGCTACAATAAAAATTATTTAAGACCACACAATTTCATAAAAAAAATGGTACAATTGGTAAGGGAATAAGGTCCCTCACATGGGTTATTAGATGATACATGTTCCTGCACACTATCAAAGTTTAAAGGGCATGATACTAGTTTGAGCATATGTTCAAAATTAAAAATTATAGTTTCAAATATGAATGGTTGTTATTTCAATTTAAAGCTATTGGAATGCATTCAATATGGAGGAATGAATAGTATTCATTATCTTTTGATGATGTAAATAGAATATAAATTTGTCTAAAACAATATGATTTGATCTATTATGGGTAATGCATGTTCTATTTTAGTGACACTCAATGGCCTTGGCATTAATTATAAAAAATCCATTTTGTGGTTCCATATTTTATTAAGGTGATGTACATTCAAGTCTACTAACACTCAATGACCTTGGAGTCACTTCTAGAAAACCCATTATGGTTCCATATTCTTAGGGATTAATACATTGGGTAATTTTCCCCATTCATGAGAGTTGAAATATACATATTTATAACTGAAAGGATTTATTAGACATTTAAAATTAAGAATTTATGATAGTGGGAATGATACTTGTTCATGCAAATTTTCAAATCTCAAAGATAAAATCTCAAAGGCATGATACTTAAAGCAAATTTTCAAAGTTCAAAGTAACAATTGAAAAATATATGATACTTTCCATGCTCGTTTTCAAAATTTGAAAGGCACATATATACATTTTTCAAAGTTTAAGAGATAGGATACTTATTCCTACATATTATGAAATTTTGAAGGGAATGATACTAGTTCATGCATATGTTTAAAATTCAAACTTATAATTTTAAATATGAATGGTTTCTATTTTCGTTTAAAGTTATTGGCAATAAAATCATTATGGTGGCATGCATATTATTCATTCTCTTTTGATCATGCAAATATAATCTAGATTTGTCTATAATGGTGTGATATGATCTATTATAGGTAATTTAATTTAGATTCTAGTGACACTTAATGGTCTTAGAATTAATTTTAGTGAACCCATTATGTGGTTCCATATTTCATTACAAGTGATGTACATTTAAGTTTAATAACACTCAACAACATTGACATCAATTCTAGTGAACCCATCATGGTTCTACCTTCTTGGGGATTAGTACATTGGGTAGTTTTTACCATTTATGAGATTTAAAATATACATATTTCAAACTCAAGGGCTTGATTAGTTTTTCAAAATTGAGGATTGATGACTATCCATTTGCCAATGGTTGAACACTTCAAACACTTCAAAAATGGGGCACATTTCTCCATCACCTCTTATAGGTTATATAGAAATTTGGTTTCATCTCCTTATAGGTGAAATCCTTCCTTTCCCTCAATATTAATTTTTAATTTTTTAAATTTATCTTTTTAAAATTTTAAATACAGACAAATGACTATTTCATGTGTTATTGTAATGTTTGCTAAATTTGTGTGCCCTACACAATTGGATTATCCTCTCAGAGAAAAATTATGTTATAAACACTCATGTTAATTATTTCTCCTTTAATCTATAAATTTAATTAATATAATAAATGGGGGTCAAATATAGATACTAATATATGGTCACACGTGCTTGATAATGTGAATTCTTGACACATATTAAGCCATTTAACTTGCACCCAAAATAAACAAATCTTAGTTGGATTTTTCTAAGACATTTATCTATATGCATGCTCTAACCTCATTTTTTTCATTACTATCTCCAATAATAAAAAATTATTCTATGCTACCATCAAAATTTTTACACTCATGATAGTTGTCCCTAATTTTTTGGGATAGGTTTTTATGGGAAGATAGGTCCATTTCCACGGATCTATCCAGCTAGAGCAATCACATTGCACACAAAATAATAGATAGTTTCCAAATTTCATTTATTTTTTTGGGTCTTACCACATATTTCATAAATTCAACTAAAGAAAACTATCAATTTTTTTCTTATAAATACACATCAAAGTTCATTCATTACCCAAACTTGGTTCCTAGCTTAGTATTATTTATTGAGCACTTATACACTTATACACATCGATAAAATCTACCATATTCTTAAAAAATTCAAGTTCATTCATAAGAAGTATCCATGAGACAAGTATTAATCATCTCAAATTAAGTTAAGAGCTATCATTTTCAAGTATTAAATCTATATTTATAGCTGCATACATGTAATAAAGGAACACAACTAAAAAATCACTTTAGGTGTGATAACTATATGGGATTGATTTCCCTCCTTAGAATATTGGATAAATAGGTAGTGGTCAATATTCAAGGGACTAATTGGGGTTATCTCATCCCATTACACTCCCCTATAATTTTTTGTAGGTTTAAAGCTTTCAAGGAGCCCTTAGGATTTCAAGTAAAAAATAAGGAAAAAATAAAACTCTTTGAGGTACAAACAAAATCACAATATCTAAACATTATCAGTAGGCATAGGATTAGAATGTGTAACAATCAAATTTTCATCATAGTCGAACGTGAAATTTTTTGTAGTTAATAGACACGAGTGACCTAAATTATTGTTTAGCGGAGCACAGTCATATCCAATAATTTTCTCATTTTCAATTTTTGATCCTACACTGTCACAACTCTATTTTTTCTATCTTTATTTATCAATAATCAATCATAGTCAATTGAGATAGTACATATTCAATAGATATGACTTGCTTACACTATTTTCTAGGGAGTACGAACTTGTTTAAAAATAGTTTCACATTTTGTTCTTGATTCTGAGCATGCATATTCTAGTCTCTTATTTCCACTTCCCATTATCTGAAACAATCAACATAATTCTTAATTTGATCTAAGTGAATTTATTCTCAATTTTTTCCAAAAATAACTTTTTGATGTAGAAAAAGAGGCCAAACTTATGGAGGCCATAAATTTTGATATGTAACTCTATTTGAGTGCATCTTTATGCTAAAACAATTGTCTCAAAATTTTAGTGCAGCCATAACTTGGCTTGTCTAGTTATTTTTTTAATATTTTTCCATTATGCAAAAATATTAAAAAAAATATATTTTAATATGTGGCCATCTGAGGGTCTAAAATTTTATTTTAATATTATTTTTGGTATTTTTTTAATTTTATAAATTATCAATTTTTTTATATAGACTTGAACTTTAGTTGATATTCATACGATAGGTTAATTTTAATGTTTAGTTTATTTTTAGAGATTTTTAGGGTTGCACGCTCTTGCATGCAAATACTAAAAATAATAGTTGCTAAATATAGAAAGTCAAGTTTTATTTATTTTTAGATTTCCAATTTTTGCATGTTAACTCCAATTCTGAGTTAATGCTTATTTATGCATGGTTTATAATTATTTGAATCATTCAATGTGAATCAATACAGGTTATTTTTTTAGAAGTTTTGCCTATTCGTATTTTCATGTCTTGATAGTGTTTGGGATCATTATTTAGTATCTGAGCAAGTTAAAATCTTGGAGGTGTAAGAGATAGTGAGAGGATGAGGAGGAATCAATCAGATGAATTGGACTATGCAAGAGCTCCAGAGGCAAGTAAATTAATTAACTAATATCATTTCAAATCAAAGATAAAGGAAATTATAAGATGATGTTGAGGATGACACAAATCATAAAGAGGAAATTTTGCAAGAGGAGAAACAGGAACAATTACCATCAATGAAAGAGATGATGGTTAGATATTTAGAAAGAAAGAACAAAGGAATCAAGGTTGACATTCCAGATTATGAAGGAATTTTAAAACTAGAGGAGTTGATATACTAGATGAACAACATGGAGAAGTTTTTTTAATGAAGAACTATGGGAGAAAAAAAGTAGGTAAAGTTTGAATACATGAAATTGAAGGGTCATGCAATTATTTTGTGGGATCACCTATAGAAAGAAAGACAAAAAAAGGTAAATGGAAGATCAAATCATGGAAAAATATGGAGATGAAGCTGAGAGAGAAATTTCTTTCTATGTATTATGCAAAAACCTTATACATAAGATTCTAAAATTTGAGTTAGAAGGATCATAATATATAAGATTATACAGATGAGTTTTACAAACTTTCCATATGAGTGGATCATGATGAAATAGAAGAGCATATGGATGCCAGTTATGTAAATGGATTGAGTTTTTATATTCAATACTACTTAAGCATGCATAAAATACTTTTGATGAAGGAAGCTTATCAATTAGCTTTGAAGGCAAAAGAAAAATAAAATAGATAGAATTTCAGAAGAACATCTATTAGGCTAAGAAGAGGAACATCCCTTCTAATAAGGGAATGATGTGGATTTAATATAAATATAGGTGGTTTTAATACCACTAGAGGAGAATCATCACATGGTGTATAATGACAAGAAGATAATAGTCAAGGGTTTTAATTACAACATAGAGGAAGAGGATTTTAAGAGGATGAAATTATGATGGTGGTAGAGGATGGTTTTCAAATCAATGCATGTCTTATGTTTGTTACAAAATTGGAGAAGGACATAGAGTGTTTGAGTGTCCACACTAAAAAGATCAAGAAAGGAGGAAAGAGAATCACATAAGAGTGAAATTATTTAAAGTTGAAACATAAGAGAAAAATGCTAAAGTTAAAATAATAGATATTGGAGAAAATATCATGATGAGAAGAATAATAATTGATCTAAGGAAAGAAAATGTGCAAAATAAATAAGGCGGTGATGCACGGTTACAAATAAATATCTTTTGTACAAGATGTAATTCAAGAGGTAAGATATGCAAAGTAATTATATATGGTAATAGTTGTGAAAATATGGTTTTTAAGGACATGATTGAGAAACCATGTTTGTAGTGTGAAAATCATCCTAATCCTTATCAGATTTCATGGTTTAATAAAGGAAATGGAGTTAAAATAGATAAAAGGTGATTAATCAAGTTATATATAGGTAAAAATTATAAGGATGAAATATAGTGTGATGTTATACTAATGGATGCATGTCATGTGTTATTACGAAGACCATACTAGTTTGATAGAAAAGTAGTTCGTGATGGAGCAAAGAAAACATATAGTTTTTGGAAAGGTGGTATGAAGGTAGTTTTGTTACATATTAAATAATAAGGGTAGGATGAAAGCATGCTGAATATAAAATAAGTTATCAGAGACATTTAGATGATATGTTACTATTATGCATTAATATTGGAGAAAGAAGACACGAAAATGGTGCAAATACTAGCATAAGTAGAATTAGTGTTGAAATAATATCTAAATATAATACCTGATGAGTTACCAGATGGTTTACCTCCAAAGAGAGATATTCAACATCATATTTATCTAAGATTAGCTCTACCTAATCAAGAAACATATAGGTTGAGTCCAATAGAACATACAAAATTGAATAAGTAGGTTATTGAATTGGTGAGCAAGGGTGTAGTAAGGGAGAGCATGAGTCCATGTGAAACAATAGCTTTGATAACTCCAAATAAAGATGGAGGGTGGAGGATGTGTGTGGATAGTAGAGAAATAAATAAAATTACAATCAAGTATAGATTTCTTATACCTTGTTTAGATGATATGATGGATGTTCTTGCAAGAGCAAAATATTTTACCAAGATTGATCTAAGGATTGGATACTATCAAATTTGAATTCATGAAGGATATGAATGGAAAAAAATATTCAAGACTAGATATGATTTATATGAGGGGATAGCAATGCCTTTCAGATTATCTAATTCACCTGCCACATTTATAAGGGTGATGAACATAGTGCTATGAGAATACAATGGTAAGTTTGTGGTGGTTTATTTTGATGTTAATTTAATATTCAATAAGACAAAATAAGATCACTTATAAAATTTGATTATGGTACTAAAATAGTTAATAAAAAACAAGCTCTACAAAAATTTGAAGAAGTGTAGGTTCATGTAGAACAATTTGGTATTTTTGGGATTTGTAGTTTCAACAGATGGTGTAAGAATAGACGAAGAAAATTTACAGGCAATTTTTGAGTGGCCTATCCCAAAGATCATCACAGAGGTAAGAAAATTTCATGGTTTAGAAAAAATTATAGAAAATTTATTAATAATTTTAGTAGTCTTGTTGCACTAATCACAAATTATATGAGAGGAAAAGAATTTGCTTGGACGAGCGAAACAATAGAAAGCGTTGAGTTGTTGAAGAATAAAATTACAGAAAATCCTATTTTAGCATTAACAAATTTTAGTAAAGTATTAAAATTTTATTTTGATGCTTCATTTGTGGAAATTGGTGTTGTATTGAGTCAAGAAGGGAATCTAATATCATATTTTAGTGAGTCATTGAATGAGGTAAGAATAAAGTATTCCACATATGATGTTGAATTTTATGCCATTATATAAGCATTAAGACATTGGAGGAATTACCTTGCTCCTAAGGAGTTTATCCTATTTACTGATCATGAGGCTTTGAAGCATGTAAACACTTAAAATAAGTTAAATAGTAGGCATGCAAAGTGGGTGTCTTTCTTGCAGGGTTATACTTTTGGGTTGAAGCATAAATCATGAAAACATAATTAGGTAGTTGATGCTTTGAGTATGTGAGTGGGGTTGATAACTACTATGGTGAGTGAAGTATTTAGATTTGAATTTATCAAATAAGTATATGATACTTATCCTTATTTTTTCAAGATAGTTGAACAATGCAGGAATCCATTGATAGGAGATACGAGTAATGTTTATGAAGAGTATCTTATGCAAGATGGTTATCTCTTCAAAGGAAAATAATTATGTATTCCAATTAGATCTCTAAGAGATAATATTATAAGAGAATTACACAGTGGTAGTTTGGTTGGACATTTTAGTAAGAAAAAGATAATATCTTTGGTGGAGGAGAATTATTTTTGGCTTGAGATGAAGAGAATTGTGACAAGATATGTTGTAAGGTGTAAGATATGTCAGGTGGAAAAAGTAAATGCACAAAACATAGGGTTGTACATGCTATTATTGATTCCAAGAGGACCATGGATATATTTGAGTATGGATTTTATGTTAGGATTACCAAACACATAGAGATATAATGATATAATTTTTTTTATTGTAGATAAGTTTTCTAAGATGGTTCATTTTATTGTATGTATGAAAACCAATGATGTCACTAGAGTTGTAAAACTATTTTTAAGGATATTATGAGATTGCATGGTGTTCTAAAAACTATTATATTAGATAGGGACACAAAATTTCTAAGTCATTTTTGGAGGGATTTATGGAGGAATATGGGTACTAATCTACATTTTAGTGGTGCATATTATCCCAAAACAGATGGATAGATAGAAGTTATAAACATGAGATTGAGAAATTTATTGAGATGCGCAGTTAGAGAGAAGGCCAAGCAATGGGGCTTGGATTTACCACAAGATGAGTTTACATATAATGTTTCAGTGAATAGATCAATAGGAAAAGCGATATTTCATATTGTGTATGGAATAAATCCTATGAGTTTCTTAGATTTGGTAGAGAAGCATTTGTAGAACATATACAATAGTTATAAGAAGTAAGAAAAAAGTTGTAAGAAAGTAACAATAAGTATAAAGTAACAACGAATGTTAAAAAAAGTTTAAAAAATTTTGAATAAGGAGATTTAGTCATGATTTACTTTAGGAAAGAGAGATTTCTGAAAGGAATATATAACAAGTTCAAGTATAATAAAATTGGACTATGCATATTTATGAATAAAATCAACGACAGTGCTTATGAGGTGTGTTTACCAAATTTTTTTGATAGCTCTCCAGCATTTAATGTTTCAAATTTATATGATTTCCATAGATAATATGGGAAGGTTAAGAAGATAAAGAAGTAGATTGGCAACAATAGGTGCCAAAGAAGAAGAAAGAAAAGATAGTGGAGGTTTTAGATAAGAAGATAGTAACCACAAGGTAAGGAAGTTATGATAGGTATTTGGTATAGTGGGAAGGATTAAAATAGGAAGACAACACTAGAGTTATAGAATGGGATATAAATAAGATTAATTAGAATAAATTTTAGTAGTGTAATATGAGCAAATCATAGGAGTTAAGTTATTTTCAACCAAAGGAGAATGATGCAAAAAAAGAGGCCGAACTTCTAGAGGCCATAACTTTTGATTTATAGCTCTATTTGAGCCCATCTTCACATCAAAATTATCATATAATTTTTTTTGGTGAATTCATAATATAATTATCCAATTATGTATGTTTTCAATATTTTTTTAAGTCCATACGTGACCATTTGAGGGTTTGAAATTATAGTTTAATATTATTTTAAGTAATTTTTCTAATTGTATAAATTATCTATTTTTGTAACCATATTTTAACTTTAGTTGATATTTATATTGATAGGTTAATTTTAATTTTTAGTTTATTTTTATAATTTTTTAAGGCTGTGCATACTTTCATGCAAAACTTACTAAAAATAGTAGCTGCTAAAAATAAAAGGTTAAGTTTTATTAATTTTTAAAGTTATGAATTTCACATGTCAACTCCAATTATGAGTTGAGACTTATTTATGCCTGGTTTGTAATTATTTGAATCATTCAATACGAATCAATACAAGTTATTATTTTAGAAGTTTTGCCTATTAATATTTTATTCTTGATTTTGAGCATGCATAGTCTAGTCTCTTAATTATTTCCACTTCTCGATATTTGAAATATTCAACATAATTACTAATTTGAACTAAGTAAATTTATTCTCAATGTTTACCAAAAATAACATTTTTATATAATTATAAAGTTTAAAAATAAGAATTGTTAATCATTGTACATATTTATCATAATGATGTATATACACTTTTACACCTATTACACATGAATATTTATTTTTTAATCAAAATAGGTATCTATTTACCTCTGTGGCATGCCAACTACTTGACCACCTCCATCTTCTCCCTATGATACTCATTATTGATATTGTCATCATCTATCCACTATTGGTTGAGTAGGTCTAACTAATAGGACCACAACTAGCACCTCTTATCCCCCTACTCCTCATGGATCCCTCACATGTTATGCCAAATAGGGTGGGATAACTAAAGGTGAAACTACAGGTGTGATTTCAAGTTATCTAGGGATATTGACCTACAAATGTGGCTCAATCCACCATGTACAATGCCTTGTAATCTAGATCTAGACCCTTTCCTACAATATAATTGGCCATGCATCCAATCTAACCATGTATAACATTTATATAATATAGTCCCTAATAGTAGTCTCTAGTGCAGGTACATGGGGGATTACAGATACTTTGTGGTCCTACCCTCATCTCCTCACTTAAGGGAGATGATTATCAACAATATATGATAACCCTAGTAGTATATACATGGGGAACTTATCATATACACAACTAGTAAAAAAAACATGGGGCCCATTATCTACTAACCTCATATTAAATGTTGTAAAAATTATGAATCAAATGCACCCATGTGGTAACTCACATATCATATAACATGCCATGCTATAGTGTAGACTGACACATGGCTATAATATACATATGTACCACTCTATAAAAAGTATCACATAGTAATAACATGGTCATAAGTTTTATGAGGTTCTTCTAGATATCTTGCCTGATACATTTACTATAAAAATTCATATGATGAGCTTGAATTCATCATATTGATCCAATCTAATATCCCATTGAGATAACTCCCTCATCTCATCAGCTATCTATGTTGTGTCACATACCATAGGAGTGCCCATATGGGCAAAAAAAATGGCTTGGACATCTTATAATGTAATATCCACCTCTATCACATCCCCCTCCACATCCCACTTGAAGGGGTCAGTCATACTCTCCCATCACCTTAAAAACATGTTGATTAGATTTGTGTTGAGAGGTATGAGACACATGTCCATGATCCCTTTGAACTCTAATGTCATAATATAGGTTATATCTACTACTATAAATATCTATAATATAACTGACAATTGGATGAAATCTACATTTTTTCATAATCATCGTCATCTCTACAAAATATCCAACCACAAATTAAAATCAAATTTTGATCTATAAATCTAAAAACAAAATAAAAAATAAAATGAAAATAAAACTTAAAGTTAAAATGGTACCTAAATTCTAATGTACTGGTCATTTTTCCCATTTTACACTGCATTAACAATTCTTAGCTTTTATATTGAGCTAATCATGCCCTACAATGTGAAAATTATAAAATTTCAACCGCTATACCCTACAGTACCAAAAATGGAAAACTTATAACTACACTAGACATACCATATAGTATCATCCAACACATCACTCAAATACACCAACCATACCCTACAATATTAGCCATACCCTACAATATTAGTGATGCTAGCTATTTCTACTACTTTGGCCAAGAATTTAAATGCATCTACCATAATTATCTATTTAATGCTATCAACCATACTTATGGTATCAAACAATTAACCAATTTTATACTTTTCCATACCCTATGGCATTGGCTATTATTTTACCTAACTATATCGGTTGTAACCTACAATATAAACTAGGAGTTAATTGTTCCCCTTACAAACTATATTGGCTTGGTTGATATAGTTACCCAAGGGTGCTAATTTCTTTCCCTAGCCCTAATAAATGCTTTTATCGCTAGGTTCAATTTTTTTTCAACTAAACATTATCCATCCTAAAGATAGCTTTATTTTGATGTTTTTTTAGGAAAATTATACCACATGGATTTGCCATGACACCTAATTTCCTAAACTGGTTAATTTTTTTTAAAATGATAAAAATAAATAATAAATGAATTACCTTCTTGTAGAGCTCCAAATACAAATACACTAATTCCTCCCACACATCCACCTCCTTGTCTATGAGCAATATAATCTTATAATGTTAAATTTAGATAAATATAACTCTATTTAAAAAAAAATAACAAATATACAAATGAATACTTTAAACCTATTTATAGTAAAAATTACAAATTTTTATAGTTATTTACCATGAGATTTTATATTTTTCCATATATTTGTTTCTATAGATACTTTTCATGAATTAAAACAATCTTTGAAATATTGGTGAGATAGAGGATTTTTAAAAAAAGTTAGTTTTTTATCTTATTTTTCAGGTTTGCCTTTCATGTTTCTTGATGGGTTCCTTTTAACACCTAAAACAAATGAAACATAATATGGAATTAGCAAGGTAAGTAAAGGCTTGTATTTTCATTCTATTCTATTTTATTTATTTTAACATTTTTTTAGTTATGCTCTTTTATGTTTCTATGTTTTTATCCTGAAGAACTATCTTGCATTATATGATTTTGACATATGATAAGATTTTGGTGGGGCATATGTATACACATAATATTTTTCACTTTATCAATTTATTTAGGATTTCTCTTGTAACAGCTTCTTGATGTATCAATATCCCCTATTGAACAGCTTAAAGGGTGCATTGGGAATGGGAAGGGATCAACTCATGGTACTTTTCAAGAGATGTTTGCATATTATTATCTCACACCATCACTTATATCAATATGACCTCCTCCAAGTCTCTATCTATACTTCCTCTCCATCTAGTTTTCATCTATATTTGAACTAGCTTCCATATATCTTATGGTATCAGCTAAGCTAATATCATCTATTTCATATATTTGTCTCCCTTATGCTATATCAGCTAGCCTAATATAATTTTTAGTTCTATATTTTGACATTTATATTGTATTCACCTAGATAGTATTTTACTATGCTATCTAGCATATTCCAATTATATTGCCTTGGCCAACACTATTGGCTTAGAGTTTAGGGTTAGTATTAGGTATTGAAACTATACATATAGGGGTTATATTTTAGTCTCAATAAGATATATTGCATTCATTTTCTTTACTTATACTCACATTTCTTATCTAAGGAGTATTTGAGAGGGTTAGTGGTTAAAAATATTATCTTGGAGGTATTGTATTTTGGTGTCATTTAAGGTCAGTAGGAGAGGTCATTGGGACTTCATAACTAAGGATATCTAGGTCCTCATCCAACCATTTGAGGTATTTAACCTACAACAATCTCTTGCAAAGAGCCACTTGAGCCAAAGGGGGAGATTGAAACATCGACAGGTCCTTATTGTATATCTATACTCTTTCCTTTACTTATTAGGTTAGATGTTTCTTATTTCTTTGTTGATGTATGTGTGTATCATTTTTTAGGATTCTCCTTATATAAAATAAGCTTGTATTAGATAGGGTTATTTAGGGTTTCTATTTATCACCTTAAGTTTCATATACCTCTATTTGGTTAGACATTGCAACATACCTTATTTACAATAATTTATCCATAATTTAATTTATATGTACCCATTTACAATTATTTACTTTACTTACATCTTTACAATCATAGTTACAATCATTTACATTTGTTGAGCTCTAGTGAGAGCTATATCCTTGCGTCATAGGCTTTTGATTTGGAACCCTTTCCTCTTGAAATTTTAGTTGTAGGTTACACTATACTATATTTATGGATATAATTTGTCCTCACCCACTTTTCCAAGTATACATAAACTCTATTTGATTTATCTTATTCGAGTCCTGGTTTATTGAGAGAAAGAGGATAGTTGTAGGTCATCATAACCCATGCATAAAAAAATTATTGTTTTTTATTGTAATAAATTTGATTTAGCACTTGTTAAATTAATCATAACCAAGTTGATTCATTCCTTTGGTTTTTTAATAATTAAATTAATATAATTACATATGTTCTACCTTATTCATTTGATTCAATTCCTATTATTATTCCTAGTTCATCAAACTTACTCTCAGAGTTTATTCAATTGGCTTGTATTCACAAGAATGTGATTAAAGGTTCAGATCAAGTAAATAAAGAGTTCCAAGATAATTAAATTGGAGGCCTCCCAAGGCCATATAACTAATATCAGAGACAATAATTTGAGTATGAATAGAAGAAACAAAAAAATGTTGATATGGTTGCTACGCAAAATGAATATAAGAAGATAAAATTAGTCACTAGATGTAAAATAAAGAGAAATATGAGAGGAAATAATGGATATATAAACATATGTATTTGTATATTTTTACAAAATAAATAATCCTACCACCCTCTCCAAGATGAAGACATTTAATGCTATTAATTTTGATCAGGAAAATGAAGACTATACAAATTTAAAAGGAAGATTATAAAATTGTAAAATGAATTGAAATGATCCAAGGGAAGCTTATAAAAATTGTTTGTCATCAAAAGATCCATTTTTAATGTGTTTTCTAACACTAAATGTACTTTAGTTAAGTTATTTTTAGTTTTCTAAGTTTTCATGAGAAATTGTCTTATGTGAATGTGATGCAAAACAAATTGAAATGTAATAAGATTAAATTGTTGGAGGTAAAAAGATTGATTAATTCCATTAAGAATGATAAAATAAGATGTGAATCGATGGATTTCACCAAATTTGAATAAGAGATGGTTCTAAATTTTGTGTATCAACATTTAGAAGGTTTAGTTTTAATAAGGGAAAAATCTAAGATAATGATTTCTAAACTAGAATATTATTATAATAAAACTTAGGATATATTTTATTTGTTTCTTATTCCTAATTTTATGATAAATAATAAAAATGAGTTTCCAAATAATTATTCAAATGCATGGTCAACAAGGTTGTTAATACTATTAAATAAGAGGTCACCACATGGAAGAGTCTAAGCTCACATGATAAAAGGATACATTAATGTTCTTGCACAAAAGTTGGAACATGCACACATGCTAATAATAGATGTTACAAAAATGATATCATATATTAAAATGGACTTTCTTGAAGATGATGGGAGACTTGGCAAGCAATGACAGGTGGATGTAGCATATGTTGAAGAATGATTTGAGGATGTAATAATTTATTAGTTTGAAATTTATTACCTATTGATGCCTAAGACTCTCGCTCTAGGTGAACAACCTTTTATGGGAAGATTTATAGGTGTGGGACTCAAATGCGGTCTGTAAAGTAACATCTGAGGTTTTATAAGCTAACTTTTTAAATTGATTTGGGGGGATGAAAAGGGATAAGAAGGAAATAAAAATAAAACTAAAATAAAATAACTAAGGTGATTCACCAAGATATTTAAAGTATGGACCTACAATTGCATAAAATAGCTTGAATCCTCAAATATCATAGACTATTAAAGGAACATATGCATGAATTAAAGTCTATTATATGAACAAGAACCAATACTACAGAAGCAGAGAAAGGAAATAACAAACACAAATAACTTTACACTCAGTTTGACATAGAACACCACATCCTCTTCATTGTTAGGTGGAGAAAAAAATACAAAAGGCCTTGAGGGCACATTATACAATATTCAATCTGACCTATGAGGGGCACTTGCTAAGGTCATAAAATGAAAAATGGTAACTACTGCTACTTCTATTCTAAAAACTTGACTTTTACAAATGGATACTCTCTAATAATATCAAAAATAATTAATCATTTACTAGCCCATTCCAAAAGGAATGAGCTATAATTATATAAGCGTGGAGGCCCCCAAAAGAAGTGACACCTAAAAATAGGCAATCATGCTCATGATGAGGCCATTACAACTGAATTGGGAGATTTGGCTCATGAGGATAGCTATTTTTTGTAATCCTAGTTATGGTGAAATTATAATGCCTTATGATTCCAACAATTATTAGAATAAGTATGGTGGTGACATGTGTATGCCTTCAAAATTACCTCTAGAATGTTGTTGGAAATGGGTGCCCATTTAATTCAACCAATGACACAACTCCTAGTTCTGATAGAAAAAATTTGCCTTGGACAAGCGTTGAGATGCCACATGGAAGGTTCACCTCCTCTTCATTATAATTACTTGGTGGGACCTCTTTCCAACTCTATCAGCCAATGGCGTGATCTTGAGACTTGACAAAAGAACGTTTGTTCCTGAGGAGCATCATGATGTGACATGGAGAGCTGACACTACTCTTGAAGAAGATGGGCATTCCTTTGAAAAACTAAGTGTGAGGGTGCCATGTGGAAGGTCCACATTCCTCTTTGTAATTCCATAGTGGACCCTACCTAATACCCCCATCAGCTAATGACATTATGTGAAAGCATGACAAAAATAAATATCCCTTGGATGAGCACTTGGTCACATGTGGATAGATGGTGCCACTCCTAGGAAAACTGATAATTTATCTAAGTTAAACAAGCACTAGGCTGCTACATGTTAGGATCAAATAGAAGTTGGGAGTTGGCCAAATAAAAAGATAAAAACAAAAAGGGCCCTGAGAAAAGAGAAGGTCGAAGCAATGACATGAACCATCGATGAGCATGCCTGAGACCAAAAGCCAACCACTTAAAAATGTACAAACATGGATTATGATCCATAGTTCCTGGTGAATCATGGGAAAATATACCTACATATGAAAAAACCCAAAAATATGGTTTCAAAAACTAGTCAAATCAACATTTGTAAAAAATAAGGAAGACTGCAACACTTATAAATTTTAAAGAGTAGCCTTCAAAGGTGCCCACTCTTCCTCCTTTAGCTGGGTCTTCTTCTTTAGAACTTCAAAGGATCTACCTAGGTTAATGATTTCCTTAAAGGAGATGCTATGCAGGCTTTAGACTAATGCTAACATCTATAACTCTAACTGGCAAGAGGCTATAATATGGTCTCCACCTTAGAGACACTTGGTGATTGACCAAGATTCATGAACATGATCTGGTCACCCTATTTACTTTCTAACATCTCTTCTATTTTATCATTCGAGAGGATGTTGTTATCTATGAGGAATGGGTAAGGGTGTACCAATTGGACTATTTTTTTATGTGCCCCTTCAAATCCTAGACCACCTTTCTAAGGAATCTAGGAATGCCTTGCACTTTGTCCTTACATTGTTGTAGCTTAGAAACTAGTTTACCTTCACTGATGCTTGCCTTTGATCCCCTACTACTTGTAGTGTCCTATCCATTACACTATAAATCTTTTAGACAAGGAGCTGTGAGTCCTGAACCTTAGGGGACATGAAGGCAAGGACCTAATCTATGGACACATTTACCTGAAAGCTCATTCACTATGAGTTTGTAATGAACCCAAGTGATGGCTTCAAGTTATTAGTTACATTCTTTATCCTTTCCTAGTAAGATATATATAATTGATGGATTATGGGGAGGATCCCTATGGTCTGAGAGTGGGTAGCAAGGTCATTCTTTAATTATAGGATCTCTTGGTCCTTGGCTGAGGACTCCTACTATGTTTACTATTGAAATTATTGATGCAATCTATTAGAGTCTATGAGACTCAGATAGGTCTACACAAGCTCTAACTCTTTTTATTGCAATTTAGCTTCTGTAATTACCTATTCCTTTTCTAGACCATCTATCTTAGTATTTAGTTTAGCTACTTGAATTCATAGTTGGGCCCTCTGATTGGTCTCTACCTAGAATATTTCATTAGAGATGTGTCTCTGAAGGTTAGACCTTATCTTGTTGAGCTCCATGTCTTTTTCCTTAGCCTCAGTGTTGAGGTGGTTGATCATAGCTTTCACCCTTGTGAGTTCTAGATTTGTCTTCTCTAATTGATGGCCTTCCTTGATATAGTCCATAGTGATGGACTTCTAGATTTCTTCCATCAATTTAACCCTATCAGTGTGTCTAGCTTGGCTGAGATTAAGGCTGATGACTTGTATTGAGTAGTCCCTCAATTGCATTTATTATTTGGGCTTGACTACTTGGGGTGCCATATATGCAATCATTAGGGATTGATGTGTTGGGTCAAAGAATGATCACATATGAGGCACTGCTAGGGCCTTGGCCTATTTTCCTCTTTTCTTCTCCACCTGGGCTAATTGAGTTTTTCTAATAGCCTCAATATATTAATGAAACTACTCCTACAACTAAATATTTACCCCATGAAGGGGGATTCTTGTGGCATCTTGAAAGGAATGGTCACTTGATACTATGAAATATTGGATGCTATTCCTCTAGAGATGAATGGGTGAAGGGTTAGGGTGGAAGGAGAGAAAGGTGGGAGGCCATAAAGTGAGGTAGAAGGATATTGTGCCACAAAATATGATGATGTGGATGATGAGGGTTGGGTGGATAAAAGTAGTATGAGCTTAGTGTAAAAAGTGGAGAGTGATGAGGGTATGAAGAATGGGGTAGATGTGGAAAGAAGGGGTTGAGAAAAATGTACCTTCTTTTATTTGGGCTTAGGGGGATAACTAGAAGCTTGCACCTCAAGCCATTCGAGTAGAGATGACCCCACCAAAAGATGCCCTAAAGAGACTTGATACTATTGTAGAGTGATCATATATGGATATAGAGGAGGTGGCTAGGTTGAATGCCTCTAGACCACTAAAACTTCTTCTTTATTTGAAGTGGTGTCTTCCTCTTCCTCATAAGGAGTATCCTCCTCTTCTTTTTCTTCCTCGATAGATAATTCTCCTTTTTCTAGAGCTTTCACCTCATGGTACTCATCCCAAAGGTTTTCAAATGTTTCATCTATGTCCACATCCTCAAAATTTAGAAATGGCTTATCGATTTCTTGCCTATATTTCCAATAGGTGCCTATTTTTTTTGACTCTAGTCTCTTTGGATGAGTTGTGCCCTCAATCTCTTCATCAATTTCTTGGTGGGGTCAAAATTTAGACCACATCATAAAAGGACTCCCATGAATTGTGGGTGTCTAATGGGATCTTGGATAGATCTATGTAATACTTGATATCCTCTTCTACTGGTGACCTTCACTCCTCAAGGTATGGTCAGGGCTCATGATTGAATGAGGTGACAATATTCAAGGTTTCTATGTGGCCAGCTGGGTCATAGTTCTATTTATCACCAATTAGGTTAAGGCCAATCTCTACAAGCTTGAGTGTAAACAAGCACTCTTGTGACTTTTTTACCACTATGATGTCTCCATTTGTAAATGGGACATCATAAAGGGCATTCTTCTTTTACCCTGTGCTATATATCAAGTCTTATAACTATAGTCTCTTTGGATGAGTTATGCCCTCAATCCTTCATCAATTTCTTGGTGGGGTCAAAATTTTCAAACCACATCATAAAAGGACTCCCATGACTTGCAGGTGTCTGACAAGATCTTGGATAGATCCACGTAATATTTGATGTCCTCTTCTACTAGTGACCTTTGATCCTAAAGGTATGGTTAGGGCTCATGATTAAATGAGGTGACAGTCTTCAAGGATACTATATGGCCATTTGGTTCATAGTTACATTTGTCACCAATTAGGTCGAGGCTGAGCTCTATAAGCTTGAGTGCGAACAAGCACTCCTATGACTTTTTCACCATTATGATGCCTCTATTTGTAAAGGGAACATCATAAAGGGTCTTCTTCTTTTACCCTATGTTATCTACCAAGTCTACCACATCAATTTGGTGAGCCAAATCTAAGTCTAGAGTTTTATTTGTGAGAAATCAAGGGAGTAAGAAAGGCTCCCCCTTAAATCCATGGGATCGAATCAAGGTGAAATGGGCCTTGAAAAACCAACCAATCAAAATTCTACCACTAGTTAGCCATGACCTTTGGCTATGTAAAATTATAAAAGGGATAGGTTCTTGGTTAAAGTTAATGAGGATTGGAGACAAAAAGTATTCTAAAAATTTGTAGTAATCTTGTGTGGCTAATAGGATGTGGGTCTATGAAGATATGGGGATCACCGTGTTAAGATGGGTGGTCATCTCAATGGAGTTAAAGGTGAAGTATGAAAAGAAGTGGGAGTTCTGATATAGGATCAGGTGGAGGAGGAAGGAGGATTACCTAAAGGTATTCTATGCCAAGAAGTTCACTAGCTCAATGTGGATAACAACAATGATTACCTCTATAAATTCCATCCTATAAAATCTCTCCTTGCTCACTGTCTTTAACAAGAAGATTGCCTCCAACTAAAAATTGATAATGTGATCATCTGAGTCTATCCCAAAGATAAATTCCAACATAAAAAGGGCATCTTTCATGACCTACATCACAAATCTCATGAGAATAATGGGTAGAGGAGGTGATTTAGTATAGCTTCTCTAGAAGAACAAATTGATGAAATCTATCTTGTAGACTTGGGTGTCCCAAACATTCTATAGGCTTTCCATACTATAAACATCAACATCAGGGTCACTTGGGAGTCAGATCATCTCCCTTATGGCATCGGTAATGACATCTAATTTTAGGTGTTTATTACCTATAATAACCCTAGTGCTAGCATTATATCTATCTGTATATAGGGCAATGATATCTGAGTATAGATTTACAAGAGGAACCATGTACTGGTTCAGTGTGGAGTTCCAAATTCTATACCCAAATGACTCATAGTCATTCTTTCAAACCTTTTTTATCACTTAGGTGTGGGTGACCTCTCTCAAGTTCTTTAGATTTTTAGCCAATTTAGGGTTAAAAATATCATCTACATAATCTAAGACCAATATGGAATTTTTGCATCACCCCTTAGAGATACTCTTGACATTTGGTACTTTGGGCCTTGGTTGAGTGAAAGTGGAAGCATATGATTTGCTCACTGCATATTGTTGGGGAAGGTCACCATGACCACTTGACCCATGGGTTCTTCCTTGAATTATTTTTGATACTAGATGAGGATGTATAAGTCTCCATTTTATAAATCCTTCTCAAATGTTTCACTCTCTACTTCAAGGATGGCACTGAATATCAACTCTCACTTACCAATCTTGAAATTCTTCGCTCAAATATCTCTACTCAATATGCTTTGCTTAATTACTCAATGTTATTTACTCAGTTCTCTTAGGGAATATTAGGCATTCAAATGTTTGGCTTGATAAAGAGAGGGGTATTTATAAGCCAATGCTTCTAGGCATGATCATCATACAAATTTTGAATTCATGCACCCCATAAATGTTAAGGGAAACACACACACTTGAGGAGAAACTTTCAATATATTTTGCAATGATCCTCATAGAGGATCATGAAATAAAGAGTGTCTGACATTAATGGTAGGAGGAGTGGCTAGATAATGGTCTTTCAGAGAATGTTTTAAAATAAGGGGAACTAGGGTATGAAGACTTAGCAATGGGATGATTCATTTGTGCCAATGACACTTATTCTCAAAGGGAAATAACAACAAAGAAAGGAAAATGAATGAACAAAAGGAAATAAAAATAAAGAAGGGGAACTAACTAACAATTATATAAGGGGAAGGCTGGTAAGTTAGTTAAAGTTATTTAAGTTGATTCCATTAACTGAAATCCATAATACATTTCCTTCTCCATCTTAAAACTTGAATGCATTACTTTGCTTTCACCAATGATGCAAAATGACCCCCTCCATAGGGAATCAAATTTTGCATGTTGTCCTAGCTTTGTAGTCCTTTGGTTGTATTTGAGGACCAAGTCCCCTAGTTTAAAGCATGGGTATGATGATTTCTTATCAAAATATCACTTGACTACTTAATGTCAGGTGACCCTCACATCATTTGCTTGTTCTCTTGATTCTTAGAGGCTAAGTAATTCTGCCAACCTAACTCCATTACTCCATTCTTCACAATCTCAATAGATTTCAAAAGCTATAAGGCAGGAATCTTTGTTGATATGGGTATGACCACTTCCTTCTCGTATACTAGTTCATATGGGGATGTATTCAAAATCTACTTAAGAGTAATGTGGTCGACCCACAAAGCTATTTTCACATGCATATGCCGCTCCCACTATTTTTATATGCCCATTTTCTCGATCAATCTTATGAGATTATTATTCATTGATTCAGCCAATCCATTCCATTGTAAGTAGTAATTGGATGCAGTCTTTAGGAAAATACCATTTCGGAGTACAAATTCTAAAATATTAGAACTAAGGAAGGATTTTGAATTATCCCATATGACCATCTTTAGAGGGTTGAACCTTGATAAAAGTTCTTATAGGAAGTTGAGGACCACATTTTCAATTGCTTCCTTCATCAGGGCTACTTCAGTACACCTTATGAAGTAATCGATGGTTGTAAGTATCCAATTATGGCTTGTGCTAGAGATGGGATTGATCATCCTAATGAAATAAAATCCCCACTATGTGAAGGGATCATTGGTCATAATTGGGTTTAATGGCATGTCCAAATTCTTTTGCTTGCCCATGAATAATTAACATTGTTGGCATTTCTTAACTGCCTGATGACAATATGAAAACATAGTCAGCTAGTAATATCCTGTATGCATGATCTTGGTCATGGTCATCTTTTCAAATAAATGGCCACCTAGAGGGGTGAAATACATATCTCAGAGGATCTTACTGGCCTAGTTATTATTGACACATCAAAGTAGATACCCATTAAAGTTTTTTCCTAAATAGGACTCTATGAACCATTATGTAGTTGGACTCTTGCAACCTATAGAATCACCTCTTATGTGTGGGGAGCCCATTTTAATATCAACCATTTTTCATGAAGTGGGTTCTGTTAGCAACCTAGGACTTATCAATTTCATATTGATCTACCAGAAACGTTTTCAATGTGCCTTATTCTTCTACTAGGGCACCTGTACATTGGGCCAAGTATTCACATATCCCTCTTCCTCAAATAACTTTAGTTGGCCTAAATTTAATGTCATATTATATGAAATTAGTGATCCAATCATCCCTCTTTTCTATGATCTCTCTTTCCATTATATATTCCTTGATGCTAGAATGCATCATGTGCATCATAATTTTGCTTCCTGCCATAAGGTACCTAAATTTTTTGAGGCTGTTGACAATGGAGAAAGCTTATTTTTCAATTAAATTGTATTTAACCTCATACCCACACAAGGTTATTGAATATAACGTGATTGGGTTCTCACTTCTCCCTTCTTCTTCCTTTTGAGTTACCACAACCACCAGGCTATGTTTGCCCTCATAGACATACATGATGAAATATTTAGAGAAGTTAAGATTGAATAGAATAGGGGTAGTTGATATTACTTATTTAATCTTATCAAATGTCACTCTTCCTTCTGTGGTCTATTTGAAGGGTATATCTTTCTTCAACATCAATGTGATTGGATTTACCAATCCCACAAAGTTAGATATGAACCTGCTAATAAAATTCATCTTTCCTAAGAAAGATTGGACCCCTTTCTTATTTATCAATAAAGCTAGGTCCCTAATGGCCTTTACTCTTTTTGGATCAATCATGATCCATTCCTTGGACACTATGTATCCAAGCAGTTTGCCTTGTAGGACTCTAAAAACATATTTCTTGGGGTTAAGAGATACCCCAAACTCTTAGCATTTTTGGAAAACCTTCTCCAAATGATCAAAGTGGTCTTCCTTATTCTTGGAGAATATAGTGAGATCATTTAAGTAGATGAGGATGATCTTATTGATCAGGCCCTTAAAGGCCATGTCTATGGCTCATTGAAAGGTGGCTCATTCATTAGAGAGACCAAAAGGCATCTTCGCATATGTGAAGGTTCCCCACTTTGTGTTGAAAGTGGTCTCATGTTGGTCCTCTTTATTGACCCACACTTAGTTGTAACCATAGAATCCATATAGTAGAGAGAAATTTTTTGCACCCATCACTATCTGGAGGATCTATTCCATAGAAGGAAGGGTGTAATGATCCTTCAAAGATGCTTTATTCAAATCTTAGAAGTCCATGCATTGTCAAATTTATCCATTTTTCTTTCTCACTGGAACTAGTTTAGATACCCAAGTCGGATACTTGAATGGGTATATGATTCTTGAGTCAATTAGTTTTCTTAGCTCTTAAGCCATGAGAAACTTAATTTTGGGTTAACCAAACTCTATTTTTTCCAGATGGGTTTAGAGTCTTCAATTAAATTGATGGTGTGATAGACTACTTCATGGTCATACCCTTTCAGGTTGTCATAGGTCTAGGACATCACTCCTTCATACTTACAATAGAAAGACATTAGTCAGTCCTTATCCTTTCAAGAAACTTATTTCCCTACTTTCAATTTTCTTCTACCTTCAACATTGAGTTTGAAGTAATCACCTTTATTTGTAACAAACTTCCATTTGTCATTATTTGTATCCTCATAATCAAATAAGTTTTTCAAGGTGACCATCCCCTTTGGTAGCTTATTAGATTTTAGTTTCATGATCTGATCCTCATAGGCTTATTTAATTTTCATCTATAATTACTCTATAAATTCACATGATTATTGGAGGAACATGGTAATTTGGGCATCACTCTTAAGCACTTTATAGTTCCAGTCATTGTTGGGAATAACAAGTCTAATGATAACCCTACTGCTTACTCATTGGTGAATAAATCTATCACTGAATCAAACTGGGAATCGATTATCACCATCTTGTCTTCCTCTACATTCATGGTCCTAGGGATGATTTGGATGTTGAAAGCTTAAAATGCTTTAATCAAATCCCATATCTGATGGTGGTAAGACCTAATACAAACATTATTTACATCCACAACCCATCTTACCTATCATACCACTAATTTATAATCTCTAAACACTTTTATCTACTTTATGCCCATACATTCAGTGAGGCTGAGGCATGGACTAGTGCTTCATATTTGGCTTCATTATTCATGTAGGAAAATTGGAATTAGAAGGCTTAGAGGGTTTCTTTCCTAGATGGGGACACTAATTGGATACTAGTTCTAGAGCTAGTTTTGCATTTTGCATCATCAAAATGTAGAGTCCAAAAATTGGACTCATATTTTGGTTATTCACTCTGATCATCCTCTTTCTTTATCACCTGAGGGATGGCCTGATATTCATCATGAATCACATAGGTCTCAAGGGTGATTGTGTCAAAATTATCAAAAAGGATCATTCTCAATAAATCTAAATTTGTTGATGAGGACTTCTTCCTCCAGGCTCCTGTTGTCTACCACTCTTTCTTCTTTGAGCATTTATATGTAATACATCTCCCTTTTTGAGAAATAGGTGTCTATTACTTTGAAGGTCATCATAGCCTCATCCACTATGTGTTCTAGATGTTTTGTCTTAGATAACACTTTCAAATTTAAAACATATTTGGTCCCTAAGATTAAATGGGACCAATCCAAAGATAGGTATGCACCTATCTTGATGGTGAAATCTTTAGATAGATATATCCTGAAGACTAGTGGAATGTCTATCACCACTACCTCTTGGGTGACTATGATATTAGGACAAGAGTACAATGTTAGAGGGAGATCCTTGATAATACTTATGGTCTAGAATTTATTCCCATCTAATTACATCACCCCTTTATTCAAAGGTTCATATCGTAGTTGCAGTGTGTTTTCATTCTACTTGGGCATTGCTATAGTGATGGTACTAGAATCAATCATGAATTTGTTTAGAAACTTCTTCCCCATAATAAACATCAAATATAATGGGGTAAGTTTTGTCTTACTTACCCCTACCTAAGAGTTGATGAATGTAGATGGCACCTGAGGTTGCACACTAGTATTGGCCTCTTTTCTTTTGTCTTGTGTTAGCTCTATAGTTGGAATGGACTATGCAAGTTTTTTTGAATATTCTAGTGCTTATTTTAACAAGGATTTCTACTCAGGGATAGATAAGACATCTTAGAGGGAGACATTAGATGGAGCCTTCTTTAATTTTTCCACTATGTTATATGACCCTTGACATCAGACCTTGGGGTCCCTTGGCTTTTTTTGTGTTATTTCACTCCACTTTTGATATGTCATAGGTGGTGGTTAAGGTCCCAAGCCTTTTTTTAAAGTCACCTTATGCCTTGTGAAGGATTTTTGGGTATCTGTCGATATCTTCTTGGATCAGGTGAAGTAGTCTAATTAGACTTATGGGGCATTCAATACTGGATCTCACTTACACAAACTACATCCTTGAACTCTACCCAAGATAAACATGTGTGATCTAGGGCTATCTCCTCTTCTTGGTCTAGAGACGTTCCCTACATTTGTTTCATTAAGACAACATTCTCCATACTTGGGGATCAGTATCCACAAGAGGTTGAATCAGGTGTATTCCATTGCTTTCTTTATTGATGAACTTTTGCTATAGATTACCTTTTGGGAAATTTTGGGTTGTGTGAACATTTTTACATGGGAAGCACCAAGATTTTGAATCATATGCCAAGTTATTTTGGCCCATGACCAATTATCTATTTACACTTGGCTTGACTATTTGCAATAGATCAAGCACCAAAATAATTTGACTCATGGGTCATGTTTGGTGATTGGGTGCTTAATGATTTGGCACCTAGTGATTCGGCCTCTACCTTTCTTGGTACTGGTTCAACTGGTATGTCACTCTTCTTTCCTAGTAATTTTTGAAAGGGGTTTTAGGGGCATGACCTACTACTTTTTGAGATTTATTATTTGATTTGAGAAGTTTCATAGGATGTTCTTCATGTTGTTCATCTCTACAACCAACGAGGATGAAGAGGATGTACTTACCTAAGTAGGTGGATATACATACATGAAATATGGTGCTAATAAGGTGTTTAGTACCTACTCTTACAATGACATCAATATCTTTGGGAACTTGATATTGATGGCCAAGGGGGAAACTTTCTAACATCTATCAAGTTGTTCTCATCTCTAATCTCTAGCTCATATGCATCCAATAGAATTTATCCCCCAAAGGATTGAATCATAACTGATATATTCAAGTTAAAGGCCTTAAAATAGAATACAATAGACATTATTATGAGTGGTCAAGCTACTTTCAAGATCCTTTGCCAGGTCTTATTGAACCTAGTGTTGAAATCAATAACAACCTCTTCTAGGGCTCTTTTTACAATAATTAGCTATTGTAGGAGAGATGACCAATCCACCTTCTCATTAAATCATTAAAATAATCTATTACCCAAGTCATCCCAGGTGGTGATGGAGTTGGGTGACAAGGATTAGTGCCAATCAAGAGCTCACCCTTTGAAAGATGGAGCTAGTATCATTAACTCCACATTCTACTATGTGGCATAGTGCATACATTCACAACATCTTGGAGATATTATAATTCACTTTTGAAATCCTCCTTTGAGAATCTAGGGAGTGCCTTTAAGGCATTTGCAAGAATAAGGTCCTATGTAGCTAGGGGTACTAGAGGGATAAGTGGGCTATCGCTATTCCGTGCTATGAAGTTGCTTAGTGGGCTTTGAATAGCCATATATTAATGTTATTGAGTAGTGATAGATCCTATAACCTTTTTTCAAGTTCAAGATCCCAAAAGTGGTGTTAAAAAACTTGGATTATTCACTATTTGTGACCTTGTTATGGGTCTATAACTCATACACTCTTGCTTCTAGTCAATCAAAATAGTAGTCAGGTCTTACCAAGCATGCTAGAAAAGAATAAAATGTTGATGTTTAAAACTCTCACTCTAGGTAAAAAACCTCCTATGGGAATATTTACAAGTATGGGACTCAAATGTGGTCTATAAAACAACCTCCAAGGTTTTAGAAGCTAGCTCTTCAAATTGATTTGGGGGGATGAAAAGGGATAAGAAAGAAATACAAATAAAAATGAAATCAACTAACTAAGGTGATGCACTGATATCTTTAAAGTATGGATCTACAATTGCATAAAATATCTTGAATCCTTGAATATCATAGACTATTAAAGGAACATATGCATCAATTAAAGTTTATAACACGAATAAGAACCAATACTACAGAAGCAGAGAAAGGAAAAAACAAACATAAATAACTTTCCACTTAGTTTGACATAGAACACCACATTCTCTTCATTTTTAGGTGGAGAACAAAATACAAAAGGCCTCAAGGGCACATTTTACAATATTTAATCTGACTCATGAGGGGCACCTTCTAAGGTCATAGAATGAAAAGTGGTAACTACTACTACTTCTATTCTAAAAACTAGACTATTATAAATGGTTGCTCTCTGATAATAGGAAAAAAAATCAATCATTTACCATCCCCTTCCAAAAGGAATGATCTCTACTTATATATGCATGATGGCCCCATGAAGAAGCGACACCTAGAAATAGGCACTCATGCTCATGATGAGGCCATTAAAATTGAATAAAGAGTTACAACTCATGAGTACAATTATTTTTTGGAATCCCAGATATGGCATAACTACAATGCCTTATGATTCCCATGATGCTTATAATAATCATGGTGTTGACATGTGTATTCCTCCAAAACTACCTTTAGAATGTTGTTAGAAATGGGGCCCCACTTACTTTGACCAGTGGCACAATTCCTAGTTCTAATAGAAAAACTTTGCCTTGAGTAAGCACTGAGATGCCATGTGGAAGGTTCACCTCCTCTTTATTGTAATTTCTTGGTGGGACCTCTTTTCAAATCTATTAGCCAGTGGTGTGATCTTGAGACTTGAAAAAATAACCTTTGCTCTTGAGGAGCATCATGATGGCACGTAGAGAGCTAACATTACTCCTAGAGAAGCTGAGCATTCCTTTGAAAATTGAGTGGGGGATACCACATGGAAGGTCCACATTCCTCTTTATAACTACACGGTAGGGCCTACCTAATAATTCCATTAGCTAATGGCATTACATGAAAGCCTGATAAAAATAAATCTCCCTTGGATGAATGACCTACCACCACATAAAGAGTTGGCACTACTCCTCGCTGAATCGATAACTTATCTGAGTTGAACAAGCACCTAGTTACCATGTGTTAGTAATAGAGGGAAGTTGGGACTTGGCCAAAAAAAAAGTGGGGGGAGGGGGGTGTTGGGAAAAGAAAAGGTTGAAGAACTAGTATGAACCATCATCGAACATGCTCGAGACCAAAAACCAACCACTTCAAAATGTAAAAAAGGTGGATTAGGATCCATAGTACCATGGGAAACTTAAAGAATGTTTGATATATTTTAGTGTCTTAAATAACCAAGTGGTATTTTGGAGTTTATAATTTGTGAAAGGTTTGATAAAATTTAGTTATTTAAGGCCTTGGTTAGTTTTAAGTTGAATATCATATTTTCATTACTATATGCAAAGATAATTTTAATCTAAAATTTATCTTGGAGATTTTCATTTTCTTTTCATGTTGATATAAGAACTTTAGTGAAGGAAAAGTATAAAAAATAAACAATTTTGTTCTTCAAATGGTATTTTGATTTAAAAATTGGTGTAGTTTATTATGATAATTTATTTCCTTGGTTTCTCTTAAATATGAGCTATGTTATTTTTAATAGATGAATAAATGAATAATCATTAAGTGAATCCAATTATTTTAGCTAATGATATTTTGAAATTTTATTGTTTGGTTGGTATTTAATATATATAATTTTAAAAAAATTACAATAATTATGAGGTTATTGGGGCTTATGCAATTTGACTAAGAATTACTTACATCTTAAGATAGAAATAAATTTTATAATTTAGGTTTATGTGAGGATATCCCTTCTTGATATCATAATAATAGGTTTCCTCATAGTGATCATGCATATTTTAGAGAAAATGATGAATTTGATAGATAATTTCAACTCAATGTTCTAGATACTATTTCTATAGGAGCCTATGTGGAGCAAAGACCCATTTTACTTATTGAAGAATTAGTCAAATTTTATGTTGGTACAGATAAGTATCTATGACCAGTATTATTAGTAACTATGTTACAAAACAAGGAATATCTATATGTATGATGTGTGTTAAAATATTATCATGAATTATTTGATTTGGATTATTCATACATACCCATAATAGATCTCGCATTGACAATGTATAGTTTAATATTGTATCTAGATACATAACTTATTAAAAAAAATCCACAAGATGCATCCTAAAGTGGAATTATTAGTAAATAAATAAATCTAATGATTACTTGAAGCAATATTAATTAGAGTTATTTATTATCCTCCATGGGTACCCAATATAGTTCCTATTATAAAACATAATGGAGACATCAAATGTTGTGCATATTACTATGATTTAAACAAAGCTTGTGCGAAAGATTACTTCCCTTTACAAAATATGGACATGATTTCAGATTTTATAACAAGATAAGATATGTTATCATTTGTCAATAGATTTTTAAGATATAATCAAAACAAAATTAATCTTAAGGACTAATACAAAATGTCGTTTATTACACCTTAGGAGAAAAATTCTATAATTTTATTTTTTTTGGAATAAAAATGTTTAAGCTACTTATCAACATGCTATGACACATATTTCCCATGATTACATATGAAATATAGTGGAATAATATGTATATTATTTATTTTTTTAAATATAAACAATGACCAAATCATGCTATTATTTTATGATATTTTTTTGAGTGTTTAAACAAATACAATGTATGCTTAAATACATGTAATTTGTGTCACTTATAGGAAATTATTATAATATATCATATCTCAATGAGGCATTTAAGTGGATAATATAAATTTAAAATATATTTGGGACATGCTCCACCAAAGGGGTTAAAGCAATTGCAATATTTACAAGTGTTCATGAAATTCAACATTTTTTGGCTCAACTAATAGATAAAATACAATATTTTACACATTAATTTAAAAAGGGCACAAATTTTGAATGGGATGAAGAATTTTGATGCTATCAAATAATATTTATTGCAACCACATATTCTCATGTCACCTATTCCTAACATGCTGTTACTATTAGACATTTCTAGTACAAGATAATATGATGATGATCACAAGTAATTTGCATTATATTATGCCAGTAAAACTTTGGTTGATTAAAAATAATTATAGTATTATGGAAAAATCAAGCTTAGCATTAGTTTTTGTGATGCCAAAGTTACGACATGCTACATCTTAAACAATGGGACATAGAATATCAAAAATATAGATCATTTAAGATTTATAATGTCTATATCACATTTATGAGGGAACATTACTACATGGGTCATGTTACTTATAAAATTTTATCTAAAATCTGTTTCACAAAAAAAATTAAAGGACAAATTAATACATATCAATTACCAGTAGCTCCATTAGCATATACAATATCAATTAATGATGATTTTATAGATGATTTTAATTATTATTATATTGATTATGAAAATTTTACAATATATTTTCATGGATCTAAATTTTTTATGGGTGTTAGGGCTAATAATATTTTTATTACACCTCAAGATGAACCTATGCCATTTGCATATCATTTGGGATTTTCTTGTACAAATAATATAATAGAGTATGAATCATTAATATTGGGTTTATATATAGCATGCACATTACAAATAAAATCCATTTAATTTTAGTGAGACTCTAAATTTGTGGATAATGAAGTACTATACATATACCAAATACAACAACTCATTTCATATAAAGAATTAAAGAAATTATTAATGGCATATTTTGAATACTTCATAAACATAAACATTCCTCAAAAAGAAAATCAACATTATGATTACATGTATAGTGTATCTTCCCTAATTCTTATTGATATTAATGATTATCATGTTATTTTTATTATATAATAGTTACGATAATAATCCATATCTACAATATAATTAAAAGCTTTAGAAAATTTATTAGTTACGCATAGTAAAATTATAAAAAAATGGTACAGTCATATCTATAATTTATTATACAAAGCAATAATACAAAGAATCACACATATAATGAAAAACATAATTTATAATTTGAGCCTACTCAATATGTTCTTACTTGGTGAGTATTTATTATAAAAATCACTTGATGGGCAATTACTTTATTGATTGAATTGGGAAGAAGCTAAATTAGCAATACTTGAAGTTCATGTTAGTGCATGTGGTGGTCATTTTAGTGGTAAATCTATTTCTCAAAAACAATTATGACAAGGTTATTATTGGCCTAAAATAGAACATGAATGTTTTCATGAAAAACATTATCCATAATATTAAAAGCATAAAAACCTAAACCACGCTCCATTACATGAATTGCAACCCATTATTTCACCTTGGCCATTATATATATGGGGTTTTGATTTAATTCAAAAAATAAATAAAGAATTGGTAGATGGTCACAAGTTTATCTTTAGTGTTATAAAATACTTCAAAAAACACTATTACTTTATAGTCCACTACAGGTGTGAAGTTATATGTCTATTCTTAATGACACATTATTTCCATGTTTGGACTTCCATCAAGTATTATTATATATAATGAATCACATTTCAAAAATAAATTAGTTAATAATCTTTTTGTAAAGTATAAAACAAAAATATCCCTTTTCTACACCACATTATCCATAAGGTAATGGTTAAGTAGAAGCCACAAATAAGACACTTGTTAATATTTTGAGCAAAAAAATTGCAAATCATGCAAAAATTGGCACAATAAGATTATTTATGCACTTTAGTCATATCATACAAGTTCACATACACTGAAAAAATCAACATCATATTCTATTTTTAATGGTATAGAAAATGTTTTACTGCTCGAACTACAAATTTCAACTTTATCTATTTCATTTAAGCATATATTCAAAGATAATGAATATAAAGTAAAATGAATAAATGATTTAGAAATATTATATGAAAAATATATTCAATCTATTGAGCATATTCAAATATATCAATACCACATCAAGAGGGCATACAGTAGAAAGGTTTACAATTAAGAACTTCAAGTGGGAGATCTGGTGTTAAAGGAAAATTATAAAAATACAAATGTAGATAAGGAAAATATGAGAAATTTCAAATCTTATTGGTTGGGTCCATTTTTTATTATTGAAAATATAAGTTAAAAATCTTATCATTTGGATAAAAAAGAAGAAAATCATGTGAAAATTCCTATAAAAATTATGCACTTGCAGAAGTATTATACTTAATATTAAGAAAAAACAAAAAATATTTCATATACATCTAAAAATTCACCACTCCTCTATTACTATTAATTTTATTCTCATTTGATATTTAATCCTCTTATTAATTATTTTAACACTATAATCCCTAATTATTATAATTCTGTACTTACATCCCTTTACACTTCATTTACTAGCCTAAACTTGATCCATTACCATAAAACCCTTTTTCCATTAAATCATATAATAATTATTTACTTATCATTCCACTTAGCCAAAAATCATATCCTCACCATTATTTAAGAATTTAAAATTCCTTCCCAACTACCTCCACCTACTTCCATGAAAACTCCTACAAATCCTCGTCTTAATCACACTTTAGGCATCATTTATTACTCTAATGAAGTCTAGAAAGATCTAAGCCTCCTAGATCCCCTCACCAAGCTTCCACTAAAATTATGTAGGAATTTTTAATCCTATAAAATTCCTCCACCCTATATATTCATCTTCCATGGATGAAATCCAACCTTTAATTTCTTCAATCATCCACTATTTTATCATCTACACACTCATGCACAAACCATGTTAATGAAATAGTTCCACCACCTTTACTCTACTATCAACAATCAAACAATTTTGAAACGTCCATTATTACAAATCTAGGGCATCACAAGAGAAATCTAACAATTCAAGCCACAATAAATTCAATCAAGTCTTTGGAACCTTAAAAAATATTCAAGAGGAATTTTATTTCATGTAAATTTGAGGTATAAAAGTTCATATTTGTGTTTCATTTAGTTTGCATCAATTCTCTTTCTCTTTTGTTCCAATCTGAGGTTGTTTAGATTGGCTAGGGAGAGAGTTGTATCTAGAATGTTTGTGTATTTCTATATAATCCCCTATAATATTAATTAATCATATATCTTTGGCAACCATAGTGGGATAAATCCTTTAACTTTTTCTTTAAAAGGTTCCTATGTGCTTTTCAAAGCTTATAAGTTCCTTGGTAAAGGTATTTGGCAGCCAAAAACTTTATTTTTTGGTAAATAACCACTTCTAGACTTTAAGTAGCTTCAAACTATGTCAAATCAATTTCAATATGAGGAAACATGGTTTTGACATTGTTTCAAAATATTTTACACTTAACTACCAACTTGACCACTACAATTTCCATGATAGAGTTAATTTTCTTATCAAATCCATTTCTATTTTATTAGCAAGTTTTTTATCCACTATTTATTTCATGATATTTCTAGAAATTTTGGGTTTTTTTTAAATTTTTTTTTCTAAGCAAGTTGTAATGATGATACTAAAAAAATGTGGCTTCATTTTTAGCACTAGTGGCTTCACCAAGTCCAAACATAACTCTCAGGTATAACTATTTCTATCCATTGGTGACATTTTTTGTTAAAAACAAATTCACTTATTTATTTTAGCAGTTTAATATTTGTATTTGACAAATTTGATAACTAATCAATGGCTTCATGATCCTCTATAGTGTATTTTATTCTCTTTCTGGTCTAATTTTATATATTCACAACTTTGCTTCTATAATAACAACTTTATGCTCGATAAAATTGGCCTTGTTCTTCATTCTTTTGTTGATTTATGGATGAATTGTTCTATGTTGTAGATTCATCTTGAGGATTAGTAGTTTCACTCTAATAAGAAGTGGATTTTTTCTCTAGTAGTGTATTTTACAGGTTTCCCCTCAAGAATCAAATCAAACTACTAATCCTTGTCTGTAGGTCTACTTGTCAAAGAAACAACAAATCAAAACTTCCATAATAAATTTATTACACTTAATTAATATAAGTAATCAATTTTTTTTTTGGTGTGTTTTTGTTTAATAATCTTATCATAACCTTTTTTTCTTATTTTTTTATTCTACTTGAGTCTAAGGCTATGTATACTCTCCCCTCACATCCATAGGGTGATCTTGGGTATTAAAAATAATTAATAAACCTCCATCCTTTTTTAATTCTTGTAGGGGAAATGTGATGTATAATGAATTTCCATTCACTTTTAATTAGTCAATAAGAGGGTTATGATGTATATTTAATCACCACACACTAATCTAAACACCATGTTTTGATGAATCTCAAATATCAATGAGAGTTATCATAAAGATAAGCATATTTCCCCATAAAATTTTCCATGAAGCGAGGAGGTTACACTGTAATACTAAAGCATTATAAAACATCCTTATATATAATTTGGCCTTAAATATTGTGAGGTATTTAGGGGACTTCCTTAGATAGCCTTGTATAACTTGGATTAAGACTATTCACCCAAAAAATATCAGTGCAAGGGGAACAAAATCCTCAAAGATCACTCACCATGTATAGACATAGAGTGATGGTTTAGAGACCAGCCTATTCACCATATTATGAAAGTGTAATGGTGGGCTAGTAGTTATGTCACACACCCATAATATACTAACATAGGCTGGTGTCTTACTTGATCTTTTTTGCATGTTATCAAGACTAGAGTTATTTATAGACCTCTGCCTTACACCAAAAAAGAACCCCATCAAAATAAAATTATGGAAATAAAATCCCTCTATCATCCCTAATACAAAATTTCTAATACAAACATAACACTATCATGTCAAAAACCTAATATTTTATAACAACTTTAATTAAATCCCATAAGTTGAGTCTAGTCCCATTATTACCTCATCAAACAATATCACCTATGTTCTGAGATTATCAATATCCATATTCATCAATCAATTATTCAAGATCACTAAACAATAAACCATACACTTTTCTTGAATCATATAGGCAATAACCCCCTTTTCATGTCATAATCAACCATCATAAGCTTGCTTGAATCTAAGCCTAGTCAATTTTAAATCGCTTTCTCCTTTATAGCAATTTCGCTCCCAAGATTTTCTCCAATGCATATGCAACTTCCAAATCTGACACCTAAAAGTCATTCATTAAACACATCCTAGAAACACATCTATAAAATCCCATCTCTCTAGTTTTGGCACCACTGAAGCGCAACAACTAGACCAAAGATTCAACAACTTCTAGCTCCATCCAGCTACAAAAATAAATCCCATCATAAAAACCCATATTGCTAAAGCTCAGTGGACATATTTTAAATAAAAACTTGCTCATGGATTTAATAAAATCAAGTATGCACCAAATGATCCTGCTTCAAATGTTAATTTTCAAATCAAACCAAGATAAAAATTCAAACTTAATGAAAGCAAAAGTGAAGAAAAAATAATATTTAATTTAATATCACAACCAATGAAAAAGATTCAATTTTCAACCCCATGAAGGAAGTAATTTTCAAGCTTAACAGAACCTCCTCACATCTTATTACAAAAAATAATTTATTTCAATCTCATATCTCTCCCTTCACCATTATAGGTTGATATGACCAAGCCTCAACATAATATATTTGATAGTAACACATATTGTGATTACCATGGATGTATCAAACATTATATAAATAAGTGTTTCAAGCTAAGACATAAGAGAAAATATATTATTGATGATAATACTATTGAGCTAATCACACCAATAGAGGAAGATAAAACCATAACAAAATGATAATAAAAAGCTAAAAATATATATAATCCATTTCCAAACTATGGTACTACAAAAAATGTAGATAATTTAGAGGTGCATCATGTGTACAATGTGCATCCTCCTCCCATGACATATGGGCACCCCATATATGGTATTACTAGTACATTTTAAGCACATTGGCACCATGTCCTATGATTACATTTGATATTAGTGCATTTTTTTATGATGATTGAGATAGACTTGTGTTCTTTAATCGAGCATATATCAATAATAAAATCATAAACTATGTCATGATTGATAATGGGTCTAGTGAAAATGCATGTAAAATGCCACTCCTTCATAATCTTAGGTATACAAAGAAAGGTTTACAAGGTACATAAAAAATAGTCAAAACATTTGATAGTCATACACAAAATACTCTTGGTTATATAATGCTACCTCTTTAGGTAGGTTCAAAAATAATGGTCACTTCATTTATAGTCTTATCAAGCACATGGGTCTCTAACATGTTATTAAGATACCCTTGGAAACAAAATATTCATTCAGTACTTTATACAGTACATCGACACCTAAAATACATACATTGTAATCAAGTGGTCAAAGTTCAAGGCATTCAATATGAGTACCCTCTATAATTAGTTTGGAACCTATTCAAATGTGAAATACAAATACAATTAGTGCACCTATTCAAGATCATGGTGCAGAATCAATTGTTGTACCCATACAAAATATTTATATATTTTCAATTAAAAATAAAGTGGTACACCCTCATAAACAAAAAGTTTCATACCAAAGAGTTACTCAAAGATAAAATAAACCAAAATATTCTATAGTGCATCCTGAGAAAATCCATCATATATTTCAACATGTTCCATAATGGACATAAATAATGAGACATTCTCCTACATTCAATAGACTTCATTGAGTCCTGCACCTTCTCATGTTACTCATCTTGTAAGAGATACTACGAGTAGTGATCATTAAAGTCACACTATAAAACTTGATACCTTCATATATTATGATTCATATCCATGTATCACTTTTCATTCATAAAATGTCACTTTCTAAATCTATGATACATGCACACATTATGGTCCTCCAACTGATGGGATCATAGGCTAGTTTCATTCAAAAAATGTTAAAAATACCAAAAAATAAAAAACCAAGTCCTGAGTATGACATGAGTTTTTATTTTACTTACTTAAATATGTTATATATAACATATTTGGTATATAACATATTATTTTATACACACACATGCATTTCATGATGTATATGAGTGTGATATAGGAAATACATATTTACATGAAATCTTAGATGTTGGATTCCCTTCTACCAAATGGTCATACATATGATAGGGGAATATTATCCTAAAAGTTAATTATCAATAGATTATATATTTTCTATGACCTCTATACCATGTTGAGCTATATATCGTACAAATGTATTTCTAAATTAATCATATCTTTCATTGTGTTACATGGATAGGCTATGTGGCATTAGTACATATGAATGAAATAGACTCGTTCTAAGCTCTTTATATGCTTTTAATTCACTTGCATGATAGGCTAAACATTGATTGATTATTGTGTGTGGTCCTTAACTATTATGTGCGATGATTAATTGAACATATCTAGAAACTTTTTCCTAGTATGTGAGACATTTAAACATGTTCTTTGCTATTGGACTTTTTCCCTATGTTTTGTGTGATATTTGAACATGTCCATTGATTATGGCCCTTGGCCTTATGTTTTGTGTGACATTTGAACATGTCCCTCATGTGTGACATTCTTAATGTCCTTTGTGTGTGCCCCTTAGCCTTTTTAGTTGAGACATATTCATGTCTATTACATGAGACTATTGGCCTTACTGAATGTCATTATGTGACATTGCATCACATTATGTGTTGTGCTTGTTGAGATTGATTAGTGGTGGAATGATCCATATCATGCACTTTTAATATGTATTATACTTCAAGGATAGTTACTTTAATGCATACCTCATTTTTATACCTCTCTAGACATTAAAATTGTATGCCTCACATTTAATATGTTACATATATGCCTTAATGACAATTACGTTACTATGATAACATACTCTCCACATGATGGCATAATACTACTTGATTATATATTTATCACATGATATAATTAAATCTTATTTTGAGATGAGTGGCCCATAGGCTATATCCCTCATGTACAAAGGGGGCATCATAGTGAGATAGTCCTAGAGATCTAACCCTCTACGAGCAATGTTTTTAAATTCGATAATATAGGTTTTTTAAGTTACAAAATACAAGTTTAAAAGATTTAAAATAAAAAAATTAGCTTCTTTGATAGAATACAATGTTCAGATATTCAAAAGTAATGTAAAATAATACACATAACATATATTTATTGAGGTCAACATATCCCCATTTCTAAAAAATGGGGACCCTTATCTTAAATTATGCAAAGTTATACCTTAAATATGAAAATTAATCTAATTAGAGTACCATTAGAGTGTTTTGAAAATTATCTTTATTTAAATTTCATCTACACCTAATTTAGTTGGCATATTTGTTCATAATTCTATTTTAATCTTGCTTAATATTACTAACATTAGATCTTCATGTTTTAGGTTACAACTCCAATGGAGTCCATTTGGAATGGGCAATGCATGGGTTTCATGATCTTTATATCCATTTGGAATTTTATATCCTTTGGTCTGTCAAGGATCAAATTAATTTCATGATTAATCATCTTGAAACCCCCATTCAAATTACCCTAGCCCAGGTCCCTTTGAATCAAATTCAAATTTGGTGGGAACCATTTGCACGGGAACGATTTATTATGCCATGTACTTAGTTCTATTTTTATCCTAAGGTTTAGTCATATTTATTAACATGACCAAATCTTAGTCTAATTTTTTTATGTTTGGTCTATTTAGTTTCTTGAGTCCCCTTGGTCCCTTTTATTTCCACATGGTCTAATTAGCCACCAAAACCTTTTATTATGTTTATGGACTTAGCCTAAAATCCTTGTCCTATGACTTTATACCATGTGTTGTTATTATGTGTAGGGTCCCCTTTATTATGTCTCAAACCTTACCTTAAAAGTCTTATCCTAAGGTTTTAATTTGTGTTTATTAACACAAAATAAAACTATAGTCCAAAAACATTATGCCAAGTTCTTTATTTTCTCGAATAATAAAACATCATTTTCATCCATATGATCAATGGTTTGAGTTTGCTTAGATGATTGATATCAATGATTCAAGGTTAAAGTCAAATCCCCAAACCTAAATTAAATTTTGAGCATATTTTAAAGATCAATGGTGTGTGTTTTCTCAAACAAGATTGATCGGATGATGCGTATTGAGTCAAAAATTCAATGGAGCCTTAGGACAAGTGAAAAAGTGATAAATGTCACAATCTCAGCCAAAGAACACTCAATAGCCAATGGAATTCAACCTGGAGGATTAAGATCCAATATAATTTATTTGATCAGACAAAGATGATCAGATGGTGCATGATGAATGTTGAAAAGTCAATAATCTTGAGGATGAATGCAGAGATGACATGTGGCATAGCCGTAGGCTAAAAATTAAAGCTCAAACATATTTTTAAGATCAATAAGACCTAGATGAGCATATATATTTAGATAAATGGACCATAGAGTAAGAGGCATAATTAAGCAGATCAAGATCAATGGAACATGATTGATCTAAGCAATTGAGATCAATGGTTTAAAATCAACGTTGACAGTTTAATAAAGCTCAAGGCAAATACAGAAGTGACAAGTGTCATAGCCATGGGGAATGTAGAGAATAACCAATGGCATTTGATTTCTCAAATTGAGATTGATAGTCTATGTTGATCTATGTAAGGATGATCTAACAATGCAAAATCAAGTAGGATTTTCAAAAGGCAATGGTTACCTTTTTAAATATTGATGAAAAAATGTCATGGATATGCCAAGATGGAACCACAAAAGCTAGACCAATCAATTCAATAAATTTTACATATTCATGACAAGGCAAAGGTATAAATTGGTGATCTAAATAAAATCTAAGGCATGAAGTTCATATGATTTTTACAAGCTACCACCATTAAAGATTTGAGGAAACCTTTAGAAAAACCCTAGAAAGGATGAGAACCCTAATTAGACCTTGTGAGCATTATAATCAAGCCATGGAAGATTAAATTATCATTTATGCAAGATAATTTGACCCAGAAGTTGAATTATCATCAACTAGCAAGCAATTTCATAGAATTTCCATCAAAGATAGCTCAAAAAAGTGTTTCGAGGGAAGATGCGAGCAAGTGGTCCTAGGAGATGGGAGATCTTTCAAACAATCTCAAATAATTGGAGGATAGAGTAGTGCACACATTTGGAAGCTTAGTCAAGGATCCCACCACAAATAGTCTAATTGGTCTAATTATAGATGATGAATTCAAGCAAAGAGCATCCTAATTTATGCAAGGGGTAAGCAACCAAAGCATAGGTAAGACTATTGCTGATAATAATAGGATCATGGATATGATTCTAATTATATATAAAAAGATTAGTGAAGCTAGAAATATCAAAAGGGCATTAAGAAGGGTAGATAAAGACCACAAGAGCTTATCAGGCCAAATTAAGGAGCTCTTCATGAAACCAATTGTTGATCTTGAGCTAATTGAGGAGAAATATTACATAATGAAGATCCTACTAGAGAGACAAAACCACAACAGAGGGTTCTCAAAGTTAGATTAGTTGAATAAGGGATATTATTTTTGTATCTTAACATTGTATATTTTTAAATAGAATACTATTTTATAAATGCATGTACATCTTGTAAAGAACATTGCATATGGGTCAATCCATTAGGGAGTATCTAGAACATTGTAAAAGGGATAACTATCCCTAACATTTGTCCAGTTGCATATTGAGAAGAAATGCCTAACATATCTCATGAATTGTCTATATAAAAAGTTATTATCATTTGTAAAAGGGAGGGAGTTCTTAGAGCCAAAATTATTTTGTAAACTTGGAGAAAATAGTATAAGCAAGGATTTTTTCAAAGTTTTTCCAATATTTGTCTATATGTTTGCTATCATGGCTTCTCTCTCACTTGCTTGGTTTGATTTACAAATTTTAATTGTTTTTATGAATTCTTCATGTGCACCTTTGAATGTAGAGTTTTTAACTTGTGCCAATGCTAGGTTAATTGAAATTTCTTAGTTATTTGTCATTTTATTTACTCTTATTACATTTGGGCTAATGTTGTTTGCTTACAGGAATAAATGTTTAAAGTGAATCTAGTTCTTATTTGTATTATTTCACACTATCCTTAGATATTTGCCTGATGTGTGATAGGATTTGAGCTTATGCTACTTCATGTCATACATTGGTTAAGTGCATATCTAGATGAAATTTAAACTTTGTCATGATGTTTAGAATGAAGATTAGCAACATGTTTCTTGTCTACCCTACCCTTCTTGTTGCTCCTTTTTCCATCAATTCACTCTAATTTAGTTGTCATTGTAAATATCCATCTTATATTAGTTCTTAGATTAGATTTTGATCATAATTCACTATTATTAGCACAAAATACTTCATATTTTCATAGATTAGCTATTTGGCCATGGTGACTCCCAACCATCAAATTAATATAAATTTTTGAAACAAATCACTTGTTTTGCCTCAATTCCGTCAACACATAACAAGATTATCACAACATGCAAGTTATGCATTGAATTCTTAGAAATTTAGAAATGAGAAGTGTTTCTTAAACACTCTAGGCACCTGTGATACATATTAAATCATCAACATGAGGGGCTTCACTGGTTCTAGAAGGAGGGCCTAATTAGATATTTGTAGATTTGAAGTATTTTTGCTCATCCTTGTGAATTATATTCAAAATATAGGTATAATCTTTTCCCAATTATATCATGATTTTCTTAATTGTGTAAATATAATTGATATTTATGGTCTTAGACAAACCTTTGTGCTTCCTTTAGATAGAGATCAACGTTCTTTGAAGGTATATGCTTAATTATGGTAAATATGGATTAAGCTTTGTCAATTCAACATGTTTGAGGTTAGTAATAGTTGTTTTCATCAAAGATTGATATATCCTATTCAAAATTGAGTTAATTTGAGATTAAATGTGTAAATATCAATCATACTTATGTGTTCAAATACATATTTGAGATAACTTAGTTAAAGATTACTATCCTTTGTCATAATTTATATAAATATTTGAAAAATTTGCTTAATGTGCAAGTCTGATCATTATTTCTTGTAAAGATAAGATTAACACATCATATTTCAAATAAGATTCAAAACCCTCAATCTAGAATTACCAAGAATAAGGACAAGGTCATGTTTAGAGACTAGAAAACCTCTGCTTTCATTAGAACTTCATAGGAGAGCTAGCTGAGACAAAGGTAAGCACAAACTTTCAAAGTAATTGCCAACTTCACCAATTCAGGGTGCTCTTGTGTTCGATCCCTATCAAGGTATGGATTGGATAGGTGGTCCTTCAATCAATGTGCCAAGTATGATACATGACCTCCCTTGTAATCCTAAAGTTTTTTTTCCAATGTTTAGTCTTAATGGTATTATAACCACTAAAGAATAAATTAAGAGTTTCAAAGCTGCTTTAAGATTGATAAATGTGACTCATGAAGATGTAGCATGTATACTATTCCCTTTTACTTTCAAAGATGCTATATATGAGTGGTTTTTCAACCTTACTAAAAAATATATTACCACTTGGGTTGATTTAATAATGTTTTCATTGATTAATTGGTAAAAGCATTAGTCTTTGTGTCCTGTACCAGTGATTCACCACAATGAAAAGAGATGAAAATGATCCCATAAGATCCTTTAATGCTAGATTCCAAAAGACGTTCAGTAGGACTATATATTCTTATAGACCTGATAAGGATTTAGATTTAGAAATATATAAGGATTCCTTAGATTCCATGACTTCTGTGTTTATAAAGAGAGATGTTTTCCCTTGAATACATTAACTTTAGCTTATGTCAAGGTTGTGATCATTAATGACTAGATACAACCCTAAGGATAATTGGCATACTCCATTCCTAATGTTAGTCCACATTTACCTATTCTAAATGTCATTCCTAATCCCAAACAAAATGTGACTACTTTGAACCAACTTCTAGTTTTGAACCAATTGCCTTTGAGCCATGCACATCTTGGTTAGAACCTAGGATTATTAAATAATTCTAGCAATGGATCTCATTCACAAGGCCAAAGAGCCTTGATGCTTGAAACTAGTAGCAATACTAAAGTGCATAATTATAAGGCACAAAAAAATGAGAATGATTCTATCTTGAATATGGTTCAAAATCTAAGCACTTATTTCCTTCAGTTAGAAAAGTAAGTTGGCAATACTGGAGAAAGCTCTAATAGGAACTTCTCTTTTTAAAGGTTCAATAGGCCTTCAAATAGATTCCAAAATAATAATAACAATAATAATAAAATCCATAATAATGGGTCATCCTCTAATAAGAATGTGCTTGATATAAATCTTGGTGATTTAGCTTTGCCTAATTATTGTAGAGTTCATTGTACTTCAAAACATGGTGAATTAGATTGTCTAGAGTTTTACAATGCTTTTAAATATTTTCAAGAAGAATTGGATACTTTTAAGTTTTACTTAATAAAGACAATAGTGCAAGTACCTCAGGTTCTTCAAGGTCATCCAAATATGTTGTTTTAATTCTCATGGTGGAGACATTTGAGTTCTCATTCAAAAAAGAGAATGAGCCTGAAGATATCCTTGAAGAGATTCATGATTTTTAGTAATATCTGAAGAAGACATATATTTTGAGAAATAAGGAGAAAAAATAACCTTTAAATACTTCAAATCCACCAAATAACTTTGATACTCCTCCTGATACTACATCGGATAACAATCTAGAGCCTCCTAAGGGAAGTACCTCTAAACCTAATGCTGATGCATCTAATTCTTCCAATATGATTGGATATAACGTAGTAAAGGACATGAAAAATATCAAAGATAACATTAATTTGCATGAGTTGACTTAGATTATAGAGCAAATGGATTTGTTATTATAATCTTTGTCAAAGAATCCTAATAAGTCTCAAAAGTCTGCACATGCTAACATTTTAATACACAAAAGTAAGGAAAATGTTCCACTTTTCCTACTGATAGTCAAGATCTTTAGTAAGAATTTGCATAATTTTTTGTTAGACTCTAGTGCATCTACAAATATTATGCCTAAAGGTATTTTTGAGAAATTAGGTTTGAATCCCATTTAATTTGATAGAGTTATAACTCAATTAGATAAATCAAGAGTCAAAGTGATTAGTGAATAGTTAAATGTTCACATGTAGATTTATTCTAAACTAAGGATCGAATAATTCATTGACATCCAAGTGGTGGACATCCCTGATGTTTATAGAATGTTTTTGAGTAGAGATTTGACTAGTAGCTTGAATGATTATATGTCAATAGATTATTCACATATCTGGTTGCCTTGGAAGGGAGTCACCAACCAAATCAACATAGAAAGAGAGCCTAAAATTAAGCACATGATCACCGAGTAAAATCTTGTCAATGAAAGGGTTAACATGATAGAAATAATTTATGAGTGTACACTATTGAGACTTCTAAGGTATGTGACTCTAAAGTTTCTCATAATTTACACGGATTGTGAAAACTACATTTTGATGGTGCTAGGTGTAAGTCTAGATCTAGAGTAGGAATTGTTCTAACTAATCCTATTGGTAAAGAATATCATGATTCTTATAGACTTAAATTTCCTTTCACTAATAATCTTACAAAATATGAAGCTTTGATATTAGGATTGTAACTTACTATCAAGTATAAAGTCAAGGAACTACTAGTATATGGTGACTTAGAGCTAATGGTTAATCAAATAAGAAGTAAGTACCAATGCAAGTTGTCATATCTTAAAATATACAAGTTTAGAGTTTTGGATTTGATTGAATATTTTGATGCTTTTAACATTGTTTCCATCTTAGGGAAGAGAACAATATTGTTGATGAGCTTACCTCAGTAGTTGCCAATCTTATGCTATGCCAAGACTCCCTAAACCTTAGTATTGAGTTAGTTACATGACCTTTAGTCCTTGATAATTTAGACTATCTACAAGTTTTTAATGATGACCAATAGATCCTAGACTTCATGACTAGCTCAAGAGTATTTGAGGATCACATCATTGATGAAGCCAGTGAAAATACCCTTAATGATGACAAAGTTGGCAAACTTGATGACAAGGTCATTTAGTTAAATGATAATAAGATCCCTAAAGGCATGATTGCCTTAGATAGACTATTTGACACAAACATACTAGCTGAGACTATCAATATTACCAAACTAAGTGGAAAATATTATAATGCAATTGATCTTGGACTTGAAGGGTAACCTCAGTTGGTCAATATTGATACAACCTATACAAGCATTGAATCTAAAAGAGCCAAAGAATTGTTGATTAAATATAAAGATGTCATAGCATGGTCCTGTGATTATCGGAGTTGTTGCCAGAATCCAAATAATGCAAGTGCAATGGAGATGTGATCACACAAGTTGAAATAAGTGCACACCACAAGATACTAAAGCAATTTGAACATAAGAAGATAAATTGCACAAGACAAAATGGAGAAAATCAAAATCTGATTATTAACATGAAATGGCCAAAATGAAGAATACATATAGGAGAGCTAGTAAGTAACTCCTCCACAAATGGTGGTCAAAGCAACCCAAGAATAGACTCCTCCACAAAAGGTGGTCAAAGCACCCCAAGAATAGACTCCTCCAAAAAAAGTGGTGACAAGGTGCCAAGATAGAGAAGTAACTCCCATACCTGGAATAGGAGTATCTTATGACATTCTTATGACACCTTATGACACAAATATGACACACAATCTCCACATAAGATAGCCTATACCACGAATGTAGGAAAACTCCATGTATGCACAAATATATAATATTCCCTAGTTAATAAATAGGGAAAAATAAAAAACCTACACTAATACCCCTCCATAAGCGCAGCTTAGGTGGGAAGTGTGGAAATATAAAATGGGTCCCGGCAACTAGGCCTGATGAGGTACCCATGTACAAATGCAATCTCCTATAAGATAGAGAAAAGGAGAAAATCTGTAGGAAAAAACTCTCCCCCCAAAAGAGAGACATAAAAGAAAAGAAGAGGCTAGAAGGCCCCCCTGAAGATGATGCTGCTACAGATATAGACCGCACCCCAAGAAGAGAATGTAGGTGAATGAACTTGCTCTCGGTGAAAGGTTTGGTGAAGATATCTGCAACCTGCTCTAAAGACTGGTAAAATATCAAGTCAATGACTTGACTATGAATAAGCTCTTGAATGAAATGCATGTGAATCTCTATGTGCTTGGTCCGCTGGTGCTGAACTGAATTCTTGTAAATCTGAATGGTACTCTAGTTGTCACAATAAATGATGGTGGGTTGCCTAATGGGAATGCCAAATTTAGAAAGAATCCCCTAAAGCCAAATAGCCTTAGTAGCTGCATTAACAGCTCCCCTATACTCTGCCTCTGTGGATGATATAGCAATATCATTCTGCTTCTTGCTAGACCAACTGACAGGACCTAAACCTAGAGAGAAATTGTAACCAAAAGTGGACTTGTGAGTTTGTGAATTGCCAGCCCAGTCTGAATCTGTATATCCAACTAAGTCAACCTCTGTGCCAAATTTGTAATGAATCCCATATCTATATGAACCATGTATGTAATGCAAAATCCTCTTAGCTACTTTCCAATGCAGCTCATGGGGTTCTTGCATGAATCTGGTGACAAGTCCCACTGCATATGATATGTTGAGCCTGGTGTGAGTCAAGTAGATGAGGCTACCAACAAGTTGTCAATACCGAGTGGCATCAACCAATGGTGAAGAATAATCAACCTTAAGCTTGACTCTTGATAGAAAGAGAGTCAGAGATGGCTTGTAATCAACCATGTGAAACCAAGCCAATAATTCAAGAGCATACTTAGGCTGTGCAAGAGAAATCCCTGAATCTGATTGTGAGATCTTGATGCCAAAGAAGTAGTGCAACAAACCTAAGTCTGTCATGTCAAATCTATCTTGGAGAGATGCCTTCACTGCTACAATAGCCGATGAACTCTCGGTGATCAAAAGGTCATCAACATATAAAACCAAAATTAGAAGCGACTCATCCTTCCATAAGAAGTAGACATTAGGATCAGAATGGCACCTAGTAAAACTTGCTGTGAGAAGGAAGGAATCCATCTTGGCATACCAAGACCGAGGGGCCTATTTGAGGCCATAGATAGATTTCCTAAGTATGCATACTAAGGAAGAATCCTAAACAAATCCTGGTGGTTGCTTCATGTAGATCTCCTCCTTTAGGTCTCTGTGAAGAAAGCCACTCTTCACATCCATCTAATGCACATTCCATGTGTTGTGGCAATAGCCAAGGTGAGTCAGATAGAAGTCATCTTTGCAATGGGTGCAAAGGTCTCTGAGTAGTCAATGCCTACCACCTGTGAAAAACCTTTAGCGACCAATCGTGCCTTATACTTATCAACCAACCCATCTACTACAAATTTGGTCTGATATATCCACCTACATCGAACCATCTTTCTTCCCTTAAGAAGCGAAGTTAAATCCCAAGTGTGATTTTTGATTAAGGAAAAATATTCTTCCTCCATAGCACTATCCCACTTAGGTACCCCCAATGCCTCTCAAAAACTCTGTGGATCTGAAACTGTAGCAAAGAAGGCATGTGGATCTCTCTGAAAATCCCCCTAGTACGTCTGTCATCTACAGGATCTCCTGCCCAAGTGCCAACACTCTCAAGTGTCTGTTTGGCCCAAAGTGGGCGAGTCAGGTGCTAACTCCTCATCCTCTGACTGACTAGAGGTGGATGACACTACATCACTATCCTCGTTGTCTGAACTCGAAGAAGAAGAAGAAGATGTCTCTGGCTCAAGAACCTGTTGTGGCTAATCTGAATATGATGAGGAATCATCATGAAGAAGTAGATCCGATGAGGGAGAAAAAGTGTCAAGTGTTGATTCTCTAGGACTCTCCTAAAATTAGACACTTCTCTTGATGAACAACTCATGTGTGACTAGATCTAGAAGGCGATATCCCTTAATACCGTCTAGATATCTTACAAAGATGCAAGGCTTGGACTGACATTCCATAGCTTTGCATTTCTTCTTCAAAATGCGGGCCATGGCTGGGGATCCAAAAACTCTAAGGTGCTCAACATTAGTTTTCCTTTTATGCCAAGCTTCAAAGGGTGTTATCCCTTTCAAAGCTTTGTGAGGAACCCTGTTTTGAATGTAGCAAGCACAATTGATGGCTTCAGCCCAGTATTATGGTGCTAGGGATTTGGAGTAAATCATACAGCTACCCATCTCTTTCAAAAACCTATTCTTGTGTTTTGTAACCCCATTTTGTGAAGGACTGTAGTTGACTATGCACTACAAATCAATCCCCTCTGTGGTGCAAAATTGTTCAAACCTGATGCTGACATACTCCCCTCCATTATCAGTTTGAAAAACCTTGATGGATTTCTAACTCTATTTCTCAACAAGAGCCTTGAAGTCTAGAAATTTTTCAAACACTTCAGACTTTTGTTTGAGAAAATATATCCAAGTGTACCTAGAGAAATCATCAATGAAAGTGAGGATGTGCTTGGCCCTTGTGAAAGATGGTTTGGGAAAGGGTCCCGATACACCACTGTGGACTAACTCCAAAGGTTGTGAAGCCCTCCAAGCTTTGCCTTTATCAAATTTTGCTTCGGGATGCTTCCCAAGGGAGCACCCCTCACAAAGTCCTTTTGAGAATTGGACTCGAGGCAAGCCAATGACCATGTCATTTTTGCAAAGTTGCTCAAGATAGCGGTAGTTAAAGTGGCCAAACCGCTCATGCCACAATTTGCTAACTTCATCTGAATGAGTCAACAATGTTGTCGGAGAAGAATCTGATGCAAAATGTGAGAAGGTGTATAACCTAGCTTAGTGATTTGCCCTACCCACTGCCACTGTAGTATCACTATGCAACTTCCTGATAGATACTGAATCTAGTGAAAACTTAACTCTCATGCCCCGACCAATGTGAGTGATTTGGTACACTGATAAGAGATTGGTTGAAAGAGAAGGAACACTTAGAACATTATTGAATGTTCCTCCTTCCATTTCAACTGACCCTCTTCCTGATGTTAGGTTGTGGAGCTAAAAGCTTCAACTATTACAGACATAGAGGGTTGCTGAGTTCCAGGGATACCGATGTCGGTAGTGTAACCGACGTCGGTCAGGGTGAACAGAAGGGCAACCAACATCGACAAGAGGTCAGCCGACATCGGTCATCTCTAGGTAGACAAGGACCGATGTCGATCACCTGTGCGGTTCCAAAACTGTTCGTTGCATGAATAGTTAGTTCGTTGAACCGAGTGTTTGCATGTTAAAGGCTATTTTTGGTCTTGAGTTGTGAGTCTAATTATTATAAATTAGAAGTCTAAGTTATTGTTTATGTGTGGGATCTATTTATAGACCCATTGGCATGTATTGTAATAAAGGCAAGAAAATAATTTCTTCCAGTTGTAGGATCTTGGTCAGCAGGTGTGCAAGGCCACGTTTGAAGATCTACATGGTAAGTAAGATCATTTGAGTTGCAGGTTGTTGCAAGATTATGGAAGATCTACTTGAAGTACTTTGAGTACTTGTGTACTGGCAAGATTATTACTGACTGGTTGGAGGTGAACACTAATTCTGTGTGTGAGTTGTGTGTTGAGACTATTTTTGGTAGGAGAGTGAACTCTTGAGAAGAATTACTGTACACTTGGTGTGGGAAGCCTGAAAGGTGTGGAAGAGTGTGGCGTCTCTTCATTGTATTTTTTTTCTGGATGAGTATTAATATAGTTTGTGTTTTCTCTAATATTCTGTTATTTGTGAATTCTAGTTACTTATTGCTTCTGGTTAATTCTGCATGTTTAGTTGCTAATACAAGGTAATCATATTGTGCTCTTTCTGAGGAGCAAGATCTTAACAAGTGGGATCAGAGCTGTTTGTTGTTCTTGATTCCCCATCAACTGGTATCAGAGCTTTTGGTTAGATTACTAACAGGTGTTTCAAATTTGGTTAGTGTGTGTTGATTATAGGTTACTCACAGGGGTTTCTATTTGAGTGAGAGTATAGCAATGGCAGAAAAAAGTAAGCTACGAATGGAGAAGTTTAATGGAAAGAACTATCAATTATGGAGGATGCATATTGAAGATTATCTATATCAGAAAGATTTGTACTTATCATTGGGTGGGGTTGATTGCAAGCCCTTAGATATGAAGGATGAAGAATGGGAGGTTCTTGATCGGAAGGCTCTGGGATCTATAAGGTTGAGTCTTACATCGTCTGTGATTTCCAACTTATCTCAGGCTAAGACAACGGTAGAGTTGATGGAATCTTTGGTAAATTTATATGAAAAACCCTCAGCTTCGAATAAGGTATTTATTATGAAGTAATTATTTAATTTGTAAATGTTGGAAGGTGGATCTGTACATAGTCATCTTAGTGATTTCCATGGTTTGGTAAACCAGTTAAATTCAGTCAATATTATTTTTGATGATGAAATTAAGGCTCTCTTAATCTTATGCTCATTACCTAAAAGTTGGGAGAGTTTGGTAATGGCAGTTAGTAATACTACGTCTGCTTCAAAAATCTTAAAAGTAGATGATGTTGTGAGTGTAATCTTGAATGAAAAAATTCACAGGAAAAGCACAAGTGAATCATCAGGAAATGCTTTGAGTGTAGAAAGCAGGGGAAGACAAAGAGAGAAGATCGAGCATGGGAGATCAAAGTCAAAGAAAGGTAGGAGATCCAAGTCTAGGTATGGCAGAATAACCTGCTGGAAATGTGGAAAGTAAGGGTACTTAAAGAGAGATTGTTGGTTGAATAAAGATCAGCCTGAAGGACATGAAGAAGCAGGTGATGCAAGTATTGTTGCACATGATACTCTGGTATGTTCTTTGGATAAAGTAGAATCTTGGGTTTTAGATTCTGGGGCCTCTTTCCATGCATCCCCAAATAGGAAAATTTTTCATAAATATGTCCAGGGAGACTTTGGAGAAATTTATTTAGGGGATGGTAAGCCTTGTCAAATGGTTGGCAAAGGAAAAGTGAAGCTGAAATTGCAGACAGGTAACACATGGGTGTTGAAGGAGGTCATGCATGTCCCAGTTCTGAAGCGGAATTTGATTTTTGTTAGTAAGTTGGGTGATGAGGGTTGCACAGTAACTCTCACAGTAGACTCTTAGAAGGTTACCAAGGGTGCACTTATTGTAGCAAGAGGTAAGAAAGTAAGTATGCTTTATCTATCTACTTGTATTATTGATTCTCTTTTTGGGTTATCTACTTCAGCTGTAGATTCAAAGATGTGGCTTAATAGGCTTGGTCACATGAATAAGAAGGAGATGCATGTTCTTGAGTCAAAGGGTATGCTTTCAAATTTGAAAAGCATGGATCAAGATTTCTGTATGCAGAAGAAGAAGGTGACGTTTCTTGATAAATCTGATGTTAGTGACAAGAACAAGAAAGCCTTAGTTTTCAAAGAGAAGGTGACAGATAGAGATCAGCGTAAGGCACTAAAGAATTTTGAGCAGAGCAAGGGTGATATGGATAAGGGTTTGATCCAAAAAGAGCTCGCAGGTAAAGGTCATCTCTCACAAGTAAAACACAGAGACCGACATCGGTTAGAAAATCGGCGTCGGCATCCAGACAGGGACCGATGTTGGCTATGTGTAGCCCAACATCAGTGACTTAGGGACAGATAAACACCAGTGTCAACCAAGAGGAACTGACGTCGGTGATGAGGCAGTTGCATGGAACCGACGTCGATTGGGTGTAGACTGAGATGTGACCAGCATCGGTCACTGAAATAGATTTTGGGTGGACAGTAAGCTGTTAAGGAGTCTCAAGCACCCATATGGAAGACTTAAAGGGTAAGTAAGCCTCAAATTCATCATTTTCCTTTTTTACACTACTTGTTTCTCACTGATGGTAAAGAACCAGGAAGTTATTAAAGAAGTAGAGCAGGTAGATCCAGGAAACAGTGGGAGCTTGGCATGGATGAAGGATGTGATTTCTTGGAGAAAAACCAAACAGGAATTTTTTGGTGGAGTTGCCAGCTGGAAGAAAGCATTGAAAGACGAATGGATGTTCAGGATAAAAAAGAGCGAGAATGGATACGTGAGACTAAAGGCCAGGTTATATGGTCTTGAGTAAGCTGCAGGACAATTGAGGTTTGACCATTGTGTTTCTCTTTACCAAGTTGGATAATATTAGCTACATTATCTTGTTACTGTATTGTGTGCTTGTTGCAGGGTTACACTTACAGGGAGTTGCTAAACTAAAGGTAAAGCTAGTTCAGAGGTGGTCATGAGGAATCTAGGAGCAGCAAGATTCTTTGACATGAGTGTGTTTTAGAGACATAGAAGGTCAAAGGTTGATTTTGTCTCTGGATGATTGTGTGAAATTGGTTAGCATGATGATGGTTGGACAGTTCTATGAATAGTGTCTTGATTCGCATAATGAGGTTAAGTGCATGATATGTACTAGACCTGTGTTTGTCCAAGCAGTGGGTGTTGTCACAAAGTTTGGAGCCAATATGGGAAAGAAGCACTAGAGGGCAGTTCAGGAGATTCTTAGAGGGACCAGCAGTAGGTGCACATGCTATGCAGGGTCAAGTTATTTTCTACATAGGTTTGTAGATGCGGATGTGGCAGGTGATTTAGATGACAGGAGGTGCACCATAGGATTTGTGGTGGTTGGTCTTCAAGAGTGATCTTAAAGAGGGATACAAAGCCAAGGGAACAAACTAGATGATGTACATATATAGGTATAGTTACAACTATTTATCTCCAAGTAAGAGATTGTTAGGTTATGGAGCTAAAAGCTTCAACTATTGCAGACATGGAGGTTACTGAGTTTTAGGGATACCGACATCGGTAGTGTAATTGACGTCGGTCAGGGGTGAATAGAAGAGCAATCGGCATCGGCAAGAGGTCAGCTGACGTCGATCATCTCCAGGCAGACAGGGACCGACGTCGATCGCCTATGTGGTTTTAGAACTATTCGTTGCACGAACAGTTAGTTCGTTGAACCGAGTGTTTGCATGTTAAAGGCTATTTTTGGTCTTGAGTTGCGAGTCTAATTATTGTAAATTAGAAGTCTAAGTTATTGTTTATGTCTGGGATCTATTTATAGACCCATTGGCATGTATTGTAATAAAGGAAAGAAAAGGATTTCTTCCAATTGTAGGATCTTGGTTAGCAGGTGTGCAAGGCCACATTTGAAGATCTACATGGTAAGTAAGATCATTTGAGTTACAGGTTGTTTCAAGCTTATGGGAGATCTACTTGAAGTACTTTGAGTACTTGTGTACTAGCAGGGTTATTACTGACTGATTGGAGGTGAACACCAATTCTGTGTGTGAGATGTGTGTTGGGATCATTTTTGATAAGAGAGTGAACTCTTGAGAAGAATTACTGTACACTTGGTGTGGGAAGCCTAAAAGGTGTGGAAGAGTGTGGCGTCTCTTCATTGTATTCTTTTCTGGATGAGTATTAATACAGTTTGTGTTGTCTCTAATATTCTGTGTCATTTGTGAATTCTAGTTACTTATTGCTTTTGGTTAATTTCGCATGTTTAGTTGCTAATACAAGGTAATCATATTGTACTCTTTATGAGGAGCAAGATCCTAACAAGTGGGATGAGAGCTGTTTGTTGTTCTTGATTCCCCATCACCTGAAATAGAAACTGATGTGTCATCACCCAAACTAATTGAAGTCATGCTACAAGGCTCTAAAGATGAAAAATCAACTAATGAAGAGCCCATGTGGTGAGAAGCACCCAAATCAATGACCCATGATGATGTAGAAGCTGTAGTTGCTACAAGGGCCTTGCCCTTTTCTTTCTCCTTACCCTTGCCTTTTGCCTTAGTAGAATCTTGGATTGATGAATTATGCTTGATGGACTCAGGAACACCTATGTTCTTCTCTAGAAGATGAGTTAGGTGGTCTATTTGTTTTTTCATGCACTTGTGTTCATCATGCCATGTCTTTTTACAATAGGCACACTTAACCTTCTCCTTCTTAGGTTTAACATTGAAGGATGAAGACTCAGTGTTGTTTTTGGTAGGATTGGTGTTTTCTTTCTTCTTCTCTTGGTCCTTATTCTTTTTCTTCTTCTCCTTTGTTGAAGTCTTATCTTTACTATTTCCAGCTATCAAATCTTGGGGTTGAGTAGACTTCATTGTGCCCATCTGAATTAGGTTATCTTGCTCCCTAGTCAAGTTGGCAATGAATGAATTCAAAGAAGGCATTTTCCATGCAGTGCCAAGGGCACTTTTAGTGGCATGGAAAGTGGAGACAAAGACTGAATAGCTTGGACCTAACTTTGCGAGAATAGAAAGTATGAGTTGATCATCTTTTTTATCTATTACACATTCTTTCAATTGCAATCTAAGGGCCTTAAACTTAGTGAAGAATTCCTGTAGGGTGTCAAAGTTACTAGGACTTAGACTTATGAGTTTGTTTTCGAGCTCATGACCTCTCATCTCATCAAGCTTCCCAAACAACTTTTCTAAGGTGTCCCATATGTCATTAAGAGTTTGGGAGGATTCTAAGTGGAAGAGAAGTTTTGGAGACACAGAAAAACTCAGTAACCCAAAGGCTTCATCACTACGGTTGTACCACTTAACCTTTTCAGCATCTATTTTGGGTTTTACTTCTGTACCCATGGTGATCCTATACAATCTTTTGCTTCTAAGAACGATTGATATTTTGAATTTACATTCATGATAGTTGAAGGGTGTTAGGGGTTTAAGTTGAAAAGAATCTATTTTTAGCTAAATTTAGGTGAAGTTGAGTTGATTGCAAGTTGTAAATTTATGCAAAAAGGAGAATGAAAGCAAGTTGTGAAAAGCAATCACACCCCCCCTAAAATGTTGAGCCCCCCCCCAAATATGAAAGTGCATGCTCAAAAGATGTTGGACTCAGCCGAAAATGCATCTTAGAGCAATCAGTGCAAGACTTAAGCAAACAGGATGTCGGACTCAGCCGAAAATGCGTCCCGAGAGACCCAAATTTTTGGCACTTTATGAATTAGTGCATTTTTGACAAATAATAAGTCTACACTATAGAAAATTGAATTACAAGCACTTTTGCAAAAAATGGCACCCAAAACCGAGCTACCGTTTGCAAGATATTAAAGTTACAATTTTTTTGTAAACTAATGTTTTTGCAAAAAAAAGCACTAAAACATTAAAAAATGCCTGTTATGGGGAGAGAAAGTGGCCTTCTAACCACTCGTTAGATTCGGCACGAAATGAGGAATCCAAATGAAGTTTGTGTGAGGGGAAATTGGCCTCCTGCCAACCCGAGCCTCACCCTTCGTCTTCGACAGGCGAAGAAAGATATAAGTTTTAATTGAAAATCCCCAAAATACAAAGCTGTCTAAAATCCTTAATATTCAGTCAAATTGACTGATTTTTGTTTTATCAAGTCAATTTTAACTATGATAATTGAAGCATAGACAGAATTGAAGGACTAACAAGTGTCCTAGGGTGCCAAATAGGATGCCAAGTAGGGAGGGGCGTCCAAAAATGCACAGTCCAGAATTTTGACTTAGAAAAGACAAAAAAACTAAATGCAACCTGTTGAAAGGTGCCGTACAGTTGAAGGCTTCGTGGGAATTGCTGTTGGATAGAAGACTTCACCAAAATTGAGGTGCATTGCTGGAGCTAGACAACAAACAAAGCAAGTGGCGTCTAAAACAGGGCGCCGTTCTGATTTTTTTTGCAAGAAAACAAAAAAATAACAGCAGACCTGGACGCTGTATGGCCTGGTTGGCTGTTGGAAAGGACTTAGCAGTAGCAAATGTGGTAGGTGCCTGGTTTCTTTCCTCAAGCTGGAGCTGAAGTTGGCATGAAAGTGAAGCCAGAAGCTTGGTTGTAGAAGGATGCTGGAAGGACTGTTTTTTTTGAGTTGCTGCTCTTCCCTTTGCTGCTCCACACAACAATGGCGCCCAAGAGAAATAGATAAACCAGCCTCTGAAGTAAAGACAGCCAAGACACCCAAAGGCCAAGGATTTCCAAGAAAACTAACCAGAAGAGATTTTGAAAGTTTTTTTTTTTTTTTTTTTTTTGTTTTAGATCAAATCTAAAAAATAAAAAAAACAAAGAGAACTCCACTCTTCTTGATTTCAAAATGAACTTAAAAGCATAACCATACACACGATTATCGGGAAAGCTCTGATACCATATCGGAGTTGTTGCTAGAATTCAGATAATGCAAGTGCAATAGAGACGTGATCACACAAGTTGAAACAAGTGCACACCACAAGATGCTTAAGCAATTTGAACATAAGAAGATAAATTGCACAAGACAAAATGGAGAAAACTAAAATCTGATTATTAACATGAAATGGCCAAAATGAAGAATACATATAGGAGAGCTAGTAAGTAACTCCTCCACAAATGGTGGTCAAAGCACCCTAAGAATAGACTCCTCCACAAAAGGTGGTCAAAGCACCCCAAGAATAGAGAAGTAACTCCCATACCCGGAATAGGAGTATCTTATGACATTCTTATGACACTTTATGACACAAATATGACACACAATCTCCACATAAGCTAGCCTATCCCACGAATGTGAAAAAACTCCATGTATGCACAAATATATAATATTCCCTAATTAATAAATAGGGAAAAATAAAAACCTACACTAATAGTGATGACCTAGATATATTTGATCTAAAGGTCATAACACATACCATACCTTTAAAGGAAAAATTCAAACCTTTTAGACAAAAGCAGAGGCATATCAACCCAATATTAGAACCACTGATATATAAAGAGGTCAAGAAGCTCTTAGATGCCAAGATTATGTTTTCCATTAGGTACTTCACTTAGGTATCTTACTTAGTACCAACCACGAAGAAAAATGGTGAAATGAGATTGTGCATTGATTTTAATAATTTGAATAGATCATCTAAAAAGGATAACTATCCTTTTCCTTATCTTGACCAAATGATCCAAATTGTATCTAGTTTATAAAAGTTATGAACCCACTGAATGATATGTTAAATAAGGATGCCAAAATCAGATGGAATGAATAGACCAAGAAGGACTTCAAAGACATCAAAAACGAAATTGGACAAGCCCCAGTCCTGATAAGTCTAGACTTTACTAAAGATTTTTATCTTTACTCCTTTGCTTTAGATCACACAATAGCTATAGTTATAACTTAGAAGATAGATGGATGTGATAATCTAGTAGCTTTTATGATAATTAACCTTAAAAATGCTAAGTTTAACTACTATTTGATTGACAAAAAAACATGTGATTTGTTCAAGGTAGTGAAAAGGTTTAGGCATTATATTATTAGGAATAAGGCGCATGTAATCCTACTAGACCCTGCCACTAAGCTCATGCTAAGTCAAAATGAAATAGGAGAAAGGAGAGGTAAGTGGATGTTTATGCTCCAAGAATATGACATTGAGATGAAGACAACTAAATTGGTAAGGTGTCAAGGTTTAATTCAGTTGATTGCTAATACTAATCCCAAGCTAAGTGTTATGTAGGTATAAAAACAAAGTTTTAGACCCAATGACTGGTATGATCCCATTTTCCACTTACTAATTAATGGCTATTATCCTTTAGGGTTAACTAAATAACAAATACGAGATATAAGGTTCAATTTAATCTGTTTCTTGATCAAAGATGGAGTGTTTTATAGAAAGAACTTTGAATACATATACTTGAGATGTGTCTCTCAGAGTGAAGTAATTGAGATCATGATCACCTTCCATGAAAAGCTAGAAAGTGGGCATCTATTTGGAAGGACAACAACACAAAATATTAAGGGCTAGTTATTACTGGACTACAATCTTCAAAGATGCTAAAAAACATGAAAGATAATGCCACTCATGTCAAGTATTTAACACCAAAGAGCCCAAGGCATCCATGCCATTAAATACAATCATGATTGACAAATATTTTTCATAATAGGTATTAGATGGGGGTCATCAACCCCAATTCATTAGCTAGTCACAAGTATGTTATGATTGCCACTGACTATTGCACGAGATGGATTGAAGTAATGGAAACCAAGTGGTGTAGGGATAAAGAAGTGATCAGATTCTTGGAAGAAAATACATGCATAAAGTTCAACACACTAGTGTCTCTAGTCTATGATAATGAATATGCTTTTATATCCATTGAGATGATTGAATGGGCATATGACAACAACATCATTCTCAAGTTATCATCAAACCATTATCCTCAACGTAATGGAGTATCTAAATCAATGAATAAGAACTTGATGAAGGCTATAAAGAAGTCTAAAACTGATAAACTTAAAACATGGCACAAGATACTTAAGTATTCCCTTTGGGTAGATATAACTAGAGTCAAACAAGCTCTCAAGGCATCGCCATTCTTGCTAATTTATGGTCAGGAACCCATATTCCCCATCACCCTCAAGCTCCCAACATACAAGTTCATGAAAGAATACATGGAAGATGATCATGAATTTGAAAGCTCAAGGTTGTTTGACATTATTCAGATGGAAGATGCAAGAGAAGAGACTTTTGTTAATTTTAGCAAGCACCAAACCATAATGAAAAAGGTGTTCAGACAAAGAGATTTAGTTCTTATTTAAGATAAGGCATCTAAGCCTAAGGGTAAATATGGGAAGTTTAGAACTCTATGGATAGGTCCCTATCAGATTATTGAGATACTCGGAGACAACACCTTTAAGCTAAAATACTTATAAGGAACAAAGTTCGCATTGCCCACCAATGGGTAGTACCTTAAGCACTACTTCTCTATTGTCCCACCTGGGATCTTCATGGAGTATACTATAAGACTAAATTAGAGTTAGTATAGGTAGACTAGGTTAGTTTCTTTCTATTCTTGCCTTCCTATCCCTTGTTTGTACATATATTTGTATAATTTATTTGCTTTCCTTGCTTTGTTCCTTATTTTTTAATAAGTCTATTCCAGAGAGTGCTCAGCTCAATATTCATATGATTACTCAAAGAAACCTCACAGTTTAGGAATGCAAGTATGTTTTCTCAACATTGGTTGATCATGGATTATTGAAATATGAGCGGAATGTTATAATTTAGAGAAAATAGTAAAGAATAATAAATAGGTTAATTATTCCTTGAGATTTTGAACCTTGTTCTAGTCTAAGTTTGGTTCTAATAAGGATTTCACCTATAAGGTGAAAGATTGGATTATTAGGATACAGTCATGCTCAAACTTAAACATTATTTCCTGGGACAAAGTTTGCAACTAAAGATGATTATCTAAAGATCAAACATTTGACCAAATCCCTAAACCTAGCTAATCTAATTCCCAACCTTTGATAGAAAGCCAAAATGACCTAAAAAATACAAAAATAAGATATTATTATAAAAATTCAAAAACTTTCTAGGCAGAGGTGATTTTGGTAATCTCTCTCAGGGCTATGGATGCCTATCTAGTAGTGGAGTAAGGCCTTGAGTGGAGATAAAGGCATCTTTATCAGGGCTATGGATGCCTAGCTGATAGTAGAGCAATGCCCAAGCCTTCCCTGAGGTAAAACATGATTCTTAATAAACATCCAAATATGTTGTAAGTCAATGTTAATAGTTAAAGTCATGAATATAGAAGTTTTTCTCTAAATCCTATGGCAATCAGTAAGTGGAATCAAAGCACACCCATAACATGGCTATGTCTTGATGTTTGATCTTAATTCTGAATGTGTAAGGTTTGTTCTAACCATGAACTAATCTTAATAATGGTTCCTAATCAAATGGAATAAGTAGCCTAATTGTTAGTCTAAACCAAAGTCTCTAAATTATAACATATTGCTATGTTTTTCATAGAAGTCACCATTTATTGAGGTCAACATACCCCCATTTCTAAAAAATGGGGAACCTTATCTTAAATTGTGCAAATTTGTACCTTAAATTTGAAAATTTATCTGATCAAAGTACCATTAGAGTGTTTTGAAAATTATCTTTATTTGAAGATCATCCACACCTAATTTGGTTGGCATATTTATTCATAATTCTAATTTCATCTTGCCTAAAGTTGTTAATATTGGATCTTCATATTTCAGGTTATAGATCTAATGAAGTCTATTTGGAATGGGCAATGCCTAAGTTTCATGATATTTATATCCATTTGGCATTTTACTAGCCTTTGGTCTATCAAGGATCAAATTAAGTCCATGATTAATCATCTTAAAATCCTCATTCAAATTACCCTAGTTCAGGTCCCTTTGAATCAAATTCAAATTTGGCAAGAACCATTTGTATGAGAATAATTTATTATGCCATGAACTTAGTTTTATTTTTATCCTAAGGTTTAGTCATGTTTATTAACATGACCAAACCTTAGTCTAAATTTTTTATGTTTAGTCTCTTTATTTTCTCAAGCCCCCTTGGTCCATTTTATTTCTAGATGATCTAATTAACCATTAAAACCTTTTGTTATGTCTATGGACTTATCCTAAAAGTCTTGTCCTAAGAATTTATACCATGTATTGTTATTATGTGTGGGGTCCCCTTTATTATGTATCAAAACTTAGCTTAAAATGCTTATCCTAAGGTTTTAATTCATGTTTATTAACATGAGATAAAACCATAGTCCAAAAACATTATGCTAAGTTCTTTATTTTCATGAACACTAACTTAAACATCATTTTCATCTATAGGATCAATGGTCTGAGTTTACTCAGATGATCAAGATCAATGGTGAAAGATTAAAGTCAAAAAGTCAAAGCCCTGACCCTAAGTTGAAGTTTAAACATCTTCCAAAGATCAATGGTATGTGTTTGCTCAGACAATATTGACCAAATGATGTGTATCAAGTCAAAAATTCAATGGAACCCTAGGTTAAGCAAGAAAGTGATAAGTGTCACAATCTTAACCAAAGAACACTCATCAGCCAATAGCATTCGACCTGGCAGATCAAGATTTAATAGTGTGGATTTGATTGAATAAAGATGATCAGATGGTGCATGATGAATATTGAAAAGTAAGAATCTGGAGGATGAATGTGGAGATAACACATGGCATATCCATGGGACATAAATTAAAGATCAATCATCTTTTGAAGATCGATGATACGTAGATGAGTGTATATATTTAGATCAATAGACCATAGAGTAGGAGGTATAATTAAGTAGACCAAGATCAGTAGAGCGTAATGGATCTATGTAATCATGATCAATAATGTGAAATTAATGTTAACATTTCAACAAAGCTTAGGGTGAATGTAGAAGTGATAAGTGTCCTAACCATGGATAATGTAGTGAGTAGTCAGTAGCATTCAAGTTCTTGGATCGAGATCGATATTTTGTGTTGATATGTGTAAGGATGATCCAATAGTGAAAAATCAAGTAGGATTTTAAAAAGGCAATGGTCACTTTTATATATATTGATGAATAAAATGACACATAGATGCCATGATAGAGCCACATAATCTAGACCAATTAGTTCAAGAGATTTTACAGATTCATAGCAAAGCAAAGGTATAAACAAGTGATCTAAATAAAATCTAAGGCATGAAGTTCATATGAGTTTGATAAGCTGCCTCCATTAAAGATTTGAGGAAACATTTAGAAAAACCCTAGCAAGAACAAGAACTGTGAGCATTATAAATGAGTCAAGGAAGATTGAATTATCATTTGTGTAAGAGAATTCAACCTAGAAGCTGAATTATAATCCACTAGCAAGAAATTGAATAGAATTTATAGCAAAGATATCTCAGGAAAGTGTTTCAATGGAAGATGTAAGTGATCCTAAGAGATGGGAAATATTTCAAATTGTCTCAAAAAAATGGAGGATAGAGCAATGCATGCATTGGGAATCTTAGTCAAGGATCCCACCACAACTAGTTTAATTGGTCTAATTACAGATGATGAATTCAAGCAAAGAACATCCCACTTTATGCAAGGGGTAAGGAACCAAAACATAAGTGAGACTGCTGTTGATAATAATAGGATCATGGACATGATTCCAACTGCAAAGAAAAGATTAGTGAAGCCAAAAACATCAAAAGGACATTAAGAAGGGTAGATAAAGACCACAAGAGCTTAGCAGGTCAAATTAAGATATTCATGAAACCATTTGTCAACCTTGAGCTAATTGAAGGGCAAAATTATAGAATGATGATCCTACTAGAGAGACAAAACCACAATAGAGGGTTCTCAATGTTAGATTAGTTGACTTAGAGATATTATTTTTTTAGATTAACATTATATATTTTTAAATAGAATATTCTTTTGTAAAGGCATGTACATCTTGTATCTAAAACATTGTAAAAGGGACAACTGTCCATGACACTTGTCTAGTTGCATGTTGAGAAGGAATAACTGACATATCTCATGAATTGTCTATATAAAGGGGTATTGTCATTTTTCAAAGGGAGAGAGTTCTTAGAGCAAAAATTACTTTATAAACTTGGAGTAAATAGTACAAGGAATTCTACAAAGTTTGTCAAATTTTTGTCTGTGTGTTTACTATCATGGCTTCTCTCTCACTTGCTTGGTTTGATTTCTATATTTGAATTGTTCTTATGAATTTTTGATGTGTACCTTTGAATACATAGTTTTTAACTTGTGTCAATGATAATTTAATTAAAATTTCTTAGGTTCATTTCATTTTCTTTACTCTTATTTCATTTGGGCTAATGTTGTTTTCTTATAGAAGTAAATATTTAAAGTGAATCTAGTTCTTATTTACACTATTTGACACTATTCTTGGATGTTTCCCTGATGTGTGATAGGATTTGAGCTTATGATAATTCATGTCATAAATTGGTTAAGTGCATGTCTAGATGAAATCTGAACTTTGTCATGATGTTTGGAATGAAGATCAACAACATGTTTCTTCTCTACCCTACCCTTCTTGTTGTTCTTATTTTCATCAATTCACTCTAATTTGATTATCATTGTAAATATCCATCTTATATTTGTTCTTAGATTATATTTTGATCGTAATTCATTGTTATTATCATATAATACTTCATATTTTACATACATTAGATATTTGGCCATGGTGGCTCCCATCCACCAAATTAATATAAATTTGTGAAACAGATCACTATTTCTACCTCTATTCCATCAATAGATGACATGATTATCATAACATATAACTCATGCATTGAATTATTGAAAATTCAAAAATGAGAAGTGTTTCTTAAACACTCTAGGCACCTATGATAAATATTCAGGCATCAACAATATTGTCATAATGCTATAAATTATGGAGGAATATGACATGCATATACACTCACTTTTAAAAGACTCAAGTACAAAATCATACACACTTGAATGCATATTCATGGCTACATGAAAAATGATTACACTAAAAAAAATCTAAAGGTTTTACATAAATTTATAAATGAGCATATATATGTATGACATTCTATATAATTTGACATAGATTTAGGGGGCATGATACTTGTTCATGATTTTTTTCAAATTTCAAAAGACTTGATACTTGTTCATGCACATTTTCAAAGTTTATAGTTACAATTTCAAAGGCATGATACTTGTTTATGCACATTTTCAAAGTTTATAAGGCACATATATACAATTTTTAAAGTTTAAGAGGTAGGATATGTCATGACCAGAATTTTAAACATAAAAACTAAAAAATGTGAAAACATGAGATTTTTTTATTACTATCCTAATTTAATGATGTTGACTTACTAACATGAGATATTTATTTATTTATTACTATTATTTTAAAAAGTTACAAAGGAGTGTGACACACAAAATTATGCAGTGATTTAGGTAAATTATTTAATTGATCTTATACAATTAGTAAATCCAAGCATTGTCATATAATCCCAACATGAAGGATGATGAAAATGATCCTAACCTAGCTTAAGATCCTACACCCAATGCTCCCACCATAGATTGGGAAGCCTACCTTTCCACTCCATTAAATCATGGTCTGATGTAGTTATACTTACACTTGTGATGCCTCTTTTGCAAGTCATTATCATCAAAAATTGGTTGGTGATTTAAGACAATAAGGAAACTAATACGTCATTCAAGGGAAATAATAATCTCTCATCATCTACTCAAAATAAATACACATCTAGAGGTCATTACTCACAATCTATAAATGTCACAAAGTGCATGTTCTTACCTAATCATTCTGGCAAAAAGACATAAATGAGAGTCAAACATGACAAAGACCCTACATTATCTTGTTCCAATGAGGTAAAGGCCTAAAAATTATTTGATTTACATTGATTAGAGAATATTTGTCTCTCGATAAAGTCTCTAATGGTGTCAAAGGTTAAGACAGGAGATAACAAACTCAAATATCAATAATCAATGAGGGTCACTATCATGTAACAACTAATAAACTAAGAAAACTAAATAACTATAAAATATCAATAAATACATGAATGGAGAAGAGCGCTATATGATTCATGCTTAAGCAAGTGCTCTAAGGGTTATATGTTTAATCATGTGTTCTAAGAACACCATAAGGTTAGTTATTAATTGTTCATATTAAGGAGCAACCTAAGGGTTAGTTTTCTAAGCCCACACCCACTCATTGAACTGGATACATGTCTACGCTGATTCCATCACACATAAAATCAAGGTTGGATATAGTTCACCCATTACTAAATGAGTGTTAGATTAGATGTAAAGGTATTAAATCTTCACCAATTACATTGAGTGAAATAAGTTACCTTTATGGGAAACTCCTTGACCACTAGATGGTCTACATGAAATTAAACAACACCAAGGAATCTAATAAGATCAGAAGTATGTGTACACTAAATAAAAGATTGAGCACTTAAACAAGAATTATAAGAGGATCATAATTTAAAATAACTTTTATAAGGCCCTATCTTAGGTCTATCCATTGAAACTTAAGTTAGACAAAAGGATTTGCATTTGTGACCCAAAACATGAACTAAGAGAAAAAGTGTATAAATAAAGAGATAAAATAGTGTAAGTTAATCACGACCCAAAAATATATACATTGATAGAGCACTAAAATAGTCACTATAACAAGAGAATTTTCAAAACATACCAAACTCTAAGCTAAAAAATAGGTGCAAAAGCACCATTGGTATTAATTCATGAGAAGAAGATAAATTTTTATAAATATAGGAACCTATTGTCTAAGATGTAAATATTATGTTTAAGGAAATAAATCATTTTTATTTCAAAGAAAACAACTAATTAGTCTACCATTCCAAAGTGGCTTTAACTACTATGAAAAATTCTCACAAAGTTTCATATAAACCGACCTTAGAATGTCCTTGGGAAGAATAGTAAAACTAACGATAAAGTTTATTTTATTAATTTAATGATAATTTAAAGCTATTAAAAATTGGTTTCAACTTTCATATTTAAAAAATACCATTCATAGGTATTTTAACTATGCCAATTAAAAATATACTTTGAAGGCTAGAAACAAGAGTAAATTTTGTCACTGCAAAATACCTCCAAAAATGACCCCATAAGACCATCATTGAGGAAATTAAAAAATATTTAATGGTTGATAAAAATTTCACAACTTAAAAGAATTAGTTCTAAGTCTTAGTTTAGGAAAAAATGTTATATTGAATATTTAATTTACTCAAATTATGAACTGGTTTTAAACATTTATAATAAGGTCTAAGACCAATTTAAAAAATAAATAAATGTTGATTTAAGTAGAGTTTGACCCTATGGCCAAAATTCTCCTTATGTACACATAACTCCACTTTATTTAACATTCAATAATTCTTCTCAAGGAATTAAATTATGTCTTATATTAAGCCAAGTTGAAATGAATTTAAAATTTAAGAGAACAAAAAAAAACAAGTTTAAAATAATCAAAAGGGCTAAGGTGAGGGGTTAGGAGTGCAATAAATTGAAATGATCAAAATAACTTAAAATCTCCCACTTATCCTAATGGTGGTGGTGACATCCTCACCATTTATTTTGAGCAAATCTACACCATTAGATCTAGGTTTCACTTGTCATAATATTTTTTATAGACATGATAAAAAGTTAACACTTAACATCTTACCTCATTTCTCTTCTTATCTTTTTTTAGGTTTGAAATAGGGTTTGTAAAGGAGGATCTCAAGAGATAATCCTTAATTTTTTGAGTACATAAATATTAGGTATATTAGATATTCTTATATATATATATATATAAAAGATATGAATTTATTTTATTTGGTATATTTAAAAAAATATTTTTTAATAATATACAAAATTGTATATATATAAAATAATATGTAAATATAAATAAATAAACAAACAAACAAATGATATAATATATTTTCAATAAAATGAATATATACAACAATCTTTTAGGGTTGGTTGTTATGATCTAGGAATTTAACTCAAAAGAGGATGGTTAGTATTGTGTTAGTTCCAAAATGAAAACAAAGTGAAATAAACAAACTAATAGCGTAACATCTCTAGCCCTAGACACTAGGGAGAGCTTAGTTGATAAAAGAAAATGACAAGTACAACTAAAAATCAAGGAATGAAAACACAAGAATTCCTTTCACCTTCCTTGGATGCTCCAAATGCCTTTGTAATGGTGGCTTGCTCGACTTGTGCTTCAAGAGGTCTTATTCAATGGAGTGTGGCTACCTTCATCTCCTCTTGGCACCTTTGGCTTGTGGCTTGGATTGGCTTGGAATCAATTTATAATTATAACACTAGTTTCTTGAAGCCTTTTGGAACCAATCCTGCATTATAACTTTGTACTAATTAAGCTTAGAAATGGTGTTGTAAGGCCTCCTATTTATAAAATTTTGGATTTGATCAGAATCAAACTCAACCATCCATCTCAAGATTGAGATGTGTGGTTGAGGATTAATTCAATTTTGTAATTAAAATTTTTAATTATTCTCATCATGGCATTGGAAGAAGGGGTAATAAAGAGGCATGGAGGACATCATGGAAGACATTGATGAGGCATGGAGGGCATGAATCCTGATATTTGTGGCATTTATGGCCTAGGGATGTCTTCACAAGAAATGAGATCACTTAATGATGTAGATATTAAATATTCATTTCTAAAAACAATTATCCAACAAGTTTCCATGGAATTTTTTATTAAGCCTTGATTTGGGTTAATTAGCTCTTAAGCATGATTAAGCACATTGTGCATAAATTACCCAAATTGATCAGAATGCCTTATTATTGGTCCTAAATTTGACTAAATTAGAATTTGAAGTCCACATTAGATGCATATTACCATTTAGAATGTTTCCAACAATAAATAACAAAGGCATGAGTCTTGTGCAAAAGATTTGATAGGAAAGAACAATCTAGAGTACGCAAGGGCAAATTTGGCATTTTGACTCAAAATGAACTGATCAAAGTTAGCAAGCCCATAAATTGCATTTCCTCATTCAAGGATACCTTGGCCAAAATCAACACTTAAATATATCAATTTCACATTATTTTTCATGTTTTAGTGTTTTTAGGTCAAATTGAGCATTTTAAATGGAAACTAACCAAAACCCTGATTGGAGGTTATCGACAACTAGTTTTAGGTGTTTATAGTTTGCCCCTATTTGGGAAGGAATTGCAAGCTATAAGCACAATAACATCTTCTCAAAGAATGAAAAGGTCCTATATGCCTACAACTGCAATGATGATAAACTAATTGTATGACACCCCCTTGAGGGAATGGTTGGCACAAGTGGATTAGGAAATGGTCCCTCAAAAAGAAAGAAGTGAAATGAGGGAGCCAAAGAAAGGAAAGATATGGGGTGAAAAATTAATGATATTGAAAAATTATTTAAAATCATTGAGAATGCAAGTGGGATGGTGCACAATGGTTTACCCAAAGGTGGTTATAAGCATTGTACCCCGATAGTGGCAACATGGTAGGATAACACAATGATTTACCCAAAGGTAGTTATAATCATTGAGAAGATGGAGCTACCCCAGTTAGGATAGACAAACAAGATAATAACATGCCACTATATAGGTATAAAATTAAAGTGGTGACAACATAATGATTTTCCCAAATTTGGTTATAATCATTGAGAAATGCAGGTGGGATGGTGTGCAATGATTTGCCCATAGGTGGTTATAATCATTGGACCCTGATTATGGAAAACATGATAAACTTGGCTAAGGATGATGATAACTTAACACAGAGGGTAATGATGAATTGGAATAACTTACTAATATGGAGATGCTCATCTAAACTAATAAATATTGAAATTCTTTTGTGGTTAATTACTCTGTTTGAGATATGATTAGGAGTGAAATCAGGATGTCGGTGCTGAAGAGATGTCGCCATTACTGAATAGACTTCTTGAAGCTGAGGTTTATTTTAGCATGTAATGGTAGGCTTCATGATATAACACCATAAAGACTTGACTAAAATATGCATAAGGACTGACTCCTATAATCCAATACTCAAATAGAAAACAATGCACCAATAATCAAAAACATGATGACATTGTAAACATATGAATATAAATGGATTTAAGTGCAAGTGTGGACAAGGAATCACCCAATGAACACACATAAACTGAATTAAGGCAATAGTGATGAAAGAAAACAAATAGGCAGAAAAATAAACAAAATAAGCAAAAACAAACAAACAAATAATGCAATAAAAATATTTTGAACATTGCCCCTAGAAAATAGGCAACAACTTAACAAAGGAACTAAATGGGGGAATAAAAGAAAAGGAAGGGGGTGGCTGAGCTATCTCCATATGCACTAGGCAAGTGGACACTGCCTACATAGTTCCATGGATGCAATATCTAATAAAAAACTTCAAGCTAAATCTAGTTCTCCTAAGGAATGGGAAGAACGTGATAACTGATGAAAATAAATAGAATGGATGTGATAGAAGAATAGGAATGGTCTTTCAAAATGGAAAGTGCATGAGAAAAAAAGGCCAAAAAGGATGGGGAAACTAAATGACAAGTGATTTACTTGTAACTTAGTATGGGTTCCCAAAATCCTTAAGGTAAAGAAGTGGTCAATGTTTTTGTTCTTTTATAATAATTTTTTGAAATGTTTTTGGAAGTGTTTTGGAGTATCGCAACTCAATTGAGAATGATGAGGCACTAGATAGTTCAAGATTGTAAAACTATGAGAGCATGGCTTAGGTTTCTTGTAAAATGATGAGAGTGTGGCTTAGGTAGCTCACAAAATGATGATATCATGGCTTAGGTTGCTCATAAAATGGTGAGAGCATATGGAAAGGGGGACTAAGGTGACCTCATCATGAATTGAGTATGGCCCACATAGTCCTAAAATAACCTCAAGTCATAGTAATTCCATCCACACAAAAGGTGAGGAAAAACCAACTAGGTCCCAACAAGTTCTCAAATCTATCAAATAGCCAATCAAATGAAAATAGTAATGGTAAGGTGATGTGGCAATGCATGATAAACAAGAATTGCCCCTATTTTAGTATCATTGGCATAGGTCAATGATACTAATTTACCCATAGGCAGTTATAATTAGTAGTAAGACTAGTGAGACACTGATTTGCCCATAGGTGGTTATAATCAAGCTCACATAAATAAACCTGATAAGATAAAAGATATCTCTCCAGATCGACTATCACAATAATTTCATAGACTGTCATTATAAACATAGATTTGATTGATTATTGAAACTTGATTGGAATCCTCTCAAAAAAGGTGCAAGAAGAACCAAATGAACTAAGATCATAACATGATTAAGTAGAATGACTAAAAATAGGCTTTGGTCTAAATATGAATGGAATGATAGGATGACATGGCATTGCTAAGGATAATGATGGTTTTTATAATTGGGTTAAAATGGTAGGAGGGTTACCCCTAAGTGATGGGGTAATGGCTGGGTACTATGATAATGGTAAATAAGCATATAATGGCAATGGCAATGGCAATGGTAGTGTGAACTGGTATGCTACATGTTTTTAGCCTGGGTATGGTAAAATGGCATATGATTATGTTGTTCTTGTTGAGATGGAGATGCATGTCCTACTCAACAAATGATACAAATAGAATACTTGATCATGTTAATTACTAGCCCACACCTCATCAGAATAGTTGCCCTGTTAAAAATGGCCTATAGATTTGGTTGTCAAGAATGCTTTTATGATATTCATTGGTCATTGATTATGATTCCTTCAAACATCAAAATAATGTATCTTTATAGCCTCTACAAAGAAAAGTGAGACCATGGATAGTAAACAAGGACAAATAATGGATGGTAGGTTTGATTATGAAATAAAATGGCAAATGATAATGAAATGTATAATGGTGGGGAAAAAAATGAAGATCAGGACTTTCAGTCACACGTAATGTTATAAATGCTAGTTTTGACACAATTTTGGTTGTGTCAGGGCCGAAGACTTTTTATCTCAATAGGAACACCAATTTTTTCTATTTTTTGATCTTGAGAGTAGTTACCATCTAATTAGACTATAGATTGGAATCTATTTTGATTTTATCTTCATCAAGTAGTGAAGAATTTTTGTGCTCAGCTATTGGTGCCTCAAAAAGGTTTTCACCAATGAAGTTATCTTGATTGTCCCATAGTGCCTTCGAGAAGGTTTCACTAAGGAATGTTGACTTTTGACTTTGATTGTCTTCTAGCACTTCTAAAAAAGTCTCACTAGAAGATGCTGAGTTTTGAATTTGATTATCCCCTAGTGCCGTTAAAAAGGTCCCACTAGGAGAGTGTTCTTCTACTACATGAATGTTGTCTTGGCCTCCTTACTCTTATTCAACTGTTATGTCACCATGGATGTAGTTCAACAATGTGTGATTCTTTCGGTCCCAATTGACACTTATGGGAGATGAAATATGAATAATATGGCTATCTTGGTTGATTGTAATGGCCTATGGAATGGTAATGGAATGAAGAGAGGTTGCAAAATCCTTGTAGAAGATACTAGGATAACTTGTGTCAAAGCTGAAGTACTCATCCTCAAAAACTATAAAAGGATCACAAATGTATTCAAATTAATATATGAGGCATGAGTAACTAATATTGTAACGTTGTTGAACATATTATTCTTCTGAATCTGATTCTAACTCAAGAGATTCTAGATTTGATGTCATAATTGATGTTGATTCTAATTCTAATGTCAGATTAAGAATAAAACCTGACTCTAACTTTGATTATTCATCTAATGGGTACTCTATTGAAATGATGTCTTGTTGAATATTTGGTTTTGGACAAGTAATGGCTTGTGTTGGCATAATGAGCTCCAAAAAATCTAGTTTGTTAAAGTGAGACTCCTCTAGGATGGTAAAAAGGTCAAGAGACAACTCCTTAGAGACTGGATTATCAATAAGAGGCTCTTGAAAAATAAGCACATGGTTAAGGTAATGATTTTCCCAAAGGTGGCTATAATAATTAAGAAGTAACTCAGCAAAACTAGCTCATCAGAGTGAGACTTCTCAACAACTGGTATAGTATCAATAGGTAATTTATCATAGGTTGACTTATCACAAATGGTTAATTCAACAGAAACATCTTAGATTGGTTGGTTTTCTTGACCTTGGTTTCCAATGAGTTAGAAAATACCAGTTTTGAACATAATATGGTCTTTAAATGATTGGATCAATTGAGGTTTGGTTAGGATCGGTACTATATGAAGAGTGACTTGTGATTGGATAATGGTAGGGCCTTGGGGAGCATGATTACTCACATGAGCCAAAGGACAAAGTCCTGAGATGGTAACAATAGGGTGGTGTGGAGTTTGAATGCTTGCACAAGCCAAAATACTAAGTCCTGGAATGATGAAGGGGTGTTGTGGAGCTTGGTTGCTTACACAAACCAATGGATGAGGTCTTGGTATAGAAATGGTTAGGCATTATGGAACCTGGTTGCTCACATAAGCCAAATGACTAGGTCTAGGAATGGTAATGGTATTCCTTGGATATTACGGAGCTTGATGGATCGTATAATCCAAAGGAGAGTTAGGGGTAGCTAATTATTGGATAAAAAAAAGATGTCGTGAAACTTAATTCTTTGCATAAGTAAAAGCATCCAAGTCTTCCTCATAAACCATATCATCTCAGTCATGAGTTGGCTCATAAGTTGGTTCTTGACTATGTTCCATAAACTAATTTTTGAAAAGAGGGTATGGATTCATATCCCAAACAACACTATCTATAGTTTGGTCTTCCAAGTCCTCTTCACAATCCTCTTTATACCAATCAAGGTCTTGAGTTAGATCATAAGTTGTTTCATGACTTTGTTCCCATGAATATTTTAATATGAGGTAGATAGAAATCCATCTCACAAACCATATTAACATCATTAGGGTCTTGACAAAATCCATAAAAGTCATTTTATGCAGTCATTCTATCATAATTTAGATTGTAAGTGACTCCACCATAAGTGTAGTGAGACATATCCACGTAATTGATGAAAGTTCCAAAAACAAAAAGACTTAGAGTTATAGAAACTTTGAAAAACTATGTCAAAAGGACAAATGGTTCAAACTTGGTCTAAATTGGTTGAAGGGGTAGAGCTGTATCTCTAATATGGTCTGAAAGTGGAGCTATATCTCCAAAATGATTTGTGCTAAGAATTGGCATAAAACAACCTAACATCAAAAATCTAACATCAAATGTCATACGCATAAAAGGTCAAGCATCTGAATAAAAAATGGCATGTCAAAGGTCTAGGTCAAAGTGTTCCAAACAAGGTCTAAACTAGGAAAGGGAAAAGTTGAGTTGCTACATCTTTTGTCCAAACATGGAGTTAAAAGTTAGGCTCAAAAAAACATGCATGTGCTAGGAATTTTGGCCAAACAAAGTGAAAATCTAGACTTGAAACAAAGGCTAATGTGATTTGATTTAATCTAACAAGTTTAGAAACAAATTTGACATAGACCCGACACACAAAATCAAACATAAACATGATCAGTTGACATAAGGTATAAGACAAAAGTCTCTTTGAAAAATATTGTGTTCTCCCAAATAAAGGTACAAATAATGATGAAGATAGGCATTAAACAAACAAACCATCAATAGTTTTCAAATTTGGGTAATTGATTAACCAAATTTATGCAACCCAAAAGAGAAAGATCTATGTATCATCCCCATGAATTGAGGGTTAAATAGAAATCAATCAATGTTTGCATCTAAACTTAACACGGATAATTGAAAACTCAATGTTAAAAAATAGGATTTGACCAAACAAGCTAGACAAGCATAATGGAAAAAGATAAAGGTTTAAATGGTATACAAAAAGTGGTTTGAAACAAATGGTTTTGATATAATGGTAAACAAGTCTTGAAACAAATTGAGCAGCCTAACAGTATAAACATGCTTGAATGATGCAATCAATGCTATGTTTTAAAAGACTTAAAAGGCTCAAAATGTTTTGACATGATTTGGGTAGCATAACACTACCCTTCACAACTCAAAGGCATTTTTTTGACATGGCTTACAAAAACACAAACAAGTTCTAGTCTCAAACCATACCAAACAAAAATGACCAAAATATACTAAGTATAATCATCCAAATCCTAGCAAGGGTATGGAAAAATGGGGTTTACTAAACTAGTAAGGTTTTGATCATTCTATGGGAATTAATTGTATAATGAATTTCACGTCAAACGATGTAAAAGATAAGCACAAAAATTGGGTGACCACGGCATTGACTAGTTGTAAAAAGGTCTAGTCCTTTTTATAACCACTACATCCTATTGTTCACTCAGTCTAGTGTGATGTCCAAATGCAGATACGTCCTATGTGCAACTCTAAAGAGTCAAATGAAGTCAATGTTAAGAGATGAAATCCTACGTCAAAGCTTCCCTAAATAACTTGTGAGAGGTGATGAAGTCCCCCTCACAATCCAAGATGCATAAAAATAAAGAAAGCATGAAAGTAGAAAGACTTTAAGGTCATTTTCAAGGTCACCCAAACTTTAGCAAGTTTTTGGGAAGTGGTTTAGGTGACATTCTTTCTAAGCCTTGGACTAGGCTATTTGCAATAGGAATGGTGCTTTTTATTCTAAGGGTTCCCTAAAGGGGACAAATGGAAGAACATACATGCAACATCCCTCTTCTTGCCAAATAAGATTAATCTAAACAACTATTGCAAGTAAAAATTGACAAGTGTGTTCAATTTTAAACCCAAATGAAATGTTTGGTGGTGTTCATTTGACCCCTTAGTCTTAGTTGTAAACTTTAAAAACATTCACCAAAGACACTTAAATTCTCTGTTAATCACTAAAATAAATTTCCTAATCCAACTTTAAGCATGCAAAAGTGATTTAAATATGTTTGGAGCAAATATCCCGCTTGGTTTTGTAGCAAAATTATTAGCATGTCCTTTAACTTTGAAGCTATTTTGAGTTTGGAAAAAGAAACTTTGGAAAAGTAGGTCTCAATTTTGTGTTTTTATAAAAAAATAGTGACCGACGTCGGTCAATACCACCGATTTCGGTTACAGCCAACCGATATCTGACCGATGTCAGTTCTGCTGATCGACGTCAGTTAAGCTAAGTAATTGATGTCGATATTTCTGCCAACATCGATTATTATGTAAAAAATGTGGCAACCAAAAATGGTAAAAAAAGTTATAAAACCACTTTGTAAGTGTTTGAAAATCTCCAATAAGTTTTTTAATGTTGTAAAAATATCTCCTTTAGGTGTAGGATGCATCTAGTCCCACCGGGCGTGCCATTATGTGATATAGGAATTTGACTCAAGAGATGATGGTTAGTATTGTGTTAGTTACAAAATGAAAAAAAAGTGAAATAAACACAATAATAGCATAACATCTCTAGGCCTAGACACCAGGGAGAGTTTAGTTAATAAAAACAAATAACAAGCACAACTAAAAATCAAGGAATGAAAACACAAGAATTCCTTTCACCTTCCTTGAATGCTCCAAATGCCTTTCTAATGGTGGCTTGCTCATCTTGTGCTTCAAGAGGTCTTCTTAAATGGAGTGTGGCTACCTTCATCTCCTCTTGGCACCTTTGACTTATGGCTTGGCTTGGCTTGGAATCAATTTGGAATTATAACACTAGTTGCTTGAAGCTTTTTGGAACCAATCCCACATTATAACTTTGCACTAATTAAGCTTAAAAATGATATTGTGAGGCCTCTTATTTATAGATTTTTAGATTTGATCAGAATCAACCTCAACCATCCATCTCAAGATTGAGATGTTTGGTTGAGGATTAATTCAATTTTGTAATTAAAAATTTTAATTATCCTCATCATGGCATTGGAAGAAGGGGCAATTAAGAGGCATGGAGGTTATGAATCTTGATATTTGTGGCATTTATAGCCTAGGGATGTCTTCCCAAGAAATGAGGTCACTTGATGATGTAGATATTCAATATTCATTTCTAAAAATAAGTATTCAAAAATTTTCCATGGAGTTTTTGATTAGGCCTTGATTTGGGTTAATTAGCTCTTAAGCATGATTAAGCACATTGTTCACAGATTACCCAAATTGATTAGAATGCCTTGTTATTGGTCCTAAATTTGAATGAATTGGAATTGGAAGTCTATGTTAGATGCATTGGATGAATATTTCCATTTAAAATGTTTTCGAAAAAAAAATAACAAAGGCACGAGTCTTGTACAAAAGATTTGATAAGAAAGAATAGTCCAGAGCATGTAGGTGCAAATTTGGCATTTTAACTCAAAATGAATTGATAAAATTTAGCTAACCCATAAATTACATTTCCCCATTTAGGGATACCTTGGCCAAAATTGGCACTTAAATATATCAGTTTCACATCATTTTGCATGTTTTAGTGTTTTTATGCCAAATTGTGTGTTTTAGATGGAAACTAGCCAAAACCTTGATTGAAGGTTATTGATGGCCAATTTTAGGTGTCTGCAATTGTATATATATATATATATATATATATATATATATATATATATATATATATATATATATATATATATATATATATATATATATATATATATAACAAACAGAAGAATGCAAACTCGATCAGGCTATGTAAGCCCTCCATCACGGTTGGCCTATAGTCAAACTCATACACACAAGGAAGTAGGGGTGGGTTGGATAGTTGATCCCTTCCCTCTCCATCTATTGGAATGGGGTTTTGGGAGTGGGCATAACTATGACCCCTCCCCTTAAATTTTTTTATTTTTATTTTTTTATTCAAAACCTAAAATAAAGCATGCTACAATTTTTATTTTTTTTAAATTTTTTCTTAAATTTTCTTAATTTTTTTTAAATTTGTTATATATATATATTTCATTTTATTTTAAATGGATGCATTATTATTATTTCATATATGATTTTGATTTTTTTATTTTTTATATATATACACTTTATTGATAATTTAATGTGTATATATAAATATATATACTCATGCATTCACATGCAATCATACATCATACAAGTTTAAAATTAACATAAACATTTTTTTAATTATTTTTAATTATTATTATAATTTTAAATGAATGAGTGTGTCTGTGTTGCCCTTGTCGAGAAAGTCCAACCCTCCCACATCATCAGCTATATTATTGATGATGCCAAATGCCTCCTCTCCTGATATTTTACCATTTGTCACATTTTAAATTAAGGGGACAAGGTGGATGACACCTTGGCAAACTTAGGGGTTACCAACATGGATCTAGCCATGTGGATTAGACCCACAACTTATCACCTCGTATCCAACCCTTGCTTGTTGATGATGTATATCTTCTAAATCCATAGGTAGGTGGTGGAGAGACATGTGGGAACTCCAATCATGAATTTTAAATGGTCTAAATCCACTCGATGTCATAAAAATGACATGAAGTTTGAACTCAATGACAGTGAACATCATTTCAAAAAAGCACATCCAAATGATAGGGGAGTAAAATAATAAATTGGTATAATGCCTATATACTTTGCCAATGACCCAAAACATAGTTGTAAAAGCATGGAAAATGTCATTGGGGGAGATAGGGACTGATGTGATGCAATTTCATGCACAAAAGTCTAGACTAATCACAAAGTATGGAGGAAGATTTAGAGGGGTGGCCTTATAGAATTCATGCTTAGGATCGAAAGACATGATGAAATCCTCACTAGATACTTCATATCCAAATGGAAGTAGAGGTAGGTAACCTTCAGGGAACCATGATGGATATTTATAAGGAACTTATAGGTGAAGTGACTGATATGACTTATGAAGGAATGAAGACATTTAAGGATAAATGGCATACTCAAGAACCAATGTAAGCCTTTTTCTAATTTGACATAGTTTACCAAATAGGCAACAAGGGATTTACTCCAACAAAACTTCCATGAAGATGGCATGAAATATGCCTATATGTAATATGGTATCTCACTTTTGAAGAGAAATTCACCCACATTTTATTGCATAACTTTTTACTATTAATTCATTTCAAAGGCCATAGGATAAGCCTACCCTATTATTTATTCATGTCCTTTGAAGAAACAGTCTTAGGATTTCAAGAAAGACCTTAAATGGACATTATCCATCAATGGATTATCCTTCTTCTCACAAAATAGGCAATCATTATGAGAAGTAAGGGGATTCACTTGCTAAAAAGTAATAGAGAGGAAACCCCTGAAAAAGGCCTCTCTACGAGGGGGGGGGTAGGGGTGGGGGGAGAAATAAGTGATGTCTCTCCTTCCACTCAACCAAATCCATAGGAGGGAGGTAAAAATGAAAATAGAAAGGATCATGACCCTTTCCCCCCTCAAAAGAGCCCTAACAAGAAGGATAGTAGGATCCTCCAATTCTAACAAAATATTGAGAACCTCAACTTCGAGCTTCATGAACTCAAGGTAGTTAAAGTTTGGAGGAGGGATGAGGACACTATCAAAATTATGGAGGGAATCAAATAGAGGTTATTGGGGCTTCATGAAAACTTGAAGAGATTGGGTAGACATATGGTTACTTACATGGATAAATGAAACAAGCTAAAACAAGAAATTGATGGCATAAAGGAGAGGATTAGGGATCAACAGATGACAGGTGGGGGAAACACCATGGGTACCCCCAAAGGAAATTTTAGACACCTAAAAGTGGCCATCAATGACCTTCAACCAGGATTTTGACCAATTTCTAGCAAAATGCACAACTTGACCTAAAAACACTAAAACAAGTTAAAAATATTTGAACCTGTCACATACAAGTGGCAATTTTGGCCAAAGCATCACTAAATGGGGAAATAAAATTTATGAGACAAATAAATTTGATAAGATAATTTCGAGTCAAAATGACATTCTCATACTTGGGTGCTCTGGATTGCTATTTTATACCAAATTTCTTGCACAAGACATGTGCCTTTATTATTTTTATTGGCAACATCATAAATGGGATAAAAAATACAATGCATATAACATCACATCTTAATTATAATCTAGTCAAATTTAGAGCCAATAATATGACATTATGACCAATTTGATTAATTTATGCACCAATTCCAAGATTTGCACCCAAATTGATAAATCATGTTTAAGACTAATTAATTTGGATCAAGAGATTAAGTTAATTTTCCATAGAACTTATTGATATTTATTTTTGGAAATTTATTATGAGTTTTTGCATCATCAAGTGACATCATTTCTTGGGAAGGCATCCCTAGGCCATAAATGCATAACATATCTGATTAAGTGCTTCTGTGCCTATTTAATGCCTCTCTATCCCAAATATTTATGAGGGCATTTATTGATTTTAAACTTCAAAAGTGAATGGATTCTTAGCCACACATATTCATATTGAGATGGATCATTCAAGTTCATTCTGATCATTCTCAAAAATATATAAATAGGAGGCCTTACTTATTGAATTTAAATCTCTTTTGGTGTAAAGTTATAATGCTAAAAATCTCTCTCAAACCATTAATATTGTGTTATTCCCAATTGTTGAAATCCAAACCAAAACTATCAAAATCCAAAGGTGCCAAGGAGAGAGAGAGCCGAACAACTTCGTTGATAAAGACTTTTTGATGCACAAGCTGAACAAGCCACTCTATGAACCATTTGGAAGCTCCAAGGAAGGTGAAGGAAGTTTTATTTCATGTTTCGATTGTTGTTTTCACATGTATGTTTGGTATTAATCTACCCCTAGTGTCTAGGCCTATATATGTCATCCTAGTTAGTGTGTTATTTTCAATTTGATTTCATTTTGGACTAATGCTTGATCTAACACCCTCTCTTGATTCAAATTCCTAGATCACATAATGACACACCCAGTGGGCCCAAAGCCAATGAATTTGATCAAATAGCTCTTATAAGAAACCTACTAACCATTTAAATCTAGAATCTTAGAGTGTGGGAGTAAAAGGAGTGAAAATTTTGAGCAAAAACCTATTTTCTTGGAAGTTATAGTTTTATCTCTATGGACTTATGGTTTTATCCTCTGGACCACAAACCTACAACTGACACAGTCATGGTTTTATATTTCAATTGTGATATTGAATTTTGAATGTGTTTTTGAACTATTTTTTTCTCTATTTATAGGTCAAGCTATGTTATTATAATATCATGACTCGACAGTTGTGATATTAAAATACCATGATTTTACAAGTTGTGATATTATGGGTTGTAATCATGATATTGCAATCTCATGACTCTGTAGTCATGATATTACAATCCCATGACTCTGTAGTCATGATATTATAATCTTGAAATTGACACAATCATAATATTACAATTCCATGACTTTGTAGTCATGATATTGTAATCTTGAAATTAACATAGTCATGATATTGCAATCCTACAACTAACACATCATGATATTTCAATCTCATAACTCTATAATCATGATATTGTAATCTTGCAACTGACTCAGTCATGTTTTTTCACTGTGAGTCATGATTTTGAATTATGGAGTCATGATATTACAATGTACATACTTGACAGCTAATAAGCCATCTTTTAAAGCTTCATTTGAGGTCATCTAGACTCTGATTTTGATGATTTTTTTAAAACCATGTGTTTTTTCCTAAATTTTTAGAATATGTAATTAGTTTACCTTCAAGTTGCATAAATATTTCACAAATATCAAAAATACTCTAACACTTGTAGGACATGCATGGAAAAGTGATCAAACTATGTATGAATTAAGTTTCTAACATTTCATTTGGTGCTTAAAGAAAAAATTAGGTGTTTACTTAAATATTTTTGTTGTTATTTCAAAGTTTTACAACTTAAGGCCAAGGAGCCAAATAACACCACCAAACATTTCATTTAGTTCTCTAAAATTGAACACACTTCTTTATGTAAGTCATTTCTTATTTTTTTAGTTAGATTTATTTGTGCAAAAATGAAGTTGTGCATGTATGATATACCCCCATCCCCTATAAGGAACTTGTGGTATCAAAAGTGCCATCTTCATTGAAAATTGCCTTAGTCCAAAGGCATAAAAGAGATGTTGTGAAGGCTCTTCCCAAGACTCGCATGGATTAGGTGATCTAGAAACAACCATAAATCTCTTTTACTTAGTCTTTATTTCATACATCTTGGCTTGTGAGGGAGATTTCATCACCTTCCATAAGTTCTAAAGGGAAGACTTGACCCAAGAATTCACCTCTCAACATTGTCTTTAACCCCTCTCCATGGGGGGTATATATATTTTAATTAGGACATGCATCTCCACTTCAGTAGGAAAAATAGAATCATATGCCATTTTACCATACCTAGACCAAACATATCAAAAGCCAACAATCATCGAGGCCAAAAAAATGTACCATACCATTTCATTTGTCATATCCATTTATCATTGTCACATATCCCAACCAATCACATTATCACTTGGGGGCAACCCTCTTACCATTTTATCCAATCTATCAAAAACCATCATTATCCTAAAGCAAGACCATGTCATCCTATCATTCCATTCCTATCTAGACCAAATCCTATTTTTAGTCATCCTACCGAATCTTGTTTTGATCTTGGTTCCTTTGGTTCTTCCCACACTTTTCACAATGGGATTCTGATCAAGTTTCAATAATCAATCAAATTCTATGTTTAAATGATAGTCTATGAAAGCAGTGTGATAGTTGATTTGGCAAGATATCTTTCATTTTCCATCCTATATCAAGTTTGTTTATGTGAGCCTAATTATATCACCTGTTGGGGAAAATTAGTGTCTCATTAGTCTTACTACTAATTATAACTACCTATGCACAAATTAGGGGAAAAACTTGTTTATCATGCATTGCCACATCACCTTGCCATTGTTGTTTTCATTTGACTAGCCATTTGCTAGATTTGAGAACTTGTTGGGAACTAGTTGGTTTTTCCTCACCTTTTATATGGATAGAATTATTGTGACTTGAGGTCATTTCAGGACTATGTGGTCCATGCTAAATTCATGTTGAGGTCACCTCAGTCCCCCTTTCCATGCATTCTCGCCATTTTGTGAGTAACCTAATCCAAATGCTCTCGCCATTTTGTGAGCTTGAACCGTAAGTATATTATCATTCTCTAATGAGTTAAGATACATAAAATTTATAAAAAAATTCAAATATTTCCAAATTCAAAAACATTTGTCTTATCTAAGCCTTATCATTTATCCTTCGTCTGCCTTAATAGGGCATGACTATTGTTAGGATGCTTTCTTTTACTTTTGTTAGGATTTTTATTTTTTTGTATATGTTAGGTTGTTTATTTGTTTGTGTGCTTTTTGTTTGTTTCTTTTTTTTACTTGCCTATTTGTTTACTATCAACACTGTTGCATTGACACAATATATATGCATTCAGTGGGTGATTCCTTGAGCACATTATTCTTGAGTCTATCCATATTCATATGTCGACATTGTCATCATGGTTTTTATCATTGGTGCATTATTTTTGAGTGTATTGGATTGGGAGTCAATCCTGATGCATATTTTTATATAGTCTTCATGGTGTTTTATCATGATGCATACCGTCACGTGCTACAACAAAGATTAGCTTCAAGAGGTTATACAAGCAATGGAGCATTATAAGTTTCTCTTCGACACCTTGGTAAATCCTTCCACCCATCTTGATAAAATTAACCATTGGCAATTATAGTTGTATTATTGATAATAAAGATGAGCATATCCTCATTGGTAGATACACTTGAATATTTTATATTGACCAATCTCATTCTTCTATCCATCTCTTTCATCACTTTGTGCATCCTTGTAAGACTAATTATTTGTGGCTTCTTTAGTCATTATACCATCACATATATGTTTATGCCTGCTCATATTTAATCTTTATTCCAAGTTATATCCTTGATTTATGGTTGATAATCAACCCTCACTAGGTCATAATAATCTTTATCAAACAATCTAAGTCATCTTAATGATTATAACTGCCTATGGGAAAATCATTATTTTTTATTTTTGTTCTTAATTATAACTGCCTTTAAGCAAATCAGTCCCCTTTTTAAATCAATGTATGCAGGCATTTCTCATTTGGATTACTCTCAACCATAGGTTAATCCTACTTTTATTCTTGCTTATTTTCAAGGGACTGTCCATCCACATATGTGATGGCCACTCCCTCGAGGGGGTATCATCATAGGCTTTTCGAACACCATTTGGAGCTTTTTCTTCAATCATCATCTTCTTTTTGGCATATAGACCTTTACTAATTATTTGAAAGACATTATTGTGATTATGGTTTTCAACATCTTCCAAAATAAGGGAAAACTGTAGACACCTAAAAGTGGCCACCAATGACCTTCAACTAGGATTTTGACCAATTTCTAGCAAAACGCACAATTTGGCCTAAAAACATAAAACATGTTAAAAGCTTTGAACCTGTCACATACAAGTGTTTATTTTGGCCAAATTATCACTAAATTGGGTAATGAAATTTATGAGACAACTAATTTTTATTAGATCATTTTGAGTCAATATGACATTCTTGCACCTGGGTGCTCTGGATTGCTCTTTTTTACCAAATTTCTTGCACAAGGCATGTGCCTTTGTTATTTTGTTTTGGAAACATCCTAAATGGTATATCAAATCCAACACATCTAACATCGTATCCTAATTCTAATCTAGTCAAATTTTGATCCAATAATATAATATTATAACCAATTTGATTAATTTATGCACCAATTGCCAAGATTTGCACCAAAATTGATAAATCATGTTTAAGACTAATTAATTTGGATCAAGAGCTTAAGTTAATTTTCCATGGAACTTGTTGAATATTTATTTTTGTAAATTGATTATGAGTTTTTACATCATCAAGTGACATCATTTCTTGGGAAGGCATCCATAGGCCATAAATGCATAAAATATCTTATTAAGCCCTCCCATGCCTCTTTAATGCCTCTCTATCCTAAATATTTATGAGGAAATTTATTTATTTTAACCTCCAAAATTGAATGGATTCTTAACCATAAATCTTCATCTTGAAATGGATGGTTTAGGTTCATTCTGATCATTTTCAAAAATCTATAAATAGGAAGCCTTGCCTATTGAATTTAAAGCTCTTTTGGTGTAAAGTTATAATGCTAAAAATCTCTCTCAAACCATTGATGTAATATTATCATTCCAAATTTTTGAAATAAAAGCCAAAGCCATCACAAGCCAAAGGTGCCAAGGTGAGAGGGAGCCAAGTAATTCCATTGATGAAGACTCTTTGATGCACAAGCTGAGCAAGCCATTTTACGAACCATTTGGAAGCTCCAAAGAAGGTGAAGGAAGTTTTATTTCATGTTTTAGTTGTTTTTTTCACATGTATGATTAATCTATTCCTAGTGTCTATTCCTAGAGATGTCATGCTATTTAGTGTGTTATTTTTAATTTGATTTCATTTTGGACTAATGCTTGATCTAATGCCCTCTTTTGAGTCAAATTTTCAGATCACAAAAAGGAGGTAAGCATCATTACCCTGGTAGATGGAAAAATTAAGAGTGACAAAATTAAAGGTACATCAAGATATAATAATAACTCAATAGGGTGTTAGAGGCCTAAAACTAGAGGATTGAGCAGTAGTGTGAAGAACCTAGTAGGTGATAGCAAAGAGGAAAATCAATCAGAGGAAATTTAGTTGAGGATTGTGTTTAGTTAGTTGGTTTTATTTTTTGTTTTGATAAACTTTTACTGAAGCAATGTGTATTTCAGGCTATGTGGGCCTTGTTTCATTTTTTTTCATTTATTATATTGTATTGAATTATGGTTTTTAGGTCCTTGTAAAACATGAGCTTAACTCATCAAATTATATATATATATATATATATATATATAATAACTATATAATAAAATGAATTTAATTTATTTTAAATATATATATATATATATATAATAAATTAAATTCATTTTATTATATAGTTATTTTATATTTTATTTTATTTTTGCTAGGAAATGGTTTTTGACTAGAGCACAAACTAGTTTGGAACATAATCGAGGGCCCAGACCCTCGAGTGATTTATTAACCACATATGTTCCACATGTATACTAGAAATAACCACATGTATACCATATATTATCACTTTTGATAGCCAACATGCTTGTGAATACCACCAATCACCAGAACTGGCCCTAAGAAATACCGCCACCTAAAGAGTATAAAAAACAATTACAACCAACCCTTAGAATTACCAATGGACACAACTGACCCTAAGAATACAATGAATAATCATAATTGACCTCATATGCCTTTACTAAGATTTAAACCTTGGCGATGCTTGAAATAACCAAGCCACTTTACGAACTCACCCACATCTCATTGGAATTTTATTATATATAGACACACACACACAAAAATAAAAATAAATAAAACACACACACACACATATACATATATTCTATCAACACAAATTCTTGTTGTCATATGTTCAAGTTTAAATGTAAAAACATTTAGACTACTCATTTAAAAATTGAAATTTGTTATAATTATTTTATTATATTTAATTTAAAAAAAAACATTTTCTATCTTATTAATAGATCTAAAATTTAATAGTTCCACAATTAATTGTAACAAGCAAACACAAATATTCCATATTCTTAATCAAAATATTACATTTTCATTTTTAATATCGATTTTATTTAGGAGTTCAAGGGAAGGGAGAGATATTTATTTCCTTCACCTTAATATAAGGAAGAAGAAAGAAGGATCTCAATCCTTTATAACAAAGCAACATCCACATTATCTTTGCAATCATAAATAATACAAATTAAACAATCATCATTCTCAAATTTTAATCTTCATAGATTAAACAAAGAGGAGTGGAAGGAAAGGAGAAAAATATTTTCCTTTTAATAAAATGAAATAACAAGATATATTGTTTACTAAAGTGTGAAAGGAAGAAAGATAAAATTCATTCAATAAGGAACACAACTTCAATTGACCAATTACTATTCAACTATTATTTTACTAAAGATAAGGGAGATAGAAAGGGGTAAATTTTATTAATTTAACAAGTATTTTCTAATATAATATAGTAAAAATGAAAAGAAACCAATCTCTACCCTTTTTTCTTCCAAAATCCTCCAAGTTTTTCCTACACTTCAACTCCCTCTACCAAAATGCACCCAAAATAATAACCCAACAATGACCAAGGACTTTCAATAAAAAAGGACTCAAAATCCTTTTTCCAAAGATTGACACCAACCCATTAAACTAAGAGAGTACCATCTCTTACACATGTCCTTTTATATCACAAAGAACCCACAATTTCCTTCCATAAAATATAATTTATTGAAAGCAAGGTCTTACATGAAATTAATTCTCTTACATGCCCACATGGGCTCCTTACATTTAATTAACTTTAAATTACACTACTTTCAAAACACTCCACAAAGAGGGTCATGCCTACCAACTAGGATAATACTCTAAGCATAGGTTTTCTATAAGGCCTATGGGGTATGGCTCATAGCCTCTCTAGTATGCCTATGACCTTTATTAAAATAATAGGGTCCATTTTAAGAATTAAAAGTTCATGTGATAAATATGTGAAGTTTAAATTTAATTTGTCTTTATTAAAATTTTAATAATCATTCATTAATTAATATAAAAAGAGGGAGATGTAATTCAAATTGTTTACGACCACATAATTGCATTTAAAAATGGCACTATTGGTGAGGGAATAAGGTCCCTCACATGGGGTATTACATGATACATGTTCCTGTACATTATCAGAGTTTAAAGGGCATGATACTAGTTTGTGCATATGTTCAAAATTCAAAATTATAGTTTCAAAGATGAATGGTTGTTATTTCAATTTAAAGCTATTGTAAATGCATTCAAGATGGGGGAATGAATAATTTTCATTATCTTTCGATAATGTAAATAGAATATATATTTATTTGAAATAGTGTGATTTGATGTATTATGGGTGATGCATGTTCGATTTTAGTGACACTAAATTGCCTCGCCATTACTTATAACAAACCCATTGTGTGGTTCTATATTTTATTAAGGTGATGTACATTCAAGTCTACTAACCCTCAATGACCTTAGTATTACTTCTAATGAACCCATTATGGTTCCATCTTCTTGGGCAATAATACATTGGGTAATTTTCCCCATTCATGAGAGTTGAAATATACATATTTATAACTCAAGGGAATTATTAGTTATTCAAAATTTAGGATTGATGATAGGGGGAATGATACTTATTCATGCACATGTTCAAATCTTAAAGCTAAAATCTCAAAGGCATGATACTTGTTCATACACATTTTCAAAGTTCAAAGTAACAATTGAAAAATGTATGATAATTTTTCATGCTCATTTTCAAAATTTGAAAGGCACATATAAACATTTTTAAAATTTCAAGAGGTAGGATACTTGTTCCCTGAATATTATGAAATTTCTAAGGGCATGATACTGGTTCATGCATACATTCAAAACTCAAAGTTATAATTTCAAATATGAATGGTTGTTATTTTCATTCAAAGTTTTTAGAAATGTAATCATTATGGGGGCATGAATATTATTCATTCTCTTTTGATCATGAAAATATAATCTAGATTTTTCTATAATGGTTTTATATGATATATTACATGTAATTTAATTTAGATTCTAATTTCATTAATGGCCTTATAATTTATTTTAGTGAACCTATTGCGTGGTTCCATATTTCATTGAGTGATGTAAATTTGAGTTTAATAACACTCAACAACATTGGAATTAGTTCTAGTGAACCCATCATTGTTCCACCTTCTTGGGGATTAGTACTGTATGCACCTAAATTCACTCAATTATATTATTATCACTAATAATCTTATTAGTTGACACTAATTATACTTAATCTAATTAATATCATTTAATACATTCCCTCTTTTAATCATTTATCTAATATCCCCACAAATATTACTCTTCATCCATTAACCTTATTTTATCCCACTTCATAATTAATTTATCCTAAATCTCCATTATCCCATCTTAATCCCATTTACCTATTATTTGGGAATGTTAAATTTCCAATGTCCCACATACTAGCCTATGCCTAGGCTCTCCTACACCCCTAAGTTTGTAATCCCTAATTTAATCCCCCATCTAATCATCATTAACCCTAATAAAGTTTCTAGACTCCTCCAAATCTATAACCTTCTCTAAGCTTCCCCCTCCTCTCTAGAAGCCTCTAAATCTAGAGGCTTCCAAGGAATTTTAAATTCCTTAAATAAGTCTCAACCCTTGATCTCCCTCATTCAACTTCAAATCTCCACCATAAATCTTTTCCTCTTCTTTCTATTTAAACCACTCCTCTCATCCATTGGAGCCAACTTGAATTCTCATGCCATATTTATGCCCAACCAACAATCAAGTGAGGAATCCATGTCAATCCAATCCATCATCAACATCCATTGATCAAGCAACATCACCATGTCAAAAATCTAAGTCAAGTTAATATAAATCCCAATCTTCTTGTTTTAATCCATTTAATCATGGTGTAGAGCATTTAATTTTAGGATTTTAAGTGTAGGATTGAATGCTTTATTCATCCATTGGCATTTTGGTTCTAATGGCTCTATCACTTTACTTAGTAGTTTGATTTTTGGGCTTAAATTTACATAATTAAATCCATATAGAGCTCAAATTTCATATACATTTTGGTAACCATGGTGGGATGCATTCCTCCCAGTTTAATTAATTTTTCTTTTAGTGGTCTTTTACTAGATTATATGTTAAATTTCTATAACTTTTTCATACATAGCTGGAATATATGACATTGCACTGATATTCATGACCTTATAGTCATGGTTTTATCTTTGTAAGTCATAGTTTTGTGCTAACCATTAGCTTTAACTGCTAACTGTCTCCTCTAACCATGTAGGTTTTCACCTTTTTGACAATATTGCTAGTCATGAATTGCAACTTTGTTAGGAGAGTCACATTTTTGTATATGTAGTCACGATTTTCCTAACAGTCTATTTTATAGGTAATTAATAATAACATAATTTTATGAATCATGATTTTATATAGGGAGTCATGAATTTCCCCTGTTAAGTCATGATATTGAGGTTCCAACTAAAATCACTAATTGTTAATCATTATTCTTTGACTTGTAGGTTTTACTTTGACTCTTTATATTTTGTAGGGGGCATAATAATCATATTGTCTACCATTTAATTTTTTTTTGAAATCCAAGGGGTTTTTGATTTAAATATATACTTATTGACTAACCCCCCTTTTAAAAAGGTCTTATCTCTATAAATTTTAATGCTTGATCTATGTGATTTTCAAGATCACTTGCAAAGGTCAAGGTAGGGAGCATCTCCACAAACATACAAACCTTAGCCTTTTTCCATCATTAACAAAAGCACAAATCATGAGAATTTGTAAAATATGACTTTGCCCTATGGAGTAGCAGTATTGTAGTCTCAATAGTGATTTTGTAATTTTTGTCAATTTTGACTCCCATTTTGTCTGTTGTTCATCTTTAAACCTCATAAGATAGGTGTAGGGAAAATAATCTTGCTGCTCAGAGTCTTGTCTATTTTGAACATCTTAAATTTATCCATTTAAAAACCTTTTGGATACATCATAAATATTAATTTAATCCATTATAATAATTTGTACATAGACACTTCTAACACTAAAACAATCTATAATCAAGCATCTCTAGACCTCTAAATAACTAATCAAAAACCTATGTAATTATCTATTTCTAGTCCATAGTCAAAATATAGAGGTTTTTTAATTTACCACAATATCGTAACTCTCAATTTATAGCTAATAGGGATTTTGTCATTTTAAGTCACTTTTTTGTCTAAAAATCATGATTTTGTAGTCTAACTATCATGGTTAAGCTAACTTCTTCAAATTCACAACTCACAATCTATGATTTTGCACTAGAGTTGTGGTTTTGTACTTTTTGGTTACATTTTTACATGATGTAGTTATAAATTTTCATTTGATTTTTTCAAATTTAAGTACATTTTTAGAGTCATTTTTTTTAAATTTTGAGACGTTTTGGGCCTCCTGCAAGGTCCAAATTGCCTTTGGCATCAGGGGATCTGCCCATCAACCCCACCCTATACCATGACAGGGAGTACACCTAGGGTGCTACCTGAAAAACCTTTAAGGGGATCTAGCCCTTAACCCTACTAGGGCTGTCACTCGCGAAACTCCACGTCATGGCCCACTCACCCCAAAGGATTTATAGAGTCAATCATGATTATTTTTAGGGTGTTTTCTTAAGGCCTATTATACTAACATTTTATTTCTTGTAGGGGCATACCTGGAGGCTATTTTGTTTTAACACCTTCTTTTGCAGGGCATATTTTGGTCTATTGTTTTATCTTGCAGGTCTCCCATCAAGATTATCAATCAAATTACTAACCACTTATCTTGAATGTTACCTCTTTTTGAGTGCTATTAAAACTACTAACTCATGTACTTGTAGGCCACCCTTCAAAAAATATTTTGGCACTATAAAAATCAATTTTGAAGCATATATCTTATTTCATCATTTTGTCGTGTATATTTTTTGTTTGTATATTATTGTTTTTAATCTTATAAATATAATCACACATCTTAATTTACTTAGTAAATTATTCTTTTTGTTTGCCTATTTGTATCCCAAGGGTTACGGTTCGTGTATGCTCTCCCCTTGCATCCTTATAATGATTCTTAGAGGATCAAAAACCACCTATAGACCCCATTCCATTTTTATTTTTCTAGGGGCTAGTGACTATGGATTTCACCACCATGCACTAGTCTAAACTCCATGTTTTGAAGGAGTCTAAAAATCAAGAGAGCTATCATTTAGTGCCAAAGTAGAATTCTTCATAAAAGGTTCTATGGAGTGAGGGGTGATTAAGTTCCAAGATATAAGGTGGTTAGATAACATCCTACATGGATGTGGGATTGACTGTACCTTCACTATATAGGGGATGCACCTAGACACCCTTGTGTATACCTAGATTAGGAGCCTTCAACCATAATAGGTGTACTACTACAGGAGTCAATATCAGTTCTAAAGTAGCCATCATGTGCAAGTGGAGTCAAGAGGGTTTGATAGATTCCATAATGGGTCATAGACTTATAGCCTCACCCATGAAGTCATTATATGGTGTGGGCATCAAGTTACACACCCTTTTCAATTAACTAATTTAGGAATCATGATTATGTGTGTTGTTTGAGTGTTGTAATAAAACCATGCTATTTGTGAGCTGATTTAGCCTTTCACCCAAACCTATACACTTATATAGCTATTTACACATCATTTTATACATCTTTGTCATCATTTTCCTTATAGATACTATCTCTCATCATCATCCTATTCCATATCCTATATTAGTCTAGTCATATCCCACTCATCACATATCACCTTGTTATCTACATCTTATCCTAAGCTCACCTCATCCATAGTCCTCATCATCCCTATTATCTTGTCTCATTATCCCATCAAATTTTATATCCTTATCTTAATCCTATTATACATATATTTATTCTCTTATACATCCTCATAATCACATCTTATCCTAGTTTTACTTGTCATTGGTCATACCCACACCTATCACAGTCATAACTTGTCTCATCATCCACATCCTACCCTAAGACTTGTCTTGACCTTGTCTTCATCACCCATCTACTCTATCCTTATTTGATCTTATCCTAGTTGGCTCTTTAGGTCACACCTATGCCCATACCATCCCATCTCATCTTACCCCCTTCATCACTTCATCATCACCTATCATCATACTTGTCCTTGTCCTATCATCCTATCACCCTCATCATATCATCCTATCCCATATTGTATTGATAAAATTGGTCTAAGGCTCTTGAGCTAGTCCTATCATCCACATTATCTTATCATCCAATTGCTTATCATCTAATTATATATCATACCTAGTTAATATCCTTTTAGCATATTATCACTCTGTCAGTTTCAATCTAGCAAACCCTTATCAATCTAATCATATCTGTTCCAATCATCTTGCCTATTCATAACTATCAACCCATCCAATCATCCTCTTGCTAGTTTGAATCTAGGAACTCATCATAATCTCTAATTATTTGGCTAGCTTGAAAACTAGACATCATTGATAGGTTGTTAACACCTATTATACTATCAGTTTGAAATATGATCATAGTCTTTAATCCATTAAATCACCTATCATACTAACTAGGTCCTTTAGTCCTACTTTGTTATATCAAACATTATTTAATCCTTGATATACCTCCGCATCTTCCCCTCTTCATTATCCATATTTTATCATCCATGGATTTGGACCCAGTTCTTGTAGACCGATATATCTTGGCCAATAAGGATGATGTCCTTTTGTGAGAACTAGAAATGGGTGATCTCCTACCTTCTGACCTTGATCCCATTTACCCCAAGCCAACACCTATCCCCATAAAATTAGTCTCAATGTTCTTGGATGAGGTTACCCTAATCAATCAATACATCCTAGAGAATAAATATGAGTTCTTCTTAAGGCTATAGAAGATGGGTGCTCATTTTCCCAATGATTTTGACCCCATAAGCCTAAAGTCACCTCCCAAACTAGTCCACCATCGACACTTATCCAATTCCCATCCATCATCCACTAGACTTATTAAAACCCCCTTAGCCCCAAATAATACTTGTCCATAGCCAAATCCCCTATTTACTATCATAATCCAGCACCAATCCCTCATCCTTTGTCACCCACCACCATGAAGCTCAAACCAAATTTCATAGACCAATACATAACTACCAACAAGGATGAGATCCTATTGCAATTATTTATGATGGGTGTCCCACTTTCCCAAGGTGTAGACCCCCTTCAACTCCTTGCACCTCCATTTAAAACCCCTTCATGTGAGTCTTGTATACATCTTCCATCCCCTAGTCATAACCCATTGTCATCTAACCCTTCCTCTACTAGCAAAGGGAATCTAATCTTGGCCACCCGTCTATCCATCCAATCATTCCAAACAACATTTGATCTAAAGTCTAATGCTTCAATATTAAAGTCACAAAGTGAAGTGGGTCTTTATACTCCCCTTCTTATGTCCTTGAAATTCCTTTTACAATAACTAGTTGCCGCTAACATGATGGTATCTCCACCCATACAACATCTTGATCCCACAAAGCCTAAGCTCTCATGGTATAAAGCAAACCAATATTATGAATATCATCAAACTTGGGGTAATTAAATTAAATGATGTCAAAATTTATGAGATTATTTCCAAGACCTCATCAATAGTGGTGATAGTAATCAAGGATTAATTTGATGAATTTAGATCCCTAGGTGAGCAATAAGAGGAATGCCAAGATTTCATTCTTGATCATGATCAAGCCCTTCCAATTTCAAGCTAAGGTATAAACATCCTATCACTCTTCCATAATCCCCCCATCATTGACCAATCCTCCATCAACTACAAGTCCATTTCCCATAAGCCTAATCCACCTATATCTCATGAATCCTTCCATAGCCCTATCTTTGCTTAGTATATTATTCATCTATCATCTCCCTCTCACCCATAATATCAAATACCTCATATTGAGAGGATAATTGTGGAAAATCACTCATATACTCATAGCATCATGTCTTATGCATCATAGCCAACATTGGTGCTAATAAAAGTCCTATTTGTATCAAGATCATGTTTTACAATATCATTTAAATCAGATTCCTCATCAGAATCATCATCTGTCATCAATATTTTAGTAGATAATGATAATGCCTGATATTTTAAAGATCCCACTTAGTATGATGATGTCATAACTAAGTTATTGAATGCTTTATCTAATTTTTAAAATGGATCTGATCTTACCTCAAATACATGTATTAGTTATCCTTTAGATATTCTTGAAGACACTTTCTCCACTATTGAGGCTAGGGCTCCTAGTTACCTTTATAAGGACTATTCTACCCATGATCCCCTAAATCTATCACCAAACATTAACCATCCACCTTGCCTCCATAATCCCTACATCCTATTGCATAATATAAATGAAAAGGAACATGCATCTTTGGATTCCCCTCTATATTTTATATCATGTGTCATAAATACAAAGATCCAAGATCATCATCCAACAATCATAAGTCATGATCAAATAATTTTTGATCCTATCAATCAAAATCAAACAAAATCAAATCATCAACCTAATAAAAAAATTTCTTCCCCTAGTGAAGCCCAAAATCCAACATTAGGGGCATATCAAAGTCAAAATAATCATATATCAATCTCCTTTATTAAAGCCCAAAATCAGGCACTAGGAGGCAGTCAATATCAAATCCAATCAACAAATAAAGTCAAAATTAATAATCATATGACTGGCCATCCTATTAATGTTTGGATCAAATAATCAGCAAATCAAAAGGTCTTGGATTCCTTAATCTCATGGTATCAATATAAATAATCCCTCCACCATATCCAATGATGTATGCAATTGTTGAAACCCATTCCGCTCTCCATCCATTCATATCATCCATCATGATCATATCTCTCATTCAAATTTTATTTCCCATCATCAGAATCATGAACTAATCCTGTCTACATCATATCCCAAATTCTTGGGCAATATTATCCCTCACAAGGGTTACAAAGACACCTAGTCAAAATGTTTAGAGGATGCTAAATCAAGAATCGTAAAGGCAACAAAGACATGATATTAGCATCACATATCTATAGAATAGGCATTGGTTAGAGATAACATCGGATTTCAACCTTCATGTATCTTTCCCTTCTTTAATAAATTGAGATGCCCAAAAATTTTTAAAAAAATATTCATCCAATGGTGAAAACTAGTCTTCTAGTGCCTTGGGAAAGTACCATGATGAAAACTAGTTTATGAAATCATGGTAGAATAATCAATTATATGAATTATACCTCAACACTTGGGGGAAAATTCCATCCATCCCTTATCAATACATCCATACTTGTCTCATCCCTCATCAACTTTGTCTATATAATCCATCTGCATCATCCTTATCCATCTTATCCCTTAGTCCATTGTTCTTACCCATCATCTTCCATCATATCACATTCCTTCCCATCTTGACCTTTTGTAAGGAAGTGGAAGGTGTCTTGAGAAATTTTCAAGAATCATCTTGGCATAACCTCCAATGGACACTCAAGAAACTAGTTATCTAGTTCCTTCATGATGTGGTCATTGGCAATCCCTAGTCCCTTATTCCTTAGTCCTCATCCCATTTTTCACATTACCCTCATCCTTTCATCATCCCATTCATTATCCCATCCATCCTCATCTTGGTTGATAGGCTTGGTATTACCTTTGATATTAGCCCCATTTATATAGTGTATATATTCCAAAAATCCCTAAAAATTGAAAAATGTCAAAAAACCTTAAAAATCATAAAAAACTAAAAATCTTAGTCCATGGAATCTTATATTATGCCTTTTATCCCCTAGTCATATCCATATCTATGTCATTAATCTTTCATCACATCTGATATCCATCTCATGCCTTCCCATCTATCATATTTAGATATGGCATTTAGTATTGGCACCCACTCCTAGTGGTCACCCATCCATATCTTCATCCTCATCCTTTTTGACATAGTTATTATCGATATGCATAACCTTATCAAATAATTTAATCTGGTACCCATCATTTCCATATCAATGCCTCTTCACACCTAATACCCATCACATCACTTTTTTTCTAGTGTGTAAGGTAATTGATCCCATCATTATCTTTATCATTTCCTCTTCATACCTAACACCCATCTAATCACTATTTTGCTAGTATGAAAGGTATTTGATCCCATCATCTCCTAGTCTCCTTGCTAGATTGAACTCTTGTAGGTATTTGTCTATTGGTAATCCTTGGTCATCAATTTTCTAAACCACCTTCCTTGGCCACTTTTTAATTTGATTTCAAGACCAAAATAAATATTAAAATACTTTATCACATCATCCATCCTTCCTAAACTAGGGGTAAAAACTCATCCTAATCTTAATCACGATCATCTTATCTAAATCCAAGTCCCCAATCACCATCATAACCAACTTAGTCCAATCACTCATCCCATCCTTAGATAAGCCATTATGACACAACATGTAGATACTTGTGTGTGCTACTTGTATGCTTTGTGTTGTTTGACTTGTTTGCATCATGTATATATCTTGTTTGTCTTATGTTTTATTTACATCATGTCTCTTTTTGTCTATTAGGCAATGAAAAAGGATTATATAAGGTCACCAAATCCACAATGTTATTTATAAGTGCCCTCAATGATGTAGAGTGTGCTATTTACCCATTTACTTTGGCACAATGTCCTTTTGATCATAATTATATCATGAGCCATACTACCAAGTGCTATATTTTTTGGATTGCTTAGACTATGATGAGATTTATGAAAGATATGATGTCTTGATCACCTTCACCCTCATCACTTATCTAATATTCTCTATTCTCATCACTAATCTAATCCTCTCGATCTATTTGACTAATATCCAATATTTTATTCCCATCTCATCATCACTAACATCATCCTATAATCACTAATCATCATCATCCTCTAGTCTATATTGGCATCTTCCATCCTCTAGTCTATATTGGCATCTTCCATCCTCTAGTCAAAACTACATTAGCTTGAGGTCTTTTCAAACTATGTAGGTAGTACTTGACCACTTTTCAGTGTCTAAAGATAGCTCAACCACTATCTCCTCTATCACTCCCTTGAATGTGTCCTTTCTAGGGGCATCATCATTAATCACATTAGGGATCATTCATTTGATGTAATTCAGTCCAATTATTTTCCCCTAATTATTGGTTTCTCAGTCAGATTAATTCTTCTCTATCATCACCTACATCATATTGATCGATTTAGCTTTAAACTACACCCATCATCAATCTTATCAAATCATCATCTTATCCTGGCCTATAGCTCTCCCTTGTATGCATCCTTTCTTGGGATACATATAAATATTGAAATGTTTTTCATGTTATAGTTGATTCCCCCTTAGGATGTGTTGAAAATCATGACAACATTATCTTTACTCCCTATGCATGTATCCTTTCCAAGGGCATCATTAATCTATAACTCATTCCTTAAGTTAAATCCATCTTCTTCATCCTATATCTTACATTTGGAATCCTATCCCCTTGTCTATTCCCCAAATCTCACCCATAATTTCCTATTTCAAGTATCCATCCATCTCATTCTTCCTTGCATGTCGCCTCAAGGGGGCATCATATCCACTAACATCGTATCTTTTAACCTAGTATTTATTTGAAAGACCATTACTCCTTCCACTTCACTTCACTCATAATTCCCTTTCAAAGAGGGACACCATGTATTCCCATAAATTAACTCATTTATATTATTATAATTAATATTCCTATTAGTTGAAACTAATTCTATTTAATCTAATTAATCATGCTAGTACATTCCCTTTTTTAATCATTTATCTAATATTCCCATCAATATTCCTCTTCATCCAATAACCTTATTCTATCCCACTTCATCATTAATTTATCCTAAATATATATTATCCCATATTAATCCCAATTACCTATTATTTAAGAATTTTAAATTCCCAATGGCCCACCTACTAGCCTATGCCTAGGTTTTCCTACACCCCTAAGTTCCTAATCCATACCTAATCTTAAATTAATCTCACATCTAATCATCTTTAAACCTAAGAAGGTTTCTAGACTCTTCCAAATCTAGAACCTTATCTAAACTTCCTCCTCCTATCTAGAAGCCTCTAAATCTATAGGCTTCCAAGGAATTTTAACTTCCTTAAATAAACCTCAACCCTTAATCTCCCTCATTCAACTTAAAATCTCCACCATAGATATTTACCTATTATTTCTATTTAAACCACTCCTCTCCTCCATTGGAGATAGCTTGAATTCTCAATCCATATTTATGCCAAACTAGCAATCAAGTGAGGAATCCATGTCAATCCAATCCATCATCAACATCCTTTAATCAAACAACATCACCATGTCAAAAATCTGAGTCAAGGTAATCCAAATCCCAATCTTATTCTTTTAATCCATATAATATCATTGTAGAGCATTTAGATTAGTATTTTAAGTATATGATTGAATGATTTACTCATCCATTGGCATTTTGGTTCTAATGGCTCTACCACTTTACCTAGTAGTTTGATTTTCGGGCTTGAATTTACATAGTTAAATCCATATAGATCTTACATTTCATCTACAAGTACATTGGGTAGTTTTTACCATTAATGAGAGTTAAAATATACATATATAAAATAAGGACTTGCATATTTATTCAAAATTGAGGATTGATGACTTTCCATTTGACAATGGTTGAAACTCTCCAAACACTTCAAAAATGGGGCACATTTCGCCATCATCTTTTATAGGTTATAGAGCAATTTGGTTTCATCTCCTTATAGGTGCAATCCTTCCTTACTCTCACTATTAATTTTTCAATTTTCAAATTTATCTTTTTCAAATTTCAAATATGGATAAATGACTACTTCATGTGTTATTGCAGTGTTTGCTAAATTTATGTTCCCTACACAATTTGATTATCCTCTAGAAGAAAAATTATGTTGTACACACTCATGTTAATTATTTCTCCTTGAATATATAAATTTAATTACTATAATAAATGAAGGTTAAATTTAGATACTAATATATGGTCACATGTGCATGATAATGTGAATTCTTGAACATATTAAGCCATTTAACTTGCACCCAAAATACACAAATCGTAATTGGAATTTTCTAAGACATTTATCTATATGCATGATTGAACCTCAATTTTTTCATTACTATCTCCAATACTCAAAACTTATTCTATGCTACCATCAAAATTTTTCCACCTCATGATAGTTGTCCCTAATTTTTTGGGATAGGTTTTCTTTGGGAAGATAGGTCCATTTCCATGGACCTATCCAGCTAGAGCAATAACATCACACACAAAATAACAGATAGTTTTCAAATTTTAATTATTTTTTGGGTCTTCCCACACATTTAATAAGGTCAAATAAAAGAAATTATTATTTTTTTCCTATAAATACACATCAAAGGTCATTAATTATCCCAACTTAGTTCCTAGTTTAGTATTATTTATTTAACACTTATACACTTCTACGTATTGATAAATTCTAACATATTATTCTAAAATTCAAGTTCATTTATAAGAAGTAGCCATGAGCCAAATATCAAGCATCTTAAAATAATTTAAGAGATATCATTTTCAATTATTAAATCCATATTTATATATGCATACATGTAATTAAGGAACATAATTAAAAAATCACTTTAGGTGTGATAAATACATGGGATTGATTTCCCTACTTAAAATATTGGATAAGTAGGTAGTGGTCAATATTCAAAGGACTAATTATGGTTAGCTCATTCCATTACACTCCCCTATCATTTTTTGTAGGTTTAAAGATTTCAAGGCATCCGTAAGATTTCAAAGAAAAAATAAAACTCCATGAGGTAAAAACAAAATCACAATATCTCAACATTCTCAGTAAGCATAGGATCAAAAGGTGTAAAAATCAAATTTTCATCATAGTCAATGTGAAAAAGTCTGTAGTTGACAGACATGAGTGATGTACACTATTTTTCAAGGGAGTACAATCATATCTAAGAATTTCCTCATATTCAATTTTTGATCCTACACTATCACAACTCTATTTTTCTATCTTTATCTATTAGTAATCAGTACTAGTCAATTGAGATAGTACATAGTCATTAGACATGACCAACCTACACTATTGTCTAGGGAGTGCAAACTTGTCCAAAAATAGTTTCACATTTTATTCTTGATTTTGAGTATGCATAGTCTAGTCTTAATTATTTCCACTTCTCATTATCTAAAAAAATCAACATAATTCCTAATTTATCTAATTAAATTTATTCTCAAAATTTTCCAAAAATAACATTTTGATGTAGAAAAAGAGGCCAACATTTTAAAGGCCATAAATTTTGATCCATAGCTCCATTTGAGTTTATCTTCATGTTAAAACAACCATCTCAATTTTTTTAATGTAGTCATAACCTAGATTGTCTAGTTATGGACATTTTTAAATATTTTTCAAAGGCCATATGTGACCATCTGAGGGTCTAAAATTCTAGTTTAATATTATTTTTGGTATTTTTCTAATTTTCAAAATTGTCTATTTTTGTAACTGAACTTGAACTTCAGTTGATATTCATATGATAAGTTAATTTTAATGTTTAGTTTATTTTTATAGATTTTTATGGTTGCATGTGCTTGCATGCAAACACTAAAAATAACAAGTCAAGTTTTATTTATTTTTAGAGTTACAAATTTTGCATTCCAACTCCAATTCTGAGTTGATGCTTATTTATGCATGGTTTGTAATTATTTGAATCATTCAATGTGAATAAATATAGGTTATTATTTTAGAAGATTTGCCTATTGGTATTTTCTTGTCTTGATAGTATTTGAGATCATTATTTGGTATCAAAGTAAGTTCAAATATTGGAGGTGTAAGAGATAGTTAGAGGATGAGGAGGAATAACTTAGATGTATTGGATTATGCAAGAGTTTTAGAGGCAAGTATAATAATCAACTGAGATCATTGCAAATCAAAGATAAAGGAGAGTAGAAGATGATGTTGAGGATGACACAGATCATGAAGAGGAAATTATGCAAGAGGAACAACATGAATAATTACCATCAATGGAAGAGATGATAATTAGAGATTTATAAGGAAGGAACAAAGGAATCAAGGTTGACATTCCATATTATGGAGGAAGTTTAAAACTAGAGTAATTGATATACTTGATGAACAACATGAAGAAGTTTTTTGAATGAAAAACTATGAGGGAAAACAAGAAGGTAAAGTTTACATGCATGAAATTGAAGGGTCATGCAATAATTTGGTGGGATCACCTACAAAAACAAAGACATAAAAAGGTAAAGGGAAGATCAACTCATGGAAAAATATGGAGATGAAGTTGAGAGAGAAATTTATTTTTTTGTATTATGTACAAACATTATACAAAAGATTCCAAAATTTGAGGCAAAAGGATCATAGTATATAGATGAGTTTTACAAGCCATGATGAAATAAAAGAGCATATGGGTGCTAGGTATGTAAATGGATTAAATTTATATATTCAATATTAATTAAGAATTCATAAAATACTTTGTATATAGGAAGCTTATCAATTATCTTTGAAGGTAGAAGAAAAAAATAGACAAAATTTCAGAAGAACATCTATTGGGCTAAGAAGAGGAAAATCCCCTCTAATAAGGGGATGAGGTGGATATAATATAAATATAGGTGGGTTTGATACCACTAGAGGAGAAACATCATGTGGTGTAGAAAGACTAGAAAATAATAGACAAAGGTTATAATACTAGTATAAAGGAAGAGGATTTCAAAGAGGATGAAGCTATGGTGGTGGTAGAGGATGGTTTTCAAATCAACATAGGTCTTATGTTTGTTGAAAATGTGGAAAAAGATAGAGTGTTTGAGTATCCACACTAAAAATATCAAGAAAGGAGGCAAGATAATCACACAATATCGAATTTAGTTGAAGCTAAAATATAAGAGCAAAATGTTAAAGTTACAACAACAGATATTGGAGAAAATATCATGATGAGAAGAAGAATAATTGATCCAATGAAAGAACATGTGTAGAATAAAGAAGGTGGTGATGCATGGTTTCAAACAAATATATTTCAAAAAAGATGTAATTTAGGAGGTATGATATGAAAAGTAATTATAGATGGTGATATTTGTGAAAATATGGTTTCTAAGAACACGAATGAGAAACTAGGTTTGTAGTGTGAAAAGCATCCTAATCCTTATTGGATTTCATGGTTTAATAAAGGGAATGAAGTTATATTAGATAAAAGGTGATCAATCAAGTTTTATATAGGTAAAATTTATAAGGATGAAATATAGTGTGACATTATACCAATGGATGCATACCATGTGTTATTGGGAAGACCATGGTAGTTTGATAGAAAAGTAATTCATGATGGAGAAAAGAACAGGTATAGTTTCTGGAAAGGTGGTATGAAAGTAGTTTTTTTTACTTATTAAATAATAAGGGTAGGATGAAAGCATGCTGACTAAAAAATAATTTATCAAAGACATGAAGATGATAGGTTAATTTTATGCATTAATATTGAAGAAAGAACACATGGAAATGGTGAAAATACCGATAGAAGAAACATTAGTGTTGAAAGAATATCTAGATGTAATACCTAATGAGTTAACAAATGGTTCACCTCCAAAGAGAGATATTAAAGATCTTATTGATTTAATTCCAAGATCAAATCTACCTAATCAAAAAACTTATAAGATGAGTCCAATAGAACACACAAAATTGAATAAGTAGGTTATTGAATTGGTGAAGAAGGGTGTAGTAAGGGAGATCATGAGTCCATGTGCAATAATAGCATTTATAACTCCAAATAAAGATGGAGGGTGAAGGATTTATTTGGATAGTAGGGTAATCAATAAAATTACAATCAAGTATATATTTCTTATACCTCATTTAGATGATATGATGGATGTTCTTGCAAGAGAAAAATGTTTTACCAAGATTGATCTAAGGAGTGGATACTATCAAATTTGGATTCATGAAGGATATAAATGGAAAAAAAACATTCAAGACTAGATATGTCTTATTTGAGTGGATGGTGATGCCATCCATATTATATAATGCACCTGGCACATTTATGAGGGTGATGAACATAGTGCTATGAGAATAAAATGGTAATTTTATGGTGGTTTATTTTGATGATATATTAATATTCAATAAGACTAAATAAAATCACTTACAAAATATGAGAATGGTACTAGAATTGTTAAGAAAAGAGAAGCTCTATGCAAATTTAAAGAAGTGTAGGTTTATGCAGAACAATTTGGTATTTTTGAGATTTGTAGTTTCAATAGATGGTGTAAGACTGGATGAATAAAAATTAAAGACAATAATTGAGTGGCATATCCCAAAGAGCATCACATAGGTAAGAAGTTTTCATGGTTTAAAAAACTTTTATAGAAAATTTCTTAATAATTTTAGTAGTCTTGTTGCACCAATCACAAATTGTATGAGAGGAAAATAATTTGCATGGACAAGGGTAGCAACAAAAAGTAGAATTATTGAAGAAGAAAATTATAAAAAAGCCTATTTTAGAATTCACAAATTTTAACAAAGTGCTCATGTTTTATTATGATGATATGCTTGTGGGAATTGGTGTTGTGTTGAGTCAAGAAGGGAAGCCAATAGCATATTTTAGTGATAAATTGAATGAGGTAAGAACAAATTATTCCACATATGATGTTGAATTTTATGCCATTGTACAAGCATTCAGACATTGGAGGCATTACTCGGTGCCTGAGGAGTTTATCCTATTTACTGATCATGAGGCTTTGAAGTATGTGAACACTCAAAAGAAGTTAAATAGTAGGCATGAAAAATAGGTCTCTTTCTTATAGGGTTATACTTTTGCATTGAAGCATAAATCAAAAAAACATAATCAGGTAGTTATTGCTTTGAGTAGGTGAGTGGGGTTGATAACTACTATGGTGAGTGAAGTAGTTGGATTTGAATTTATCAAATAATTATATGATACTAATCCATATTTTGGAAAGATAGTTGATCAATGCAAGAATCCATTGACATGTGATATGAGTAATGTTTATGAAGAGTATCTTATACATGATGGTTATCTATTCAAATGGAAATAATTATGTACTCTAATTGGATCTCTAAGAGACAATATTATAAGATAATTGCATAGTGGTGGTTTGGATAGACATTTTAGTAAGACAAAGATAATAGATTTGGTGGAGGATAAGTATTTTTGGCTAAAGATGAAGAAAGATGTGACATGATATGTTAGGTTGAAAGAGGACATGCACAAAATATAGGGTTGTACATACTATTATCGATTCCAAGAAGACCATGGATAGACTTGAGTATGGATTTTATGTTAGGATTACTAGACACACAGAGAGATAATGATTCAATTTTTGTTTTAGACATTTTTTCTAAGATGGTTCATTTTATTGCATGTAAAAAACCAATGACGCCATTAGAGTTACAAAACTATTTTTAAGGATTTTTGAGATTGCATGGTGTTCCAAAAACCATTATACCAGATAGGGACACAAAATTTATTTGTCATTTTTGGAGGACTTTATGGACAAAGATGGGGACTAAGTTACAATTTATTAGTGCATACCATCCCAAAATAGATGGATAGACACAAGTTGTAAACATGAGCTTGATAAATTTATTGAGATGCATAGTTGGAGAGAAGCTCAAGCAATAAGACATGGATTTACCACAAGCTAAGTTTGCATATAATAGTTTAGTGAATAGATCAATATAAAAATAAAAATTTCATACTATTTATGGAATAAATCCTATGAGTGTCTTATATTTGGTAGAGAAGCATTTAAAGAACATATACAATAGTTACAAGAAGTAAGAAGAAAGTTACATGAAAGTAATGAGAAGTACAAAGCAACAATGAATGTTAGAAGGTCAAAAATATTTGAATAAGGATATTTAGTGATGATTTATTTTAGGAAAGATATATTTTTAAAAGGCATATATAACAAGTTGAAGTACAATAAAATTAGACCATGCAAATTTATGAATAAAATCAATGACAATGATTATGAGGTGAGTTTACCACATAATTTTGATATCTCTCTAGTATTTAATGTTTTAAATTTATATGATTTACATGGATAAGATGGGAAGGTGAAGAAGATAAATAAGTAGATTGGTATCAACAGGTGCCAAAGAAGAAGAAAAAAAATAGTGGAGGTTATGGATAAGAAGACAATAAACATAAGGCAATGAAGTTATGATAAGTATTTGGTACAATGGGAAGGATTAAAATAGGAAGACAAAACTTGGGTTATAGAATGGGAGATAAATAAGATTGATAAGATAAAAATGGTAGCAATATAATATGAGCAACTTGTAGGAGTTGAGTTGTTTTCAACCAAAGGAGAATGATGCAAAAAAAGATGTTGAACTTTTAGAGGCCATAACTTTTGATTTATAGCTTTGTTTGAGCCCATATTCATGTCAAAATGACCATATAATTTTTTTTGGTACAACCATAATAGGCTTGTCTAATTATGTATGTTTTTGATATTTTTAAAAGGCATATGTGACCATTTGAGGGTTTGAAATTATAGTTTAATATTATTTTAAGTATTTTTCTAATTTTATAAATTGTCTATTTTTGTAACCAGACTTGAAATTCAGTTGATATTGATATTGATAGGTTAGTTTTAATTTTTAGTTTATTTTAGGAGATTTTTAAGACTGTGCATGCTTGCATGCAAAACTTACTAAAAATAGTAGCTGCTAAAAATAATAGGTCAAGTTTTATTGATTTTTAAAGTTATGAATTTCGCATGTCAACTCCAATTATGAATTTAGGCTTATTTATGCATGGTTTTTAATTATTTGAATCATTCAATACAAATTAATATAGGTGATTATTTCAAAAGCTTGACTATTGGTATTTTGTTCTTGATTCTAAGCATGCATAGTCTAGTCTCTTAATTATTTCCACTTCTCGATATCTAAAATAGTCAACATAATTCCTAATTTGAGCTAAGTAAATTTATTCTCAATATTTTCCAAAAATAACATTTTTATATAATTAGAAAGTTTCAAAATAAGAATTGTTAATCATTGTACATATTTATCATTTTAATATATATACAGTTTTACACCTATTATACATGAATATTTATTTTTTAATAAAAAATAGGGTAAAATAAGTATCCATCTACCTCAGTGGCATGCCAAATACTCAACCATCTCTGTCCTCTCCTTATGTTACTCACTATTGATATCATCATCATCTATCCACTATTGGTTGACTAGGTCTCACTAATGGGACCAAAACTAGCACCCTTATCCCCCCCACTCCTCATAGATCCCTCACATGTTATGCTAAATAGGGTGGGACAACTAAAGGTGCCATTGCATGTGTGATTTCAAACTATCCAGAGATATTGACCTACATATGTGGCTCAATCCACCATGTACAATGCCTTATAATCTGGCTCCAGACCCTTTCCTATAATATGGTTGGCCATGATGGCCATGTGTCCACTCTAACCATGTATAACATCTATATAATATAGTCCCTCATAGTAGTCTTTAGTGAAGGCACACGGGGGATCACACATACTATGTGGTCCTACCCTCATCTCTTCACTCAAGGGAGATTATTATCAATAACATTAGATGACATTGTTAGTATGTACATGGGGAACTTATCATATATACAACTAGTAAATAAAATATGGGGCTCATTGTCCAGTAACCTTAGATCAAATGCTATAAAAATTATGAATCAACTACACCCATATGATAACTCCCATATCATACAACATGCCCTGCTCTATAATATAATAACACATGGCTATAATATACATCTGTACCACTCCATAAAAATGATCATATAGTACTTACATGGTTATAAGTTCTATGAGGTCCTTATGGATATCTTGCCTAAGACATTTATTATAAAAATTCATACGATGAGTTTGCATTCATCATACTGATCCAATCTAGTATCCCACCAAGATAATTCCCTCATCTCATTAGCTATCTGTGTTATGCCACATACTATAGGAGTGCCCACATAGGCAAAAAAAAAAGGCATGGGCATCCTATAATGTGATATCCACCTCTATCATATCCCCCTCCACATCCCACTTGAAGGTGTCAATCATAATTTCCCATCACCTTAAAAACATGTTGATTAGATTTTTTTTGAGGGGCATGTGACAGATATCCATGATCCCTTTGAACCCTAATGTCATAATCTAGGTTCTATCTACTACTATAATAACTATAATAAATCTAATAGTTGGATGGTATCTAAATTCTATCATAATCATTGTCATCTCTACAATATATCTAACAATAAATTAAAATCAAATTTTGACCTATAAATCTAAAAACAAACTAAAAAATCAAATAAAAATAATGCTTAAAGTTAAAATGATACCTAAATTCCAATGTACCAGCCATTTTTCCCATTTGACACTGCATCAACCATTCTTAACCTTTATATTGAACTAAACATGCTCTACAATGTGACACATTTAAAATTTCACCCTCTATACCCTATATTACCAATAATGGAAAACTTATAACTACACTAGACATACCATATAGTATCAACTAACACATTACTCAACTAAAACAACCATACCCTAAAATATTAGCCATACCCTACAATATTAGTGATGCTTAGTCTTTCTAATTATTTGTCCAAGCATTTAAATGTATCTGCCATGCTTATCTATTTAATGCTACCAACCATACTTATGGTATCAAACAATTAACCAAATTTATACTTTTCCATACCATATGGTATTGTCTAGTACTTTACCTAACTATATTAGACATACCCTACAATATTAGCTAGGAGTTAATTGTTCCCCTTACAAACTATATTGGCTTGGATGATATAGTTACCTAAGGGGGCTGATTTATTTCCTTGGCCCTAATAAATGCTTTTGTCCCTAGTTTTATTTTTTTTCAACTAAACATTATCCATCCTAAAGATAGCTTTATTTTGATGCTTGTTTGGGAAAATTATACCACACAGATTTTCCCCGACACCTAATTTTCTAATCTAGTTAATTTTTTTAAAAATAATAAAAATAAATAATAAATACACTACCTACCTATAGAGATCCAAATACAACTACACTGATTCCTCCCACACATCCACCTCCTTGTCTATGAGAAATATAATCTTATAATTATAAATTTAGATAAATAGAACTCTAGTTTTAAGAAAATAACAAATGCACAAATGATTACTTTTAACCTATTTATAGTGAAAATTTCAAATTTCAATTTTTTTAGTTATTTACTATGAAATTTTATATATTTTCCATATATTTTTTTCTATAGTTCCTTTTCATGAATTAAAATAATCTTTGAAATCTTGGTGAGATAGATGACTTTTAAAAAAGTTAGTTTTCTATCTTATTTTTTAGGTTTGCCTTTCATGTTTCTCGATGGATGCCTTTTATCACTTGAAAAAAAATGCAACATAATATGAAATTAACAAGGTAAGTGAAGGTATGTGTTTTCATTATATTCTATTTTATTTCTTTTAACATTTTTTTTAGTTTTGCTATTTTGTGTTGCTATGTTTCTATCCCAAAGAACTATCTTGCATTACACTATTTTGACACATGATGAGATTTTGGTGGGGCATATGTATAAACCTAATATTTTTCACTTTATCAATTTATTTAGGATTTATATTTCAACATATTATTTATGTATCAATATCCTTGATTTAACACCTTAAAGGGTGTGCTAGGAATGGGGAGGAATCGACTCATGGTACTTTGCAAGAGATGTTTGCATACTATTATGTCACACCATCACTTCTATCATTATGACCTCCTCCAAGTCTCTATTTTTAATTCCTCTCTATATAATTTTTATCTATATTTTATATAATCCATTTATCATATGGTATCAACTAAGCTAATATCATATATTTCATACATTTATCTCCTTTGTGTTGTACTAGCTAGCCTAATACAATTTTTAGTTCTATCTTTTGACATTTATGTTGTATTCACCTATAAAATATTGTACTATGCTATTGGGCATATTACAACTATATTAGCTTGTCCAAAACTATTGTCTTAGAGTTTAGGGTTAGTATTGGGTGTTTAAACTATACATATAGGGGTCATATTTTAGTCTTAATAAGATATATTACATTTATATGCTTTACTTGCACTCATATTTCTTCTCTAAGGAGTATTTGAGAGAGTTATTGGTTTAAAATATTATCTTAGAGGTCTTTTATTTTGGTGTCATTTAAGGTCAATAGGAGAGGTCATTAGGAATTCCTAACTAAGGATATCTAAGTCTTCATCCAACCATTTGAGGTCTTCAACCTACAACAATCTCTTGCAAAGTGCCACTTGAGCCAAAGGGGGAGATTGAAACATCAATAGGTCCTTTTTATATCTCTATACTCTTTCATTTACCTATTATATTATATGTTTCTTATTTATTTTTTGATGCATGTGTGTATCATTTTTTAGGATTCTCCTTATGTTGAATAAGCTTGTATTAAATAAGGTTGTTTAGGGTTTCCATTTATCACGTTAAGTTTCATATACCTATATTTGGTTGGCCATTGAAACATACCTTGTTTACAATCATTTATCCATAATTTAATTTTTATGTACCTCTTGAAAATCATTTAATTTACTTACATGTTTACAATCATAGTTATAATTATTTACATTTGTTGAGGTCTAATGAGAGCTATATCTTTGTGTCATAGGCTTATGTTTTGGAACCCTTTAATCTTGAAATTTTAGTCTCAGGTTACCTATAATATATCTATGGACATCATTTGTCCACACCCACTTTACCAAGTATACATAGACTCTATTTGATTTACCTTATTTGAGTCCTGGTTTATTGAGAGAAAGAGGATATTTATAGGTCATCATAACCCATGCATAAAAAAATTGTTATTTTTTATTGTGATACAGTTGATTTATCACTTCTTAAATTAATCACAACCAAGTTGATGCATTCCATATGTTTTTTAATAATCAAATTAATAAAATTCCATATATTTTACCTTATTCATTTAATTCAATTCTTATTACTATTCCTAGTTCATCAAACTTATTCTCAGAGTTTATTCAATTGGCTCATACTCACAAGAATGTGATTAAAGGTTCAGATCAAGTAAATCAAGAGTTCCAAGATAATTAAATTATAGGCCTCCCAAGTCCATATAACTAATATCATAGACAATAATTTGAGTATGAATGGAAGTGACAAAAAATGTTGATATGGTTGCTACAAAAGAATTTGAGGTAAAATTGAAAAATGAAGATAAGAAGATCAAATTAGTCTCTAGATGAAAAATAAAGAAAGGATGAGAGGAAATAATAGATATATAAACATATGTATTTATATATTTGTCTAAAATAAATAATCCTACCACCCTCTCCAAGATGAAGACCTTTAATGCTATTAATGTTGATTAGGAAAATGAAGACTATACAAATTTAAAAGGAAGATTATAAAATTGTAAAATGAATTGAAATGATCCAAGGGAAGCTTATATAAGTTTATTGTCATCAAAATATCCATTTTTAATGTGTTTTATAACACTAAATATACTTTAGTTAAGTTATTTTTAGTTTTCTAAATTTTCACGAGAAATTGTCTTATGTGAAAGTGATGCACAACAAATTGAAATGTAACAAGATTAAATTTTTGGAGGTAAAAGGAATGATTAATTCCATTAGGAATGATAAAATAATATGTGAATTGATGGATTTAACCAAATTTGAATAAGATATGGTTCTAAATTTTTTGTATCACCATTTAGAAGGTTTGGTTTTAATAAGGGAAAAATCTGAGACAATGATTTCTAAATTGGAATATTATTATAACAAAACTTGGGATATATTTTATTTGTTTCTTATTCTTAATTTTAGGATAAATAATAAAAATGATTTTCCAAATAATTATTCAAAGGCATGGTTAACAAGGTTGTTAATACTATTAAAGAAGAGGTCACCTCCAAGATCACATTATAGAAGCATACATTAATGTTATTGAACAAAATGTGGAACATGCACACATGCTAATAATACATGTTACAAAAATGATATCATATATTAAAATGGACATTATTGAAGATGATGGAGACTTGACAAGCACTGGTAGGTGGATGTAGCATATGTTTAATAATGCTTTGAGGATGTAACAATTTATTAGTTTTAAATTTTGTACCATGGGAAACTTAAGAATGTTTGATATATTTTAGTGTCTTAAATAACCAAGTGGTATTTTGGAGTTTATAATTTGTACTAAGTTTGAGAAAATTTATTTATTTAAGGCCTTGGTTAGTTATAATTTGAATATCATGTTTTCATTACTTTATGCAAAGATAATTTTAATTAAAAAATTCTCTTAGATATTTTCCTTTCCTTTTCATGTTGATATAATAACTTTAGTGAAGTAAAAGTATAAAAAAGAAATAATTTGGTTCTTCAAATGGTATTTTGATTTAAAAATTGGTTTAGTTTCTTATGATAATTCATCTTCTTGGTTTCTCTTAAATACGAGCTATGTTATTTTTAATAGTTGAATAAATGAATAATCATTAAGTGAATCCAATTAGTTTAGCTAATAATATTTTGAAATTTTGTTGTTTGGTTGGTATTTAATATTTTTTTTTTCAAATTTGTAAGAATTATGAGGTTATTGGGGCTTATGCCATTTGAATAAGAAATACTTACATCTTAAGATATAAATAACTTCTATAATTTAAGTGCATGTGAGGATATCCCTTCCTGATATCATAATAATAGATTTATTCATAGTGATCATGCATATTTTAGAGAAATTGATGAATCTGATAGATAATTTCAACTTGATGTTTTAGATATTATTCCTATAACAACCTATGTGGAAGAAATACCAACTTTACTTATTGAAGAATTAGTCAAATTTTATTTTGGCATAGATAAAGATCCATGACCAGTATTATTAGTAACTATGTTACAAAACAAGGAATATCTAGATGTATGATGTGTGTTAAAATATTATCATTAATTATTTGTTTTAGATTATTCATAAATGCCTATAATAGATCTCACATTGACAACATATAGTTTAATATTATATCTAGATGCACAACTTGTCAAAAAAATTCCATAAGATGCATCCTCAAGTGAAATTATTAATAAATAAATAAATTGAATGATTACTTGAATCAAGATTAATTAGAATTATTTATTATCCTCCATGGGTACCCAATACAGTTCCTATTTTAAAACCTAATGGAGACATCAAATGTTGTACACATTACTAGGATTTAAACAAAGATTGTTCAAAAGATTACTTCCCTTTACAAAATATGGACATGATTGTAGATTTTATAACAAGATAGGATATGTTATCATTTATGGATAGATTTTTAATATATAATCAAAATAAAATTAACTATAAGGACTATTAAAAAATGTCATTTCTTAAACCTTAGGAGAAAAATTCTATAATTTCATGTTTTTTGGAATAAAAATGTTGGAGCTACTTATCAACATGCTATGACACATATTTTTCATGATTACATATGCGATAGAGTGGTATAATATGTAGATTATTTAATTTCATGAATCTAAACAATGACCAAATCATGCTATTATTTTATGATATTTTTTTAAGTGCTTAGATAAATACAATGTACGCTTAAATACAACATGTTATTCGTGTCACTTATATGAAATTATTATAAATATATCATATCTCAATGAGGCATTTAAGTGGATACTATAAAGTTAAAATATATTTTTGACATGCTCCACCAAAGGGGTTAAAGTAATTAGAATATTTACAAGTAAGCATTCATGAAATTCAACATTTTTTGGCTTAACTTATAGATAAAACACAACCTTTTATGCATTAATTTAAAAAAGGCACAAATTTTGAATGGGTTGAAAATTGTCAAAAGATTTTTGACGTTATCAAATAATATTTATTGCAACCATGCATTCTCATGACACCTATTCCTAACATGCCATTATTATTAGACATTTCTACTACAAGATAATATGATGATGATCAAAATTACTGTGCAATATATTATACCAATAAAACTTTCATTGATTAATTTTTTTTTAATAGTATTATGTAAAAATCAAGCTTGGCATTAGTTTTTATGATGCCAAAGTTATGATATGCTACATCTTAAATAATGGGACACAGATTATCAAAAATATGGATCATTTAAGATGTATAATGTCTAAATCACATTTATGAGGGAACATTGATAGATGGGTCATGTTACTTACAAAATTTGATCTAAAATCTATTAAAAAAAAACAAAAAAAAACAAAGGATAAATTAATACATATCAATTAATAGCAGCTCCATTAACATATACACTATCAATCAATGATGATTTTAATTATTATCATATTGATTATGAAAATTTAACAATTTATTTTCATGGATCTAAATGTGTTATAGGTGATAGGGATACTAATATTTTCATTACATCTCAAGATGAACTTATGCCATTTTCATATCATTTGGGATTTTATTGTGCAAATAATATAATAGAGTATGAATCATTAATATTGGGTTTATATATAACATGCACATTATAGTTAATATACATTTAATTTTAGTGAGACTCTAAATTGGTGAATAATGAAGTACTATAAATATATAAAATATAGGAGTAAAAGCTCATTCTATACAAAAAAATTAAAGAAACTATTTATTGTATATTTTGAATACTTCATAAAAGAAAGCATTCCTAAAAAATAAAATCAACATTATGATTAAATTTATAGTATATCTTTCCTAATTCATATTGATATTAATGATGATCATGTTATTTTTACTATATAATAATTACAATAATAATCCATATCTATAGTACAAGTAGAAGCTTTAGAAAATTTAGTAGTTACTCATAGTAAGATTATAAAAAAATGGTACAGTCATATCTATAATTTATCATACAAAGCAAAAATACTAAAAAAATCATACATATAATTAAAAACATAATTTATAATGTGAATATACTCGTTATGTCCTTACTTGGTGAGTATTTATTTGAAAAATCACTTGATGGGCAATTACTTTGTTGATTGAATGGGGAAGAAGCTAAATTAGCAATACTTTAAGTTCATAATAGTGCATGTGGTGGTCATTTTAGTGGTAAATTTATGTCTAAAAAGATATTATGACAAGGTTATTATTTGCCTACAATGGAAAATGAATATCTTGAGCTTGAAAAACTTTATCCATAATATCAAAAGCATAGAAAATTAAACTATGCTGCATCACATGAATTACAACCCATTGTTTCACCTTGGCCATTTTATGTAGGGGTTTTGATTTAATTCAAAAAATAAATATAGAATTAGTATATGGTCACAATTTTATCTTTAATGGTATAGAATACTTCACAAAACACTATTCATTTATAGTCCACTATAGGTGTGAAGCTATATGTCTATTCTTAATGACACATTATTTCTAGGTTTAGACTTTTATCAAGTATTATTATAGACAATGAATCTTATTTCAAAAATAAAGGAGTTAATAATTTTTTTGTAAAATATAAAACAAAAATATCCCTTTTCTACACCATATTATCCATAAGGTAATGGCTAAGTAGAAGTCACAAATGAAACACTTGTTAATATTTTGAGTGAAAAAATTGCAAATCATGTGAAAAATTGGCACAATAAGATTATTTATGCACTTTAGGCATATCATACTAATGCACATACATTGAAAACATCAACATCATATTCTATTTTTAATGGTATAAAAAAAATTTACCGCTCGAACTACAAATTTCAACTTTATCTATTTCATTTAAGCATATATTCAAAGATAATGAATATAAAGTAAAATGAATAAATGATTTAGAAATATTCTATGTCAAACATATTCTAAGATATTGAACATATTCAAATATATCAATACCACATCAAGAGGGCATATAGTAGAAATGTTTACAATCAATAACTTCAAGTGGGAGATCTGGTGTTAAAGGAAAATTAGAAAAATACAAATGCAGATAAGGAAAATAAGAGAAATTTCAAACCTTATTGGTTGGGTCCATTTTGTATTATTGAAAAGATAAGTAAAAATTCTTATCATTTGGATAGAAAGAAGAAAATCATGTGAAAATTCCTAAAAACAATTATGCACTTGAAAAAGTATCATACTTAATATTAATAAAAATAAAAAAAATTCATATACATCTAAAACTTCACCACTCCTCTATTGTTATCAATTTTATCCTCATTCGATATTTAATCCTCTTATTAATTATTTTAAAACTATAATCCCTAATTATTAAAACACCATACTTGCATCCCTTTACACTTAATTCACTAGTCTAAACTCGATCCATTACCATATCACCCTTTTTCCATTTAATCATCTAATAATTATTTACTTATCATTCCACCTAGCCAAAAATAATATCCTCACCATTATTTAGTAATTTAAAATTCATTCCCAATTACCTCTACCTGCTTACACTAAAAATCCTACAAATACTCCTCTTAATCACACTCTAGGCATCATTTATTACTCTAATGGAGTCTAGAAAGCTCTAAGATTCCTAGATCCCCTCACCAAGCTTCCACTAAAATTCTATAGGAATTTTTAATTCCTATAAAATTCCTTCACCCTAGATATTCATCTTCCATGGATGAAATCCAACCTTGCATTTATTAAAACAACCACTACTTTATCATAGACACACTCATGTACAAACCATGGTAATGGAATGGTTCCACCACCTTTCCTCTACTATCAACAATCAAATAATTGTGAAACATCCATTGTTGCAATTCTTAGGCATCACAAGAGAAATCTATCAATTCAAGCTACGATAAATTCAATCAAGTATTTGGATCCTTCAAAAATATTTAAGAGGAATTTTATTGCATGAAAATTTGAGGTATAAAAATTCATCTTTATGTTTCATTTAGTTTGCATCAATTCTCTTTCTATTTTACTCCAATATGAGGTTGTTTAGTTTGGCTATGGAGAGAGTTGTATCTAGAATCTTCATGGATTTATATATAATCCTCTATAATATATAATCATATATTTTTGGCAACCATAGTGGGATAAATACTTTAACTTTTGATTTAAAGGGATCTAGTGTGCTTTTTCAAGCTTACAAGTTCCTTGGTGAAGGTATTTGGTGGTCAAAAACTTTATTTTTTTGTAAATAACCACTTATAGACTCTAAATATATTCAAACTATGTCGAAGTGATTTAGATATGAGGAAACATGATTTTTACATAAATACAAAAGATTTGACACTTAAGACTACCAATTTGACCACTACAATTTCCTTGATAGAGTTAATTTTCTTATCAAATCCATTTCTATTGTATTAACAAGTTTTTTAACTAGTATCTGTTTCACAATATTTTTAACAATTTTGGGTTTTTTATATTTTTGTTTCAAAGTAGGTTGTAACGATACTAATAAAGAAACATGGCTTCATTTTTAACACTTGTAGCTTCACCATGTCCAAACATAACTCTCAGGTATAACTATTTATGTCCACTAGTGAGATTTTCTGTTAGAAATAACTTCACTTCTTTGTTTTAGCAATTTCATATTTGTTTTTGACAAATTTTCATGATCCTCTATAGTGGATTTGATTTTATTATCTTTTTGGTCTAATTTCATATATTCACATAGTTGCTTTTATAAAAATAGATTTATTCTTGATAAAATTTATCTTATTCTTCATTCTTTTGTTGATTTATGGCTAACTTGTTCTATGTAGCAAATTCATCCTGAGGATTAGTAACTTCAATCTAATAAGAAATTGTTTTGTTCTCTAATAGTGTATTTTATAGGTTTCCCCTCAAGAATCAAATCAAACTACTAATCTTTTTTTGTAGGTCTTCCTGTCAAATAAACAACAAATCAAAACTTCCATGATAAATTTATTACAATTAATTAATCTATGTAATCAAATCTTTGTTGTGTGTGTTTTTGTTTAATAATATTAGCGTAGCCTTTTTTTATTTCTTGTTTATTTCAACCAAGGGTAAGGCTGTGTATACTCTCCCCTCACATCCATAGGGTGATCTTGAGGATTAAAAATAATTAATAAACCTCTATCCCTTTTTAATTATTTTAGGGGAAATGTGATGTAGAATCAATCCCCATGCACTTTTTATTAGTTTATAAGGAGGTTGTGATGTGGATTTCATCACCACACACTAATCTAAACACCATGTTTTGGTAAAGCTCAAATATAAATTAAAGTTATTGTAAATCTAAGTAGATTTCCCCTTGATTTTTTATATGAAGTGAGGAGGTTACATTCCAATACTCAAACATCATAAAAAATTCTTATATATAATTAGGCCCCACATATTGTGAGGTATTTACGGGACTTCTTTAGAAAGCCTTGTACAACTTAGATTAAGACTATCCAGCCAAAAAAATTAGTGTGGGGGGAAAAAATCCTCAAAAATCTCTCACCATGTATATACATAGAGTGATGGTTTGGAGACCAACCTATTCACCACATTATGTGAGTGGAATGGTAGGCTAGTAGCTATGTCACACACCTATAATATACTAACATAGGCTTGTGCCTTACTTGATCTTGTTTTCATGTTATCAAGACTAGATTTGTTTGTGAACCTCCCCCTTACACCAAAAATGAAACCCATCAAAATAAAACTATGACAATCACATCCCTTTATCATACCTAATACATAATGTCCAATACACACATAACTATGTCATGCCAAAAACCTAATATTTTCAAACAACTTTAATAGAATCCCATAAGTTGAGTCCAATCCCACTATTACCTCATCAAACAAAATCACCTATATTCTAAGAGTATTAATATCCATATTTGTCAATCATACACTAACCAATAAATCATACACTTTTATTAACTCATATAGGTAACAACCCCTTTTACATGTTATAATCAACCATCATAAGCTTATTTGAATCTAAACATAGTCAATTATTTTTAGAGTTGTCAATGATGTCATAGATGTGTCCAAGTGATTGGATGAAGTTCCTTGATAGTCTAAGTGACAATGATAAAGTGTGCAATGTGCTTATCCTAGTATACTTAAAGTAGGCTTGGTTGATCTTCTATTTTAACATGGTTAGAGTTATTAAAAGATGAGTTTGGTGATTTAGGCATGTGAAAGAGGTATATAAGATGTTTTATATGATTTTATTGCTTGCGTGCATAATATAAATTCATCTGGTAGTCCATATATTTCATCCAAAAATTTTGGGTCCAATGGCAGAAAATCTAAGTAGGTAGTTTGTTGACATCACCATTTCCATGTGTGGATGAGTGAGGGGGATTTAGTCATATGGTTGTGATAAAATTAGTCCCTAGTTTCTATGTGTAAAGTTTAAATTTTAGCGATGAAGTGTGACAAAAGATATGCATGTGTAAAGTTAGGCTCTCAAGCATTTTGACAGTGTTTTCCTATACTTAGCCAAATTTTCAATGTGGCAAGAAAAGTTGAGTAGGAATTTTGATGGTGGCATATATTTCACATGTAGAAATTTCAGGAGAAGGTGATCATTTGGGTTTATTTAGTTTTATACCTATTTGATTTACACTAAATTTCATGTCAAGCATTGAAGCAGGACAAAAGTTATGCATGTGCAAAGTTGGTTTTTCTAGATAATTCTTGACATAGTTGGCTCTATGAATAGATAAATTTGAGGAGGCATTTTAATGTCATTATATCTCACATGTGTGAGGGTTCTAGGATAATATTTTTATATGGTTGGATTATCCTATGTGAGGAGATCATATGGTCGAAGTTTTAAAACTTGGACTTTAGTGAACTAAAAGATATGAAGGTGCAAAGTTGACCTTATAGATAGATTTCAATGATCCTTATACTTAGTCTATTTTGAACAAAGATAAATATCAGGACCAAATAAAGATATAATGGATCATGAAAGATAATATAATGAATATATATATTGCATATCAAGTTAAATAGGTTAAAGTGTTTTTTGGTTAATAGAGATAAAGATCGAGCTTCTTCTCAGATCTAATGGTGCATAGGCGATAGTATAGTTTTAATCTAATGGTGCATGTTGAGTGAGATGGTAAGAAGCGCATGATGTTTAATATTATAAGTGCTTATAATTAATGTGAGGGTGCCAAGTGTCATGATCATGGGATTTCTGAGAAATATCAAATGGTGAGCACTATAAGATAAAGAACTGACTGATTTGTAGAGATTGACAGTGCACGATGAGTCAACATTACAAGATTGCATGAGATGAGGTCAAATGTTCAAGGTTTAATGTTTAGAAGTGAAAAAATATGAGTTAAAGGTCAATATTAATATAATAATATCAACATTTCATGATTGATCTAAATTAGTGAGGACATGATATGCGAGCATGGTGTTCAAAGTTTAACTATGATCGTTCGAATTCAAATATTTGAATTTAACAAAGGAAAGATCAATGCCTAGTTTTGAGCCATAAATTTCAATATATGTATAAATTGACCATGAATAAAAAAAAAGTTGTAGATGACTTCAAGGCACATATGTAAATATTAATTTGGAAGTCTAATTATTAGTAAAGTCAAATTTATTGAGCTTAAAAGTTGACTATGTTTTCATGTATGTCCTGCAAGTGCCCTGAGAAGATTGTTTGAGCTTGTTTTGATGTTATTTCTATCTCTATTGATGAATTATATATGAATAAGTGTTTTAAAATCCATTCTGATTATATTTATGTATTATTGAGGTTTTACCATTTGTATATAGTATGAACAAAGCTTAATAAGCTGACTATGTATTCGTTCATGATGTTTCTATGCACCAAGTCAGTGTTTGAGTTGTTTGAGCATATGAATATGAGAGTATATTTGACTATGATATTTTGAGGATATAGAAGGGGACATAAGGAATTGAACCATGTAATTTAAATTGGTCCTATGTTCTTTTTTCACTCAATGGGTGAATAAGTCTCCATGAGAGCTATAAGAGCTACAAGGGCCTTATTAAAAAGTGTACTTATTTAAGGGTGACCCATAGATGTTATGGATGACCTATGAAGATTGTATTGAGATGTGTCTCTATGAGATATATGCCTTAAGGTTTAATTCATTCCTTTTGGCCAACCAAGATGTTGATAATCATGATATCTCTATAAATGGTGAAACTAAATTTGTTGGTTTCTAGACTTGTGAAAGATTTGAGAGAGGATTGTGTGTGTAAATTATGGAGTGAAGGAGAGGTAGAGTGCCCAGTAGATGAGTTGATGAGAAAAATAGATTGAATATTTTATGTATGACCTATAGGTCATAATTTTTTTGGTAGAATAGTGCTCTTGTAGATTGAGTGTGAGTGAAGGTGAAGAATCATAATCAGAGGTCCATCATCAGGTGTTGAAGACATTAAGTTCAAAGGTGGATGTGTTCATAGGTGTTTTTGTGGTAACTCAAAATCTAGGTTGTTGTATCCTCCTTGAAAGGTGAAACTTTCTTAAGGTTTAGTTTTTGTGGTGTCTCAACTAGATAGGTGTGGTATCACTTTGTGGAATTGTAGTCTCACTAAATAAGGGATTGTAGTTCCTTAATTAGTTGTAGTTGATCTAAATTAGTTTTTATTATTATAGGATAGTAGTCTAATTATAGGTTTCAGTGGGTTTTATCCTCCAAAAGGGTTTCCCACATATGTCATGTGTTATGTGATTGATCTTGCATTGTCTCTCTTGCTCATTGCTATGAATGATGTGTATGCTTCATGAATGCTTATGGTAATTCATTAATATCTTGAAAGGATTGAAATTGAAATTGGATTTTATAGGCTCACAAATTCACCCCACCCTCTTAGTGATTGTACCTCTAATTTTTTTTGAATCATATACCCTCAAATATTATCATCCTTTAATCCCATCCTCAACCTATCTAACTTGAGAAAATTCCATCAAATCTAAAAATTAATTAAGCTAGTCACAACCCATTCAACATAATCCTAGGTCATTTAAGACCTAGTCAAATTTATCAACTTGTCAAACATCATTAATATAGTCAAACTTATCTTTAGTCTTATCTAAACCATAAAATTGTCTTAACTCATTATCTAATATCATTTGAAACTATGTTTATCATACCCTGACCCATCATAATTAAGCTAGCTCATATCCAAAGTATATTTTCTTGAATTCATCCACTTGACATATATCAAATCATGTCAATCATCTCACATCACATTAATACAAATTCAAACTTGAGATCAATCTAAAACAAACCTTTGTCAAAAAATCTTAAATCTAGATCTGATTCACCTCATCTAAACATACAACTAACATTTCTTAATATTTTTAATTTAATCCCTTACACCTCTCGATTGGGGCTGATAAATCACATCATCCATCCTTTCTCCCATATTGATTTATGGTTTCCCAAATAGATTTGGATATTATGTGAATAAATAATACATATTTACAAAAAAAATAATAATACATTAATTTTATGGCTACTAAAAATGGGGGCTTGACTTCCTTTAGACATTGATCCCATAAAACTAAGTTCCATCATAAGTAGGAAAAATTAAATCCATCCCTATCCAACTCAACCTACTCTTAGCCTCCATGCTAGTCAGCCATAATAAAAATTTATGTTCACTATTTATAGCCTTGATAATGACATTCCATATCACACTAGAAAAGGGAACCCTATCATATCAACCTTATCCCCTAAGATATATCAAATGACATTGTCTAGCCATGTCCTTCCATCACTACAAGTGAAACCATCTAATTCAAAGTCAAGTGCATTGACATCTAAAAAAATATGTGAAAATAAATAATATAATCCTCTTAATGTATCCTTTGAACTCATATTTTTCCATCTAGATGATGTTAATATGATCATCCATTGATGTACCAAGCCTCTTGATCCCACCAAACCCAAGACCTCTTAGTATAGAGATAACCAATATTGTCAATACCACATAACCTAGGGGTATTTTACTAATAGATGCCTCAATTTAAAAAATTACATCCAAGACCTAATCGATCATGGTGACATCAAAATTGTGAATTAATAAGATGAATCCACATCCAAGGGTGAGCAAGAAGGGATATGCCAATTTTCATTTCCTGACCATGATCAAACTTGTTCATTTCTAAACCAATGTCAAGATAACAAATCCATCTTTTCTTGACTCATATTTTATAGCAAACCCATCTTTGACATGCCTCAATTTTATGAACCTCTTTATGACAACCCACATACCCTCTAAGATCTTATTTTCAATGATCCTAACCCACCTGTCTTTGATGATCCTATCTTCAATGAGCTTATTTTTTAATAACTCATCATTCCTCAACTATCCACATTTTATAAATCACACAAAATACCCCATTTTTATAAATCCCTCTATCCCAAATCCTCCATCACCAAGTGTAAAGTGAATAAGGTACTTCAAAAAAATAGTATCCATTAATCCCTATTTGTGACCATAATCCAAACATCATCTACTAACAACATCACAAACTCAACATCATCCACAATAACATCATCATAATCAAATTCAAATTAAACACTAGAGTCAACATCATATTCATTTTCATTAGGATCAAATCCATCATCAACATCTGAATCAATATTGGATTCAATATCATAACATTCATCTATATCTACATCAGAGTCATTAACTTATAGGACATCAATTAAATTCCTCTTAAAGATCACTATAATGATCTCATTGATCATTTCAAAATTCTTTAGGAAGTTTTCTCTGACATTTATATAATTCTTCTTAGTATATTATTTAGATATCATGCTACCCTCAACCCATTCATTTACCTTACCAATCATTTCATTGATATCCCCCATCCTTTGTACACCAAAAATCTTTTCCATCATCTCAAAAATTAATTTACTACAACCCTCAATTAAAATAGACATAATCAGACATTGTTGGACTCTTTAGATAAAAAATTCATGGGAATCCAAGATAGTATCCAATTAGAAAAGCCTAATAAAGTAATCAACTTTAATTGAGTGTCAAATCAAGCTTAAAATAAGTCAAAAAATTGACCAAGTCAAAAAATCATAGTTTTATAATGAAAACCTCCTCGAGGTACTATGGAAAAATTGAATTAAAAATAATAATTAGTAAATTAAAAAATTAAATTCCCCTAGTCAAAACTTGTTTGAGGCACTAGTGGGAAATCAAAATCAATATCGAGTAAAAAATCAAGAATTGTCTATTGGTGAAAACCTCTATGATGCACCAATAGAAGAAAAATCAAACATATCAGTAGAGTGGAAAATAATCCTACAATCATTCTGATCAAAGAACATAATAATCTTGGGGTTTTGGACCCTACAATATCTAAAATCATGTTGCACAAAGTACAAATGGAGCATTCAGAATAAATAATGGTGTCTATGATTATTAATCCCAATTTTAGGTTTGATGATAGTTATTCCTCCCATCAAAATCCTATCATTAATTCAAGTCACATACACTAATATCAAATCTAATCCATATCATGCATTACCTTCTCAAGAAACATTGTCTCTTGTATAAGATATGAAAATAGCTAGTTGAGTTTCTTGGAGGAAGACAAATCAAGAATTAACAAGGATCACAACATCAATACAACCCACATCGACAACCTAATTTAGCAACATGGCTATCAAGAATAAGTATCATCTTAAGATCATAAAATTCATCAACATCATGCATCTCACATGCCTCCAATAAATAGAGATGCCATTAGAAATTAAAAAATAAAATAAAATAAATAAATAAATAAAAAGTCATTCTTCTAATGGTGAAAAAAAAAATTCCAGTGCCTTAGGCAAGTACCATGATGAAAATAAGTTTTTGGCATCATGTGTAAATAATCCATTGTCTGCAAGTTCCTTAACACTTAAGGTGATAATACACTTATTCCCTAAATATCCTAAATTCTCTTTTCAACCCCATCTGCATCACATTTCTCAACTTCCAATCATCCTTATCTTTACTATCCATCCTCCCACCATCCATATACCCATCCTAAGCATCATGTGCCATATTATTGTGTTTATCCTTTATTTACCTTAGTAATGGAATGTGATATGTCTAGAGACATGTTTTATAAACATACTGGCATGTCCTTTGAGAAATGTTTTGACAATGATACATTTAGTCCTCACATTATGTGATGCTTGGATATTCATAATCCATTCCTCATCCCCTTTGAATATCACCCAAATCCTTTTGTCATTCCATCCACCATAGTTCATTATCCTAGTTGCTAGGCTTGGTTTTACCTTTTCTAATAACCCCCTTCTAAACAAATATCACCTAAAAATTCAAAAAAATCATAAAATATAGAAAGTGAAAAAATATCCCAGTCATCTTTCCCTACGTCCTAAGTAAAATCTATATCCTTATCCAACATCCATATCCTAGTTCCATTCAAGTCCTAATCCTATTCTATATCCTTATAAAATCCATTTCCTTATTTGAGATCTAGATTCTAGTCCTAATCCATATCCTAGTCATATCCATATCCTTATCAATATCCATATCCTTACCCAACATCCTAATTCTAGTCCTAGTACATATCCTAATTCTAGTATCTTTATCTAAATCCCAATCCTAATCCAAATCCATATCCTTAACCCACTCCACATCGTTATACAAAAACTCATTTCCATTGTCTATAAAATTTGACCTCATGGCATATGTCATTTTTTGGGTGAAAAAAAGCAAGACCAATCAAATCATGATCTATTCCACCTATCCCACAAAATCTCAATAAGATAATAGGTAAAACAATGATCACATAAAATTAAATACATCACATAATTGACATGTAAATACTTGTGCATTAATTTTTTTTATAGTATTTTATGATGTTTGACATGTTATAATGTCTTTTATTAGGTATATATCTTTGTCTAATATTCAATGTTTACATATATATATATATATATATATATATATATATATATATATATATATATATATATATATATATATATATATATATATATATAAATTTAGGTATCTTTGAATAGACATTTTTAGAATAAATTTGTTCATAGTTTGATTTGTTTTATTGTCTTTTATCATTTGTGTAATAACATAAATAAAACATGTCATATTTATTTATTATACCAATTGTGTATTATGCTACATGTTAATTGTAAATTTTATATTTAATCTTTATATCTTTTGCATAATTTCAACATGTATTATACAAAATATCATCATGGTTATATATATGATAGTGCAAACTGCCTAATACTACACTAAAAAATATTACTCATACATATGTCTCAAGACCATGACAAAAAAAAATACTCACAAACCATCTCCATCAAATCATCAATCATGTATCTAATCATAAAATAATTCCTATCATCACTAGTACAAACATCTATCGTATCATATCTAATATTTCTAATCATCACTAGTCCAATCATCTATTATATCATATCTAACAATTCTAATCATCACAAGTCTAATCATCTATCATATCATATCTACCAATTCCAATAATCATTAGTATAATAATTTATCACATCATATTTAATAATCACAATCATTAATAATCTAATATTTATACTAATCTCCATCCTCCTTAATCCTGATTGATATCTTTAGGGCATCCCTAGGCATCATCATCATACCATCCTTATTCATCTCAAACTCCCTCATTGGGAGAATTATATTAGCCTGAGGTCCATATGGACTATGTAGAAAACACTCAGTCACATAGGGTATCTAAGACCATCTTAGCCACAATCATGTCACTTTCATGATCATTCATATTCTTTTTAATCATGTAATTATCCCTGATCATTTAATAATTAATCAGATTCATGAGCTGAAATCAATTAATCAGTCAACCATCCATTAATTCATTCCCCTTATCTTTTTATAAATATCTCACACCTATCAATTGGTATAAAAAAGTCATAACATACATACTTTATCAATCAAACTAACCATAAATTAATCAGTTAACCATCCACTCAATCATTTCCCTAGTATTTTCATCAATATCATACACTTATAAATTGGGACCAATAAATCATGACATCCATATTTTCTCCATAAAATCAATCATTTGGGGACATATCAGTCCTCATCAATCAATCAACCATCCAATCCACTCTTATATCTCTCTTTAACATGCATGCTTGCCTAAGATATGTCCAAATCTCATGATATCACTTAATTATTCTTCCAATCCAAACCCACATCTCTCCTTGGCATGTGTCCTTACCTAGGATACGTCTAAGGCATGTAGCTTTACTTGTCCACCTATTCAATGTCTACAACTTCCTCTCTTATTTGGGGCATGTCTAGTATCTTATAATATTTCACTCCTTCACATAATATTCACCATGGGCATCATCAATTCTAAATCTTGATCAAATTATAACTCATGTATTGACATCATCACCTCATATCTATCCCAAGTACTCTTTTTTCTATCCATCCATCCCACCCCTCATTTTATTTGGAGTGGTCATCTCTCTCATTCCTCCTCATGTGAACCCTCAAGGTGGAATCACCCATAAATTTTTTTATTATCTTACTAATTAACGTGCACATAAATTGAATTGAAATGTCATTACTCCATTTAGTCAGAATGTCATTTCAAAGAGGGGTAAAATGTATACCTCAAAAATTTCACCACTCCTCTATCATTATTAATTTTATACTCATTCACTATTAAATATGCTTATTAATCATTTTAACAACATAATCAATAATTATTCTAATACTATACTAACATCCCTTTACACTTCGTTCACTAGCCTAACTTGCTTCATTACCATATCACCTTTCCTCAATTAATCAACTAATAATTATCTACTTGTCATTACATTTAGCCACAAATCATATCCTTACTATTATGTAGGAATTTAAAATTCCTTGCGAAGTAACTCTATATACTTCCACTAAAACTCCTACAAATCATCCTTTTAATCATACTCTAAGCATCATTTATCAACTCTAATAGACTCTATCAAGCTATTTTAAGCATCTAATTCCTAACACCATTGTCTTTAAATTGTCAATCTTACTCAAAATTTATTCAAACACATAACTTAGGCCAAAATCACTTAAACACGTGAAATAGTTTGATCTTGTCGTATATAAGTATCGATTGAGGCTAATGTATCCCTGAATGGGGCAATGAATTTTATGTGATTATTAACTTTTCTCAAATCATTTAAAGTTAAAATGAAAAAAATGCAATTTGATGCTCTGAACCACTAAATTCTTCTAATTCGGAAGCACATGACACGTGCATGTGTTATTTCATATCAATAACATCCTAAATGGGATATTGGTCCATATACAACTAACACCTTCTTATAATTATGATCTAGTCAAATTATGACCCAGTAACTTGACATTCTGACTAGTTTGATTAAATTATATGACCAATTTCCAAAGAATTGCATAAAAATTAATTAATCTTACTTAAGATAATTAATCCAAATCAAGGATTTAAGTGGAAAATCCATGGAAGTTATTGAATATTTCTTAATTATAAATTAATTTATAATATCTGCATCATCAAATGACATCATCTATGGGGTGGCATCTATATGCCATAAATGGAAAAAATATCAAGTTTTCAAGGCCTCCCATGCCTCTTTAATGCCCCTTACTTCCAAATATTTATGAGGGTATTTATGATTCAAGCCTCCAAAATTGAGTGGATTCTTGACCACACATCTTGATCTTAAGATGGATGGTCACAGTTCATTCTGATCAATTCTATAAATAAGAGGGACAAGACCACTATTTTCAAGCTCTTGTGGTTTAAAATTATTATGCATAATTCTCTTCATAAGTCCTTTGTAGTGTTATTATACTTAATTTGAAATAGGATAACTTCACTATAGGCATACATTTGATCAAATATCATGAGCCTAGTTTCATTGATGCACTTGAGATGACGTAGGATTAATCCACTCATCATTGCTAAGGACTTGAACACCAAATCAAGGGGAAAATCATGTTTTGAGCCGCATTTGGAGGTAGGATGCTCTTGGGAAGGTTTGATGTGTATTATTTATTTCAATAGCTCTTAATTTCCTTTTGCAAACCCCGTTGAATGAGTTAGTTTAGTTAGTTATGTTATTTATGCATTTATTGAGTTTTCTTGACTAATGCTTGATCTAACTCACTTTGGATTCCATCTCTACATCTTGGCTTGCCCGGTGGGACCATGCATCCCATACAAGTAAGGAGAATAAATTGACACTCTTAGATTTTCTAAAAAATTCTTATGAATCTATAAAAATCAATTTTATCATTATTTTTCCTATGTTTTCATTCCTTTTATTGACACATAGTTTACATAGTGACCGATATCGATTTACCCTAACTAACATCGATCATGTCCTAACTAGCATTGGTCCCTATGTGAAGGGTAGAACATGACATGAAGGCATATTTTTATAATTTTCTTGAAACTCCAGGTTGTTATTTTAGATTTTAAGAACTTACTAAGTATCTATCTAATCATTTTATTGTAGGATCCAGAGGTTTTTTGGAGTTTTATACTAACTTGGGCTAACAAATATTTTTTGAAAACAAACATGTTTTACTTATGGGTTTATAGGTAACTGGAATTGGTTTTTATCAACCAGCTTTGGTTTTGTTATAACTGACATTAGTTTTATTGTAACTTGCATCGGTTACTATAGACTAAAATTGGTCTCTGTGTAACAAAAATAGAGAAACCTGAGAGTAAATTTTCAAATCTTGCATTTCTCATTGATATTTGTGCTTCAAGGAAGACATAAACCCTCTAAAAATTATAGGTCACATGTTGGAGAAAATCACAAGTTTGAATTTTTTTAAGTCTTGAACTTCTCATTTGGTGCTTAAAAGAAATTTAGTGGTTTTATACTTTGTGATAATTTTAAAAGTTTTTAACTAAGGCCAAGGGGCTAAAACTTTCACAAACACTTCCATTTGGTGCACTAAAGTAAACAATTATTATTTTTATGCTAGATATTTTATACTTGTATGTTTTTTACAAAATGATGGATGCATGTGTGCTCTTCCCCATCCCCTTTAGAGAACTCAGGTGACCAAAATCACTCTTTCCTTGTAAATTATTCCTTGTCCAAAGGTGTGAAAAGAATGTTGTTAAGGCTCTCCCCAAATCTATATAGTTTGGGTGATCTATACACATCCTTTAAAGTCTTTTCACTTGTTCATTTATTTTATGTAACTTGGCTTGTGAACAAGATTTCATAGCCACATCACAAGTTCTCTAGGGGTGAATTGACATGGAGTTTCATATCCTAGCATCATACCAATCCCGCTTCACATTGGGGTATATAAATTAGGGCATGCATACTATGATTACCAGGGGCTGAGTGGCTAGCCTTTCCAATCATAACAAAAACCTGAGTCATGTTTGGTTAACCACGGGATTCGACTAAGAAGTACATAGATGGATCACTATGAAAATGAATATACCTTTGAATAGTAAGTTATCCATTATGAACTCAATTGATGTCAGGCATCCCTAGTGTTAACCATATTTGGGACTATCTAGATGTTTAAAAATTTAGTTTTAGAATAACCCCACTTGTTGTGGATATATTGTTGATGCAGGGCAAGTAGCCTAAAGTTATATGTTGCCATATAATCTCTTGGGAGAAGGGGGGTCTAAAAACCCTACTACTTCATGCACTTTAATTTTTGGATTAACACGTAGAATCCTCCCAAGAGCATGTATATAGATAGAATTCAATGGTATGAAGCAACCTTGTCAATTTTAGGGCTTTGGATATTATACTTAGTTGTATTTTATCTCTTAACCTTTACTTGATTTGTATTATTGAGTCTAAAACTTATTTTTAAATCAAAACACATCGACTAAACACCTTTGTTATCCAAAATGTTATTTGAACAAGGAGGTATTACACTGACCAAATAAAAATCACCTTTTGCCTTGTTTAAATCCTCATTTAAAGCATTATGTTTGTTTTTATTTAAACACCATTATTATGCTGTCCATTTGAGTCTACACCATTTTGAAAAAATCTTTAAGTCCTTCATTTTAAATTCAAATTCAGAATCTCACCTTTATAAGTTCCAAGCCAATGTGTTAATCAGTTTGTGGTTTGCACTTGGTTTTAGTTAACTTGGGTACAATTTATTATTTGGGTTGAAGGTCATTATATAGACTCATCATCCATTTTTATCATTGTGAACTTAGGTTATCTAACATATCGCTCACGCTCTAAGTTCTAGAACTGTTCTACTTTGTATTAGCCTGTGGCAACATTGTGCTTCCCATTTGGTTTTAGTTTTCTATTAGGAGTTCTTATGTGTTTTCACATCTTGCACTTCTTAGTTTATATTGTTACCTTTCTCATAAAAAAGACTCTCTTATAATTTTATAGTCATAACTCATTGAATTTATACCTAGCTTTTACGGTATTGACATATCTTTAAACCTAAGTTTATTGTGCTTCTTGCACTTTAAGTTTCAAAGTTATCATTCCCTCTTCCTATTTGATGATTTCAACCCACCAAAGTTGAGTAATTTTGTGACCATTTCTTCTAATTATGTGGTACTATGCCACTTCTCTTTATTATAGTCTCTTTTTACCTTGTCACTTGTTTGGATAAAATCAAGACACACCCTTGTTAACATTTGCAAAACATTTTCCAAATCTTAGCAAACATAGAGAATAATATTATAGACATGACACAAAGGTATACTTGAAATGGGGTCTCTTATGGCGCTAGTTACAAGGAAGAGCATTTTTATGATGGGCATGAGCACTTCATCATGTTTGAGGATGTCATCCTTTTTAGGCCTAATCTTTAAAAAACAATTAAATCCATGATGGTTTTTGTATGCCATCCCCATCCTTCTCTTTTAGCTTGCATGAGAAACCAAGCTCCACAATGCTTCAAGTTTACCATTTTAGGCTATCCTTCTCTTTCAGCTTGTGTGAGCAACCAAGCTCCACAATGTTCAAAGGTTACCATTTTAGGCTATCCATCTCTTTCAGCTTGTCCAAACAACTAAGCTCCACAATGCGTAAAGGTTACCATTTTAGGTTCTCTTCCTTTAGCTTACGCAAACAACCAAGCTTCAAAATGCACCATTATTACCATTCTAGGCCCATCACCTATATTTATTGAACCTATTGTTAAAGAAAGTCATTTTGATGAACCAGTATTTGTTGATACCTTCTTTAATAGTCTAATTTTTGGAGAACCCATTATTGAACCACAACTTATTATTTATCTAGTACCAACTATTCCCCACATTAGAAATTTTGTACCAATCTTCGAGCCTCAATAATAACCATTAGCTCTTCAAGAACCATCTTTTGAGGACCAAAATGTGTTCAAAGTTGATGTTTTGAAAATAATTATAAATGAAGTCCACAATGTTATTGTTGAAACACCCATTTGTGATGAGTCAACCTATGATGAATCACCTTTTGATACTATACTTGTTGTTAAGGAGTCTCACTCTGGTGAGCTAGTCTTTGTTGAGTCACTTTTTAATGATTATAATCACCTTTAAGTAAATCATTATCTTGACCATTATCTTATTTTTAAAGAGCCCCATCCCTTTGACAAGCTAGTATCTATAGAGTTATCTCTTGATCTTTTCCCTCTCATTTAGGAGTCTCACTTTGACAATCCAGTCTCTATGGAGTCATCCCTCAAGTGGTTCCCTCTCTTTGAGGGTCTTCAACTAGAGGAGCCAATCTATGTTGAACCATTCTTGGATGAATCTATTTTTATTGAGCCCATTATGCCATCATAGGCCATTACTTGTCCAAAACCAAGCATTTAATAAGACATCATTGTAGCATCATCCACACTAGATGAAGAATCAAAATTAGAGTCAAGTTCCATTTTTGAATTGACATTAGATTTAGCATTAGAAGCAAAATCACTATCAATCTCAACATTGAATTTAGAGTCTCTTGAATCGGAATCAGTGTTAGAATTAGAATGCAATTATGGTTGCTAAAAAATTGGTTACATTTAGCTTGTGGATCAATTTGAATATATTTGTGATCCTTCTATGGTTTTTGAGGATGATTAATTCATCATCAACATAGGTTATCCTAATATCTTCTATGAGGATTCTATTGCCTTTTATCATTCTATTTCCACTATCCAACATAGTCATTATATTGACATTCCACCTCCCACAAACATTGACTGGGACTAATAGAATCACACCTTGTTGAATTACATCTATGATGACATATGAAATGCAGAATATCAGTGGGACCAAGACCAAATTTAGGTAGAAGAACAATCTCCTAGTGAAACCTTTTTGGAGGTTCTAGGGGATGATCAAAGTTCAAACTCAACATCTTTAAGTGAAACCTTTTTGAAGGCGCTAGAATAAAATCAAATTCAAATGTTAATATCCCTCAGGGAAACCTTCTTAGAGGTGCTATGGGATAATTGGGATAATTTCATTGGTAAAAACCTCATCGAGGTTCCAATTACTGAGCACAACATTTCTCCACTACTTGACAAATATATTATCAAAGATAAAATCAGTATAGCTTCCAATCTATAACATAATTATATGGTAGCTACTCTTAAGACTAAACAACAAAAGAATTTGGTGATCCTATTGAGAGTATGTTCATAAGTCTTCAGCCTCGCCATAACCAAAATTATGTCAAATCTAGAATGAACAACATTGTGTGTGCTTAAAAATCCCAATCTTCATTTTTTTCCCAACCATTATACATTCTATTATCATCCATATTTTCATTACCAAATTATAGAATTTATCCTATGCCTAACATTATTTACCATTCTTGGTTGTACTTTATTTTACAGAGGCTATAAAGGTACCTTGTCTTGATGTTTGGAGGAAATAGAATCAATGACCAATGAAGATCACAAAAACATTTTTGGTATCCAAATCTACATTATGTTTTTGGCCAAGTAACTATTCCTAAAGTGTGTTGGGTAGTAATTTTTATGATTGATTATTTTGGTTGTCTCATGTGTTGACTCAGATGTGCAAGTTCACATCAACAGGAGAAACAAACCCATTTTTCATTTTCCATTTACCCTTTGATTTCCCTTGCCTTTTCTCTTGAAGAGAAACCCTATTTATAATATACACCATTTAATGTTAGGCATCTTATACCATTATGTCCCATTTACTGCACTATTTGAACTACATTGACTTGAGGTCCTTCGGGACTATGTAAGTAGTGATCAATTTATATTAATGTCAACTCAATCACCTTAGCCATGCTCTCGCCATTTGTTAATAAATTTTAAAGTTTTAACACTCTTTCCATTTTATGAGTGATCTAAGCACACACTCTCATCATCTTACGAGTAATCATCACTTGAGGATAACCCTTTTTGCCATTCTATCCAAGTGTCATCTTATCATTTTATTTATGCCATACTTTATACCATTTTATTATACCATGTATTTAATATTGAAAAAATCTTGTTTTTAGTCATCCTACCTAACCCCTTTTTGATCTTGGTTCCCTTGGTTCTTCCCACACTTTTTACAAGGGGATTTCGATCTAGTTTTAGTAGTTTTAAGAATTTTGTGTTTAAATAATAGTCTATGAAAGTAGTGTGATAGTAGAGCTGGAAAGTTATCTTTAATTTATGTTTGAATCATACCATTGATTATAACCACCTATAAGAAAATAATTATTGTACTTTATGTTACTAATTATAACCACCTATGGGCAAATCAGTATCCATCTTATGTTACTAATTATAGCCGCCTATGGGTTAATTAGTACCACATATATTATACCATTTTTTCCTAATTATAACTACCTATGGGAAAATTAGGTACAATACCTTTTATCATGAATTGTCATATCTCTTGGTCATTACTGTTATCATTTGCCTTGTCATTTGGCTCAAATTTGAGAACTTATTGTCACTTGATCAGTTTTTCATTGCCTTTCATGTGGGCAGAACTACTGTGGCTTGAGGTCCTAATAGAACTATGTAGACCATGTTAAATTCATGTTGAGGCCAAATGAGTCCCCATTTTCCATATGATCTCTCCATTTTTAGAACAAACTCCATGTCAATTCAATAAAATAGTTCAGCCTGAATAATATTTTGTAGCTTCCTCTTATACATAAGTGAACATGGATACATCAACTCATGGTTTTTTACCTATTGAATGGTTTTTCAGAGTAATATCATGCTACATACTATAATTTTTCTATTATTTGGTAGGCATTATTTCTTTATAAATACCTCATTCTCACTAATTTGTGAGCATGGGTTGTCACAACCAGCTTTAGTTGTTATTGGAACTTCTACTCTTTGACGTGCATCTCCTTGATTAGTTGGTTCATTGTGCCCTTATTTATATTCATGATCCCTGTTGTAGCCAATTTAGCTATTGTTTGAGATCTTACCTTTGTACATTCATCTCCTTAGTTAGGTAATTACCTAAACCATTTGTTAATAGTTCATTTCTATTGCTTATTCCAAAAACACAAAAACATTAGAAAATGATCCACAACACAAACAAAATCATTATCTTATAAATTTTTTTATTATGATCTCCATGTTATTATAATTTTTAAAGTCATCATTTTAATGCTCTCATTATTTTAAAAGCCCATTTCCCTTATTTCCTCTAAAACATCAATCATGTTTTCTTATCATCACTTTCCTTCTATCCCATTTCATAGGAGAACTACATTTGGCCTGAAGTTCATGTTGGATCTCTCATCTATGGGGATATGTAGGTAGTGTCCACATGTCTCATACATTTGGAATTAGTTTGGCTAACCCTTTTCTTTTCTTATTTTTCTCCCAATTTTTTGTCTTATTATTTTCCTATCACTTAAGGGAAACTTTGTGTCTTTTATTCTTGTTACACTATTGCATAAAGTAATGCCTCTATTACATGTACATGAACAGATTATTTCTTTATTTTCCCTAAAATTACGACTAAATTTTGTTTGTGTGTGTTTATTTGATTTTTTTTTTGTTTGTGATTTATTGTCTCTCCTTTTTTTATGCTTTTATTTCTCTCCTTTGTTGTTTCTTTCTTGGTTATTTCTTCTTGGTCTTTTGAGTTCTTGTTTTGTCTTCTTCTTTTAATTTGTTTTCCACAAAAATCTTGTAAGTACACATGGAGCTTGATTATTTTTATCTTAATTTCATGTTGTTTATTAAGTTGTTCTTTCTTTTCTTTTGTACATTCTTGTTCCTACTTAAATCCTGATTGTTCATATCTTGATTTTAAGTTAGGTAGCATTTATGTATTGTTTTTATTTAAATGAAAATAGTTGTAACTTTGGTATTTATATTTATTATCATTATCCTTAGTTATAAATATTCACATTTGAACCAACTCATCACAATTGAAATACAATGTCATTCTAGGTTATTCATACTTATGATACATAATTTCATTTTGCTATAGTAAGCACCAAGTGATTTGTATCCCAAGTCAAAAGGTCAATGCAACTTAGATGATAAACTCTCAATACACTAATAAATTACACACCAAAGGCTTAGTGCAAGACTATATGCAATACATGCATATCTTGGCATACATTATGAGTTTAATCGAATAATGGTCCATATTTTTTCAACTCTTCATTCCTCATTCCATTTTTCTCCCATTTCTGAGCAAACTACATTAGCTTGAGTTTCATATGGAATATGTAAGCAATTCTTGGATACATGATGTATCTCAAGTCAGCTCAACCATCTTTATTATTCTATTCATCTCTTTCATCACTTTGTACATCCTTGTATGCCTAGTTGTTTGTGGATTCCTAAGTCATTAGAACATCACATCTACATTTGCGATTGCTCATATTTAATCTATATCATAGGTTATATCCTTGAGCTATGCTTTCTAATTTATCCTATTGGGGAACAACATTTGCACCATTTGAAAAATTATTTATTAGTGATCAAAATCATCCCCACTGAGGCAAAATCAATTATCAAGGATCAAAAATAGAATTACTAGGGAAAAAATGCTTTATCAACCGATCAAATGCACCCTATTGGGGAACATTATTATTTCCTTTATCTCTATAGAAATGATCTCTGTTTTCTTCTAATTTCAATCTTTACAACTTTTACCCTCATTTTGGCAGATTTTAAAGTATGCAACTTATCTCAAGATCGATCATTCCCTAAGCGCACAACTTTCAACTTGTTATGGGTGTGTTCAAAGTGTCACTTATGTTTTTATATGGTATCCTTCCCACTTCCCCCTAAGTTTGGGTCCCATTATACTCTATCATATTTTGGTCATTAATAATCCACATGTGCAAGCATTATCTCTTATAGATATAATCTCATCCATGGGTTAATTTCACTATTTCTCTCTTTTTTTGAGAATCCATCCCTCTTTCATTATTTTATATCCTCTCGAGGGGGCATCATGGGTCATTTCCTTCCAACTTATTCTTGATAAGTATTTTCTTTGAAAATACACTATTTTAACTGAGTGTCTTACCATGCCTTCTCAAATAGGGTCAAAATGTAGACATACAATTCCTAACACCATTGTGTTGAAATTGTTAATCTTACTCAAAATTTACTCAAACGTATAATTAAGGCCAAAATTATTTAAACACACTAAATGGTTTGATCTTGTCATATATAAGTGTCGATATAGGCTAATGTATCCCTAAATGGGGTAATGCATTTTATGTGATTATTAACTTTTCTCAAATAATTTTGAGTCAAAAAGACAAAAATGTAATTTGTTGCTCTGAACCACTAAATTATTATAATTCAAAAGCACACAACACATGCATGTGTTATTTCATGTCAACAAGGTCCTAAATGGGATATTAGTTTGTACACAACTAAGACCTTCTAATTATGCTCTAATCAATTTATGACCTAGTAACTTGACATTCTAACCAATTTGATTAAATTATACAACCAATTTACAAAGAATTGTATAAAAAATAATTAATCTTACTTAATATAATCAATCTAAATTAAGATATTAAGTGGAAAATTCATGGAAGTTATTGAAGATTTTTTAATTAAAAATTAATTTCTAATATCTGCATCATTACATGACATCATCTATGGGGTGGCATCCATAATCCATAAAGGGAATAAATATCAAGCTTAATGTCTCCCATGCCTCTTTAATGCCCATTCTTTCCAAATATTTATGAGCCTATTTATGATTTAAGCCTCCAAATTTGAATGGATTTTTGGCCACAAATCTTGATCTCAAGATGGACAGTCACGGTTCATTCTGATCAATTCTAAAAATATATAAATAGTAAGGATAAAACCACCATTTTCAAGCTCTTTTGGTTTAAACATATTATGTTAAATTTTATCCATAAGTTATTCTTGTGTAGTGTTATTATTATTAATTTGTAATAGGATAGCTTCATTATAGGCATATATTTAATCAAATATCATGAGCCTAGTTTCATTGATGCACTTTAGATGATGGAGGAGCAAGCCACTCATCATTACTAAATAATTGAGCACCAAATCAAGGGCAAAATCATGGTTTGATCTACATTTGGAGGTGGGATGCTCTTGGGAAGGTTTGATGTATATTCTTTCTTTTTATAGATCTTAATTTCCTTTTGAAAACCTCATTGAAGGAGTTGTCATAGTTAGTTATGTTCTTTATGAATTTCTTGAGTTTTATTTACTAATGCTTGATCTATCTCACTTTGGATTCCATCTCTACAGCTATAAGCTTCCTAGAGACCCTCACCAAGCTTCCTCTAGAATTCTTTAGTAATTTTTAAATCCTAAAAAAATCTTTCACCCTAGATATTCATCTTCCATAGATGAAATCCAACCCTTAATTTCCTCCATCAACCACTATTTAACAATCTACACCCCCAAGCATAGACCATATTAATGGAATAGTGACACCACCTTGTCTTTACTATCAACAATCAAGCGATTGTCAAGCATCCATTGTTACACATATTTAACATCACAAAAGAAATCCAATAACTCAAGAAAAAATGAATTTAATCAAGTTTTTGATTCCATCAAAAATCATCAAGAAGAAGTTTATTGCATGAAAATTTAAGGTATAAAGAGTCATCTTTTTGTTTCATTTAGTTTGCATCAATCCTCTTTCTATTTTTCTCCAATCTGAGGTTGTTTAGTTTGGCTAGGGAGAGAGTTGTGTCTAAAATGTTAATGTATTTTAATCATATCCCCTAGAATCTAAATTAAACATACACATTCAAATAATTCAAAAAATTAAAAATCTAATTATATATATCTTCTTGACTATTACATCATATTCTTACTTTTTTTCACATGCAATCGATTGATAAATTTTTATAAACCCTTGGATCTTGTTGAATTTTTGGCCTCTTAGCTCATTTTTTACTTTCCATATCTGGATAGTTAAAAATAATGATCAAATTCTTCCATAATCTACCATTTCTCTCTTTGTTTTCATAGTCTGCATTGATGAGATGTTATTTTTTGTCAAGGACAACATGAAATAGTTATGGGCATGAATGACTACCACTACTATCCTAGTTGGTCAATCTTTTCCTATGCCACTTTCCACCCGATAATCACAATTTGAGCACATGGAGCCTTAATACTTACAATAATTATTTCACTAAGTTTTATAATGTAGATCACTATTCTCCATGCAAAATCTTACTTTTTCAAATCCATATTATTCATACACGTGACATATTTTAAAAAATGTACATTTAATGAAACAAGGATGCATAATCAATCCTATGCATAATATTTTAAGTCTCTTACATATTTATAAAAGTCATAAATCATATACAATGGGGGTATCTTGCTCATACATGGTTATGCAATCATTCCTATTACATATTTCACATTGAAACATGTCACAAATTATTTATATGTATATCACTTATTATACTTCAGATAATATCTTATTTGATTAATTTAAATTGTAAATTATTAACTATTACTTCGCTATATCAAAATTCTATAAACACATATATTATATTGTAAACAAACTATTTATCTTAATTGATGGAAAAATATATAATATAATAATAAATTAAAGTTTAAAAAATATTATAGCTATGTAATATAATTATTTAAAATTAAAAATAAATAAAATGTATAATTAAATTTTGATTAGAAATCAAATCAATATTTTGTATCAAAAATGTTTAATCAATTTTTTTCATCAATACATTTAACAATTTAATTTTATAGTTATGTTTTCCTAATGAGGAAACTTTAATAAATTCTATTTTAGCATAGTCTACCATCCAACGTGTTACGTACATGTCATGTTGTCTATTGGAAATAATTCCATAAAAACACACCAATTATTGGTTTCAAAAGAGGTACATGTACCCAAATTATAATTTGAAGAAATGTTTCCATGTATTTTTTGGGGTCGATCATACATGAATTTATTAAAACTTTAATAAAAAATAACAATGAAAAAAATTAATCATTATTTTTAAGGTCCTCACTTGTTGGTCATAATAATAATCATAAGGTAATAAAAAAACTAATTAAATATATAGATAAAGTGACTCATCAATTAAATAGACATTAAATATTTTTGTGAAAAAACAAAACAAAAACTAATACTTTAATCTAAGAAATCATCTTAACAAACTAGGTTTGTTGCATCACACCAATGCATGACCTTGCTTTAGGAAAAAATAGGCATTCAAATAAATGTTAAAATATTTGTGGACATTAAAATAAGTAATAATATATAAATAAAATCAATCTATGTAAATATGACTCAAAAGAATAACATAACATCATATAACATATTTTTTTCATCATGTCATCATTCGATGTTGTTAGGGTTTCAAGTCATGTTGTAGGCACGACATGATTTTGAGGATATTTGTATCCTAAAAAATAATTAGCAAGATGTTATTTATAAAGGGATGACACATGATCTATGCCTTCCTAATATTTAAGAGGGTTTTAAGGCTACATCTATTGAAATAAGGGAGATGGTGACTGTTAAACCAAAGACCAAAAAAACTACTTATATAATTCACAGGATGAATATGAAGATAGAGTAGTGGTCCCCACCTTTTTTGAATTGGTTAAAAGGAATCCAAATAAAATTTGTTTGCCTACCAAATCATTTCCCTTGGTATACTTTGAAGGAAAACCACTGAAGGACATTCTAGGTCGATAAATGCATCTATCTCAGATGGGTTTGATTTTACACTTCATTAGATCATGACCTTCCTTTTATAGTCTAAATAGTTAGATAGAAAAAAAGTGGAAACCTCTTTTAGAAAGTAAAGTGGCCATTTTATCCTCTGTCAAAGGCAAATTTATGGTTATTTTCTCTCTTTTGAAAGATCGAGATGTTGTCTTCAAAAATTTATGGAATTGGGATAAGATATTTCTTGTCATGAATCCTTGGAGAGTAGATTTTGATCCACTCAAAGAGGATTTCAATGTCAAACCAGTGTGGGTAAGGTTATCCCATCTCCCTTCTAATTTTGGTTTGATGAAAGTTTGAAAGTTATAGGGGATTCTTTAAGTGAATGTTTAATTGTTGATGAAAACACAAAGTGGATTTATCATTATATGTTTTCTTGAATCTTGGTTAATTTAAATGTTTATGAGGATTTTCTAGCATTTATTAAGTTGAAAATCTATAATTGAACCTAGAAATAACCCCTTGATTATGAAGGTTTACCTTTCTATAGTTATAAATGTTTGATATAATGAATTTGGCTACAGATTTTGGTATGGTTAAGGGGAAGACGGGAGCATCCTAGTCGATGGATAATCTAGTTGACAACAACATTGTATGTAGTGGTAGTAAAATCAAAGAGTCTGTCCTTGACAAGTCATATCTTGAAATACTAGAGGAATCTCTAGTTGCATCCCAAGTTGATCCTTGTCACTTGAAAGAGAATATTTTAGCAAGAGATTCATTGAGGGTAACATCTATTTATTATAATAATAATGTTTTATTTGATTCAAATTAGGGTTTATCGGCCATGATTTATTTGAAGAACCATAAGCCTATTGAGGTTTTGGAGGTCTACATTCTCATCTTTCTAGATTAAGAGGAAGGTGGAGAATGGATGGAAGTGAGTAACAAAAGAAAAAGTAAAGTTAAAATGCAGATGGAACTACCTAATATGACTCCCAAATCCTAAAAGAAAAAACCAAGTTAAAAGGGTCATTGTTTATGTATATCATAAGCATTTGTTATTGGATCCACAACATTGTTGTATCATAGTCACATTTTGGTTGAAGCTTGTTTTGTTTTATTTTGGTAGAGGATCTTCATGGGGTTTTAGTGTATTATCTTTATCTCCTTTATAAAAGGGTAGTCTCTTACAAAAAACCCTTTTTACCCTTAATAAAAAAATATCATATAACACTAACATTATTTGACACATTTTTGTATGACCTATATGGAAATATTAGTCATGGATTAATAAAACTTCAAAAAAAATCCATGTCATTAATATGTGCTTCAAATTTTGAATATTTTTCCATGCAAACAACATGAGACGTATCTATATTAAAATTATTACTATATGTAATAATAGAAATTTTAGTATTATATAACTATATATATTATATATTAATAATATTAAAATTATAAAAAAATAATATTATAAAACTATATAATTATATTAATACATTATTTATCTTTTTATATATAATATTATACAGTAATAAATGAAATATTAAATAATATAATTGTAATGTAATAATATCAACCAATGATCTCATGTCATCAAAAAAAATGATGCTATGAAAAATAATTCAAACACTTCCAATTCTTAATGTTATTCAAATGAAAGATATTACCTTGATATTAAATTATTAGATTGAAACTTGAACATGTATTTTCCCACAAAACCCCTCTAATATCAAAATAGAGCTTTGGCAAGAATGAAATCACATCCTATATACATGTACACAAGATTATAAGAAAATAATTTTAAAATAATTTGATATCGATCTCAACAATAAAACTAACTCAAAAACAAAATTATCCCAGCATTCACGCTAAGACACTAATTCTACCTTAACATAAAAATGGATGCATTTCTAATCTCTCATCCACACAAATCTAACTATCCAAACAACACACAATTTTTACATGAAAGATAAGATGTGATGCAGGTGCATTTTTAGGGGGTATTATTAAATTATTTTATTTTTCATACTTTAAAATTTTAAAATTATTATGTATGTAAATTTTTTTAAAAGGATAGAAATTAAAATTTAGTCAGGTATCTATGTAGCAATAGTTGTAAAGAATATATAATGTTTTAATTAGAAAGTTGTGTAGATAATAAATAACCCTAGATAATCCATATCTAGAAGTTTAAGTTGAGTGTCCGTTCCAATGAATGGATAAGTTCCATTCCAAATAAAAAGGGAAAAAGGTCATTATAAATTTTAAATTGTATTTTGTTTACAAGGTTGAATGTGTGTTTGAAAATATATATTATTAAAGATATTTAATATATCTTATGTGGAAGTATATTTTGGTGTGAACTCAGGTTTAATTACAGAGAACAAAAAGAAGAACTCTTGATCCCAATAAAAAAAAGTGATAGTTAATGTGAAGATATGGCCAACCTTTATTTTGTATAATTATTGAGATGTTGTAGTGAATTGGTATTTATTTTATTTTATTATTATCTTTATGAATAATGAATGGAACCTATCCCTTAGAGGGGTGACTTGCATGTTGTAGAAGGAAATTGATAATTTTAGAAATATAGGAAACATGATGCAATCAACAATCCCTAAATATGTATAAATATTTGTTTGAAGATTCTATAAATTGAAAGTGAAAATACAAATTAAGGCAATTAGAAAAATATTTGGTGGAGTGATTTTCATGTTAATTAATTCAAATTAATAATTTTATAAAGAGTAGGGTTGGTACATTGTGGAGAGTTGGAATTATAATTGATTTCAGCGTATTAAATAAAATACATGCATGCTGTTGACTATGAATCTACCACTTCCAACATCCAAAAGTATGATATGTTATAGTTGGGTGATTTATTTTATTACAGATTTAAAGTGTATTTTAGTGTGAAGCATTGTAAGTGTTTGAACCAACTTGGAAAGGAGGAGGATATTAATTGAACTTTGTATGTTGTCGTATTATAAAAAAAGGGATAGTCTTCAAATCTTCAACATGTTATTTTAATTATTCTCTCATTTAAAAACAAATTTGAGTATCAATATTTTAATTTTTATAGCACCCAAAGAAATTAAGCTAAAGGAAGAGTTCTAGATTATTAATTAGAAGGCATCATAAGAAGAGTGGGATCGGTTCAATACAACTGCCAAGTATTTGAATAAAGATAAGTATTATTCAATGGAGAAATTCGGTGGATTGGTGGAATTATAATGCTTATTATTTTTTTTTATAGATGGAAGAGAATCGAATATTTAAATCCTCCAAGGGAAATTTAATATTTGTCTAGTATTAAAAAGTTAGAAGTAAATCTAAATGTCATTATTCATATTACAATCCATGCAAGTTGTAATATCATCAACGAAAAGAAATAGAAGATATTTATATTTTAAATAGAAAGGGATTTAAAGCTTTGTTTTGTATTCTATAGAGTAATGGTTAAGGTTTATTTTCTATAGAGGTTTTTTTTAAAAAATATTCACCTTATTTTCTCTATAGGTTTTTGTTTACAAATATTCACCTTTTGTTCAGAGAATGCAAAACAAAGTATGATCTGATAAGTATTTTTAATAAATTATGCATCAATTTGTGGTATCAGAGTAACATGTTATATAAATGAGAGAGATTCAAAAGATTTTTAACTCAAGATGGTGATGAGGGCAAGAGGCAGAGGAAGGAGGCAACCAAAGCAAGTTGCTGGATAGGTAGCAATAATGGAAGAAATAAGAAATCTCACGGCTTGAGTGTAGGATCTAGAAATGGCTCAGATAAGAGGCACTAATATGGGTGAAGTCAGTGATAGAGAAGAGGAAACATTAGAGGATGAATTGGTGGAAGAAAAATAAATATTATAAGAAAGAATGATTCAAATGATTATGGGTGTGAGTGTAAAGCCCAAGATAGAGATTCTCATGTATGAGAGGGAAACCTAAATGTGGAAGAGCTCATTGACTAGATTAGTGTAATGGATACATATTTTGAATATGAAGAAGTTGATGATGATAAAAAGGTCAAATTTGCTATGACTAGATTGAAGAGTCATGCATCCTTGTGGTGGGATAGAGTGCAGGAAGAAATAATAAGAGAAGGAAAGCCAAAAATCAAATGTTGAGATAGGATGGTTACCAAATTAAAAGGTAAATTCATGCCCAAAGATTATCAAATTAATATTTTTATAAATTTGAAAAATTTGAAACAAAAAGAAATGTTTGTAAAAGAATACATTGAGAAATATTATAGACTAATAATAAGAGTAGGGCATGTTGAAGATGATGTAGAAAAGGTGGAAATGTATATAAATGGCTTAAAATTTTCCATTGAGGATGAAATGAGTCTTATCATTTAAAATTTAGTGGAAGAGGCATACCAGTATGCCTTGAAAGCATAAGAAAAACTAGAAAGGAAACAACTTCAAAATTTAAGGGGCAGAGGTAAAACCTATAGAGGAAAAGGAAAATAAGGAAGAAGAAATCAATTGCAGACACATCAAGGAGAATCCAGTAGCTTCCAAGCTAGAAATATTTTTTAGAGACAAGAATTTACTCCAAGAGGTAGGTATCCATTTAGAGGTATAAGACCTTTTAATAAATGAAGAGGATTTGCTGGTAGATGTTTTAAGTGTGGAAAATTTGGACATAGGTCCTTTAAGTGTCCTAAAAATCCATCTACAAGTTAGGGAAATGTTCATCTTACTCAAGATGAAGATGTAAAAAGTGTAGATTCATCTCCTCATGAAGATGCTCCATAGATAGGAGAAACATTGTTGATGAAAAAGGTTCTGTTGAAACCCACAAAAGAAATCAAGGAACCACCTCAAAGGAAAACATTGTTTAGAACCACTTGTAAAACAAAAGGTAAATGCTGTCAGATAATTATTGATAGTGGTAGCACTAACAATTTGGTATCCACAGAGATTGTAAGTAAACTAAATTTGAAGAAGGTAAGTCATCTAACTCCTTATAAAGTGTCTTGGCTATATAAAGGTCATCAAATTTTGGTTAATGAACAATGCAAAGCAAAATTTCAAATAGGGAGTTATAAGGATGAAGTTATTTGTGATGTAATACCTATGGATGTTTTTTATGTTCTCTTATGTAGGCCTTGGCAATATGACAAAAAATTTATACATGATGGAAGATAGAATACATATACATTTAAAAAGAATGGTGCATATTCTAACAACTCTCAAAGAAGATGATGTAGTAGTAGAGTAAAATTCAAATTCAAATTCAAAGGTGTTAGTTATCAGTGAAAAACAATTCCTTTAGCAAGTGAAATAAGAAGAGGTAAGTTATGCCCTTATTGGTAAGCCAAATATCATGATCACTACTACTAAGTTAAATAGATTACCTCTAGAAATTCAAGATTTGCTCAATGAGTTTGTGGATATTATAGTAGATGATTTACCAAATGAATTACCTTCTAAAAGGAGTATTAGCCATCATATAAACTTAATACCAGGGGATAATCTTCCAAATAAATAAGCTTATAGGATGACTCCAAAATAAAATGAAGAAATCAAAAAACAAGTTTAGGAGTTATTGGATAAAGAACTAGTGAGTGAAAGCTTAAGTTCTTGTGTAGTTCTAATTGTACTTTCACCAAATAAAGATATAACTTGGAAACTGTGCACATACTCAAGGGTTATAAACAAAATTACTATCATTTATAGATTTAGTTTACCAAGAATAGATGATCTAATGGATTGTTTGAGTGGTGCCAGATATTTTTCAAAGATAGATCTAAAACGTGAATATCATCAAATCAAAATCAAAAAAGAAGATGAATGGAAGACAATATTTAAAACAAATGATGGATTGTATGAATGGTTGGTAATGCCATTTGGGTTAATGCTCCAAGTACTTTTATGAGACTAATGAATGAAGTACTTAATCCATTAAAAAATAAAGTTAATATATTTGAGTTTTATGATTTCACAAGAAAGGTTTAATATGGACAAAGACAAAGTAAAAGCTATAGAAGAATGGCCTACACCTAAGAATCCATTTGAGGTAAGACGTTTTCATGACTTGATAGCTTTTATAGGAAATCTATCAAGAATTTAAGTAGTATTTGTGCTCCTATTGTTGAAACCATTAAAGGAAGCAATCATCCATTTAGAAGCAATGAAGTAGAATAAAAAAAATATAGATATTGAAGAAGAAAATCATAGAGTAGCCTGTGTTGGCACTACCTGATTTTGGTAAGTTGTTCCATGTAAAGTGTGATGCAAGTGGAACCACCATAAGAGCTGTGTTAAGTCAAGAAGGTAAACCTGTGACATATTTTTTTGAGAAACTTAATGAGGCCAAAAATAAATATTTAGCTTATGATCAAGAATTTTATGCTATAGTGTAGGCTTTGAAGAAATGGAGGCATTATTTAATGCCCAAAGAATTTATTTTATTTATAGATAATCATACCTTACAATTTATCAGCACCCAAAATAAATTAAATTAAAGGCACGCTAAGTGGGTGGAATTTTTGAGAAGTTTTTCATTTTTTATTAAACACAAGAGTGGCCAATCTAACAAACTTACTGATGCTTTGAGAAAAAAAAGTTTGGTTTTACAATAAATATAGGTGAATGTTACATGATTTAACACAATAAAAGAAATGTATAAAAGTGATGCAGATTTTAAAGAAGCATATAAATCTTGAAAAAATCCTACAAGTAGGGATAGAAGTCCTTAGATGGATTATATTTTACAAGAAGGAATGCTATTCAAAGGAAAGCAACTTTGTATCCCAAAAGGTTCTATGAAAGAAAATCTCATCAAAGAAAAGCACATTGGTAGCCTTGCATGACATTTTGGGCAGGATACAACATTAACTGAGGCAAATAATTTTTATTATTGGATAGGAATGTATATTGATGTAAATAAGTTTGTTGAAAATTGTAGAATATGTCAGCTTGTAAAAATAAGTTAGAATACATGTTTATATCAGTAATTACCCATTCTCCATAGACCATGGGATTTTGTAAGTATGGATTTTGTTTTAAGTTTACCAAAAATAAAAAAAGGGAATGATTATATCTTTTTAGTAGTAGAAAGATTTTTAAAAATGCCTCATTGTATACCCTATTATAAAACCAGTGATGCAACTCACATAGTTGACTTATTTTTTAAAGAAGTAATAAGATTGCATGGTTACCTAGCAACATTGTTTCAGACATAGGTTTCAGACAGAGATACAAAATTCCTTGGACATTTTTGGAGGACTCTTTGGAAGAAGATGGGAAAAAATTGACATTCAGTTATACATACCATCCTTAGATAGATGGGAAAATTGAAGTAGTTAATAGAAACTCAAAAAATATTTTGAAAATTTTGGTAAATGATCATCTCAAACAATGGGATCAAGTCTTAGCACAAGCTAAATTTGCCCATAATGATTCTCCAAATAGAAGCACAGGTGTGAGTCCTTTCTAAATTTTATATGGAATTCATCCCATAGGAATTTATAAATTGAGAAATATATGTAAATAAGGTAAAAAAAGTGCTGAAGGAGAAGAATTTACAATAGTAATGTAGGAACTTCAAGAATTGATAAAATAAAGGCTATAAGAAAATTTAGGAAAATATAAACAAAGAGCAGATTTGAAAAGAAGAGAGGTACAATTTGAATTAGGAGATATTGTACTTGATCATTTGAGGAAAGAAAGATTCTCAAGAGGAGAATATAATAAATTGAAATTAAAAAAGATTGGACCCTATAAAATCTTCAAGAAGTTTTCAACAAACATATGAATTGGAGCTTCCACTAGATATTGGAATCTCATCTATATTTAATGTTGATGACATATATACTTATAGGAAAGGTGATGAATAGGAAAATATTTAAGATGGAGTAGAATAATAAATTCTATGGAAGGCAAAATTGCCAAAGAAATCACTAGAACAACCTGAAACTATTCTGGATAAAAAAATTGTCAAAAAAACTAGAGGCAAAGACTATTTCCATTATTTGGTAAAATGGAAAGATCATCCAGTTGAGGATTCATCTTGGATGTCAGCTTCAAAGATTAATAGGTATAGTGTGACAATGGAACAACTCATGAACAAGAGTTCATGAGTAATCAATTTCTTCTACCCCAGTGGTTTGATGCAGGTGCATTTTGAGGGGTATTATTAAATTATTTTATTTTCCATACTTTTAAATTTTAAAATTATTATTTATGTAAAAAATTAAAAATGGTAGAAATTAAAATTTAGTCATGTATCTGGGTGGCAATAGTTGTAAAGAATATAGAATGTTTGAATTAACAAGTTGTGTAGCTAATAAATAACCCTAGATAATCCATATCTAAAAGTCTAAGTTTAGTAAGTGTTCCAATGAATGGATAAGTTTCATTCTAGGTAAAAATGGAAAAAGTTCATGTTGACGCTTAATTTTTCAACTAATCATCAGAGTCATAGGAATTTTCAAAGATGTGGGACTTGACCCTCGAAACAACCTCCAAATTTTAAATAAGTTGGCTCTTCTCTTGGGGTTTGGTGTAAAGGGAGAGAAAATAATGCATAAAAGAAGTATTTTAACTACTAAGGTGATATGCCAAGATTGAATTCCTTTACTAAATGACACAATGAAGAGTGCTAATATAATTTACTGAAAGATTAAAGAGTGCAAAGCATGATCAATAATTCTAGCAAAGACTATAGACTAACCAAAGGCTTCTAATAGAAAAAGTAACTTGGTTCATCATCTATCTCTAACAATATAGTATTAGTTTCAATAGTTTTCCCTAAAAAGATTAAAAAGTATGCAACACGGTTAATATTTTTAGTAATTATGTAAAACTGATAAAAGGATTCTAGCAAAAAATAAGAAGCAATATTGAAAAGTGGACTATTATTACATAAGACACCACTCTTTATTTATATATGAACAAAGTACATAAGAAAAAAATGCACATAATACAATCTTTAAACTCTTAAGAAAGGCAAATCCTAAGGCAGTCGAATGCTTTTAAAAAACTAGATCTAAAAACTCTGTATATGGTCTAGATGATTCCCCTTGTTCCCCTATTTTACAGCTACTTATAGTCTAAAAAAATATCCACCATGAGTCTCTGTGACTTGCTCGAGGTCTATTCACTTGTCCACAATTTTTGGAATTGAGAAACTGCATGTTGTTGGAGCTAAACCACTTGGGGCTTATTTCTATTATTTTTGGTAACTGTCCCTCTCATTCTATTTTAATTATTGATCTTCGTTTGCCTCTAACATGTAGTCTCCCCAAACATGGACTCATGGAAGCCTTTCACAAGTTGGGAGGTATTTTATATTTGCCTTGGCTCTAAAGAGTATAGTGGAAACACGTGGATACCCTCCATATGCTTCATACTCTCTTGATGCCTTTTGAATCGAAGTAAAATGTCGTTTACCCACATGTCAATCTCACACTCAACAGAAGCTTGTAAAAACTCTTTTTTCTTTGAGGGAACATTGAGGTGACAAGTGGAATTAATACATTTTCATTTGAATCTCGAAACCTTTTTCTAAGATTTATCAAAAGAGGACTCCATGAAACTTAGTGCCTACCACTTGACTCACTATTGGGACTTTTACTTTTATAAAAAGGATCACCATTACACCACGTGTCTGTCATGTGCAAGCTAAAGGCTCTGTACCATTCCTTTGATATAGAAACAACACTGAAGTGACACGTGGATGACTTCATGTGCTTATTTACTTAGTTTTTTTTTACCTCAAAACTTAGAACGTTGTACGAAACTTATCCAAATGAAAAAATGAGTCCCGAGAAAAAATAAAACTTTGTAAAAAAATAATTCTACGAGTCAATATAAATTTTAAATTATATTTTGTTTACGGGGTGGAGTGTGTGTTTGAAAATATATATTATTAAAGATATTTAATATATCTTGTGTGGAAGTATAGTCTAGTGTGAGCTCAGGTTTGATTACAGATAACACAATTAAAAACTCCAAATCCCAATAAAGAAAAGTGATAGTTAATGTGAGGATATGGCCAACCTCTATTTTATATAATTCATGAGATGTTGCAGTGAACTGGTATTTGTTTTATTTTATTATTATCTTTATGAATATTAAATGGTGCCTATCCCTAAGAGGGGCAACTTGTATGCTACAAAAGGAAATTGATAATTTTATAATTATAGGAAACATGATGCAATCAGCTATCCTTAAATATGTCTAAAAATTTGTTTGAAGATTCTATAAATTGAAAGTTAAAATACAAATTGAGGGGAGTGGAGTGATTTGCATGTTATTTAATTAAAATTAATAATTTTATAAAGAGCACACTATAATTGATTTTAGCCTATTAAATGAAATACATGTATGTTGTTGACTCTGACTTCACCACTTCCAACATCCAAGAGTACACTATGCTATAGCTGGGAAATTTATTTTATTTTAGATTCAAAGTGTATTTTAGTGTGAAGCATTATAATGTGGTTGAACCAACTTGGAAAGGAGGAGGATATTAATTGAAGTTTGTATGTTATCGTATTATAAAAAAGGGCACAGTCTTCAAATCTTCAACATTTTATTTTAATTATTCTTTCATTTGAAATCAAATTTGAGTATCAAGATTTTAATTTGTATAGCACCCAAAGAAATTAAGATAAAGGAAGAGTTTTAGATAATTAATTATAAGGTTTCATAAGAAGAGTGGGATCAATTCAATACAACTACCAAGTATTTGAATAAAGATAAGTATTAATGAATGGAGAAATTTGGTGGATTGGTTGAATTATAATGTTTATTATCTTTTTACAGAAGGAAGAGAATCGATTATTTAAATCCTCCAAGGGAAATTTAATATTTTCCAAGTATTAAAAAGAGGGAGGTAAATCTAAATGTCATTGTTCATATTACAATCCATGCAAGTTGTAACATCATCACTAAAAAGAAATAAAAGATATTTATATTTTAAATATCAAGGGATTTGAAGCTTTGCTTTGTATTCTCTAGAGTAACAGTGAAGGTTTATCATTTTTTCTGGAGGTTTTTATTTACAAATATTCACCTAAAAAAGTTTAATCTGATAAGTAATTTTAATAAATTGTGTATCAAGATGAAACATAAATGATTCACACATATATGTTTATAATATGCCAATGATTTGATTCCATCAAATAACATAATTTGTATAAAAATGAAGACACATCCATTATATAAATGGCATATCTTACCTTATAATAATAGAGGGATTTATCAAGAAGGAAATAATGACACTCAAAACCTTTGCAAAATTTTGTAATAATAAACCTATTAATTTAAGAAATTGTCCAGACCCTTTGATCTATGAAAACAATATAACCTTTCAATCACACAACCTATTTATACATAAACCTTAAGAAAAGTCATAAAAAATAATAGTGATTTATTTAAAAGAAAAAAATAACTCAATGACCTCAAACAACATAGTAAAATAAATATATCAAAATAGGGTGATGCAATCTTACCTACCAATGATAAACATGGATTTTGAAAGAACAAAATTGTGAACCTAAAAACTTGTGCATAATTTTATGACATGAAGAAACATATGATTTATAAATTTTACATCACTATCAAAAAAAATATGATCATTGAATTCACATAGTGATAATAATTCAAGCTTAATGCACCTCACAATGATTACATGTCTATCTTTTAGTCTATGTGTGTCGATCTATTAATAAAACATAAAATTTTAGACCCATTTTACATTAATCCTAAGAATATACATTAAAAATTCACATATATATTTATAATAATCCAATGATTACATGCCATAAAATGACATAACATAATTAAAAAATGAATTACTATAAAAAATCAAGGCTAATTATTTTATCACTAAGAGCATAAATCTTACTAATGATAAAATAGAGATTTGACAATAATGAATGCATAGAGACATAGAGAATGAAGGATATTTAAATCCCATAGTAGCTATATAGAGAGAATATACATCATAAATATATTATTAAAACTCCATATAAAGAAAATTTAGAAAATTTGAGTTATATTTTGTTGCATCTACATCCACTAGTTGGCTAAGGTACATCAAAATTGAAGGAAACTTATAGCTTCTATAAAGAGAGTGATGTTTAACCATTTTTAGATTGGGTTAATGGAAAATAACCTAAATTAATATGGAATATACTATTCTAAGAGCATGCCAATTAATTGAATTTAGATAAATAATATTTTTATTAAAACACATTCATTTTGGAAATATTGTTAAATATAGGAAGTACAATGCAAAACAATAGTTTGAATACTTAAACACAGGGAATAAATAATACTTAGATTTTTTGAAGATATGAAATTAGATATGAGATATGTAGGGATAAAAAAGTCTAGCTAAATATTTATACTCCTTTATTGAATTCAAAAAATGTGCTTTTTAGCAGCCTGGACATTAGCATCAACCTTTAGACACTAGTGTCGACATTTCTAGCCATGTTGCAATAATTTTATTCAGTATAAAATATTAATTATTTTATAAAGAGACCACTTGTGCCTTTTAGGGTTCATTATCATATTTTTGATGGTATGTTTGGATCATGCACATAGGTTCTAGATGTTTTTATGTATCTCAAACCCTAGTACTCCAACCTAGGCCATGTCAACATGCCATAAATTAGTTCGTTGGGTTAGAGTGGAGCTGACCTCAAGGAATACTTTGTAAATTAGTGATGCCTATATAGAAAATACTTCAATGAGTCCATAAGACATGTATTTCTCCCCAACGTGTGTGCTTATATGTGAAAAATGGTCCAATATACTATATGCAAGGGAATGTAGTGATCTAGATTGTAACTTGAAAAATATTACTCAAGGGATGTTATTTGAATGATTCATACCTATAATAGAGATGCTCATATGACTAATGTGGAAATAGGAAATAATAGCATAGTATAACTTAGTTTTGAAAATGATTGGATTAAGCTTGATAGATACTTCTTGGTTTTTGTTTGATGAATAATGAGTAGGATTTAATTTGTATTTATACTTCACCTCTTTAAATGATCTCACATGAGGCATGAATAAGAAAAATAGGCTAACACATAAGTTTTATAATATTTATAAATTATATGATTTCTATTATAGGGACACTGATGTTAGGTTTGGGACACTAGCGTCGATGCTAATGTCCTAACCTGGATGCTAGTGTCTTGGAGGGTAAAAATTTGCTAAGTATATATAACTATATATTCATGATATTAATCAAGTTTTAAGTAGACTATATTTCACATGTGTTTTATATAATTAGAATGATAGGTTCTTACTATGGGATAACTAATTAAGCATAATGAGATGGAGAATGTTAACCTTTCAATAATGGGAATGATCATCAACTAAAGGATAGAGCCATGATTAGTATTTTTCAAATATACAAGGATGAGATGCCATATATAATTATATTTTATTATATATAATTTACTTGTTGAATGTATGCAGTGAAGTAAGCTTAGGATAGAAACAACCTTATTGAAGGGGAAAAGAGGTTATATCCATACTACTATTAATATTTAAAATAAATTTAAAAACTATATCCCATGTATTCCCAAACCAATGAAGATCCATGAAATAAAAATATGAATAGAACCATTTTAAAAACCATTAATAATTAAACATATATCTATATTTTTAAAAAAATTAAGATTTTTATAGATAGGTCCAAAATATTTAGTATATGGTGGCCTAGGAAAATTACTTAGGCCCCTACCACTGATAAAATTTTAAAAAAGTTATTTCTTGTAGGAAAATTATTAGTCTATCACAATGACATACTCCTTTCCAAAACTAGAGTGATTAGAGCTGGAAGGATAACCAAAAGGTAGGACATCATCCACATCATTTCATAGCTCCAATTAACTATTTAGAATCTTAAAGCTAGTTGAAGCTAAAACTTTAATTCTCGTATCTACAATTATTTCCTATTGGCCTTACAATATGGCCTTAATCCCTTTCAGAATACTATGGTCATGACATGTATCCTTTTCATTATAATAAATTAATTTAAATTATAGGGACACATGGTCTCGATACTGGTTTAATTTCCCAACAAAGTTTGATAAAATATTGTCACCACTAATGCATCATGCTATTTAAAACACATTTAATTTTCTTTAGTAGAGAATGGTTTCCCTCAAATGTTTCCCAAGCTAAATGTCAATCATGTTGTTCAATTCCTTTTTAATTGAATAAACCCTTAGTAACCAATCTCTAATTTTGGGGTTTTTAATTTCTGATACAATGCAAAAAATGAAAGTTTTCCCTACATCTTCCTCAATGACTACTTTTTTCCTTTTACAATTTTATACCCTTATCCACCTTTCATTTTTATCCTCCATGGTAGTACCTACAATTCCTTAACTTCCTCAATGAGGTATATGTCCCTTTATTTCAATGTAATGTGTAAGAGATTGTAGATTGTAGAATTAACCCTATCCAATGAGGCACTCCTTTTAAATATAGATAGTTATGAGTAATCATACACGAGAAGTAAAAGAGGATCCTTCCATGTGTTAAATATAACCAATCATTCCTATTTTTATCTATTACCTCAATATAAATGCAAATAGAGGTGAAAAATTCATGGGAGTGGCAGGAAAAAAAACATATAAATAATGATTACACACACACACACACACATGTGAAGCTATAATCCATGTATTCACTATTGATAATATCCATATAAATAGTGTATTACAATTCCTATATTATATAAATGTAGGTATAACCAAATCAAATGGAAAGTTCAAATAAACATGATTAGTATCAACATATTTAGCAAGTTTAGAAAACAACTAAAACAAATGTAACATTATGTTACATATCACAAAAAAAGCTATTCAAATACCCTGCCTTTTATTAATTAATATAATAATAGGATTAACTCTATACATAAAATTAACAAAAGTGTAATATTACTACTATTGTTGAAAAGAATCCAAATGTCCCTAATGTCACCAATCTATCTTACTATAGTACATAAGTAATGAGTTGCTTCAACCACCAAGTAGAGTAGGAAATAGTGTTGAATATTGGTTTCATTGGGTTCTATTATTCCTTTAATTATTTTTATGTATTGAATGTGTCATGCTTTACCTATTCGTTAGAGTGACCAGTTCAAAAAATAATTGATTATACATCAACACTAAACAACATAGCATATTTCCTAAAGGTATTTATGCATCAAGATATTGAAAGCCAATTCCTACTTATTTCCATTGTTTGATAATTTTGGGATATTTATTGTTCACAACACTCTTGTGATTTTTATGTATGTTGCTTCATCTATGACCAATCTTTATTGAAAACTTCCATTTTGGTTTGACATTGGTATTTAAACTTGTGCTTTATTTCAATACATGTGAAATAGTAGTAAGATCAAAATTTACTTGATCTTCACCTTGCACCTTATGTTTTCTTGAATTTTTAGATTTACCTTATGAAAAGTAAATAAAATCATCTTTCCTTAACATCTTTCATCATGGTATGGTACAACTTAATTTTTTTTTTGTTTTTGTCTTCTTGATTTGATTATGTAGAGTGAGAAACACTCTTTTCACCACTAGATATTATTTCATTTAGTTTTTATATATTTTAACCCTATTCAAATTTAGTACCATAACTTGTTTTAGAAACATCATCAGCATTGGTAGTATATTATTATTAATATATTAAACATTATAAGAAAATAATGCTACTTTATCATCTAAATCAACATCTTTACTAACCAAAATTATATATGTAGAGACATAGCATATATGTGCATTTATTTACTCACAATAACCAAAAAACATGTATAATTTGCCCAGTATAGAAGCAGTAGATCCAAAAACATGAAAAAATACTTACTTTCTATGTTTTTCCAGAACATGCTTCTTTCAATGTTAAATTCTACAAGGATTGTGTGGGACATGTGTTGAGAGTGTAGGAATTTGTATTCACATATTATACCTAGTACTAATGTGGAAAATTATAGTTATCCACCATACACCAAGCCATCTCCATGACTGTCTTATTCTATGTTACCATGACTACATTATACTATGTAGAATATTGCTTGAGAATACCTTTATTTCAGAATTCCATGAATCTTTCAAAGATAAAATTATCCCCTTTAACTGATCTAAAAGATTTCACATGTTTCCATCCACATTTCTCTACCATAGCTTTCAATAAAACAAAGCTAGAGAAACATTAGTACTTTATATGTATAAAATAAACCCAAATTTTCCTATAAAGTTCATCTATAATCAATAAGTAAAAACAAACTATCCAAATATTAAAGGTGTTTACAATTGATCGTGAAACCCCATAAATACCAAATTCAATGCATTTTTATATCTAGGTTACTTACCAATGTCAAATTAATGTGAACATTTCTTATCTGTTTGACATCATGAACATAAATTGTGACTCTTTTTAATAGAAAACATTTCATTTGCCATGCTAGTTTGAATTCATGTATTTAAATGTTTATATCAGAGGTGGACATACCTCTTATTCCATAGCTCACTAGTACTTTCAACAACTACTAGTGCACACTCTTTTTATATTTTGGGTTAATCAACTTATAAATACCTTGTTGCCATTAACACCAGAAATGACCTTCTTTTCATGAAGACTACCAACTATGCAACTATTTCATTTAAAATCCACAAAAAGGTTAGGACTCATAGTTATTTCACTTATGGAAATGATATTTTTGTTCATGTCAAGAACAAACTAAAAATTCTTAAAAGTGTGAGTAACATAATTCAATTAAATACAAACATCTCCATATCCTTTCACATAGTAAGAAAATTGATTCATTACAATTGCCAATTTATACAAATTTTACATACTAGTCTTTGTGACACATGTAGTTTCTTGATTCACTTGAGTTAAAATACCATATTATTGACTGATTTTATGCCACCACAAATGTAAACTCACCCACTAAACTTTGTTCATCTTCTTTCCTTCTGTATGAGAAACATAAAAAAAATTCTCAAAATCTAGTGTCTGCATCTCTATGATCATATGCAATGAATCCAAAAATGAATCATATGATCATTGAAAATCTTGCATGATAAAAGAAATCAAGTCTTGCTCATCTATGGGATTATCCACTACTTTTAAATAGCAATATATGTCTTTCAATTATAATAATAATTTAGAAATGGTCCCAATTTATTTCATTTTAGTTGAAAGCAACAAATTATTTAAATATAAAACCCTTTGAGCTTCATAATATTGGTGTTTTGTTGTAGGATTTTTCCATAAATCTGATGCAATGGTCACATTTCTAACTTCTAGTATCAATTTATTAGTTACTGAAAGTTTTAACAACATTAAGGCTTATTGATGATATTTTTCATAGTCATTAGGTTCGTCATCTAGTCTATTATCTTTAGCAATCAGAATTTAGTCAAGATTATGATACTCATACATTGTAAGTATCTTATGACTCCATAAACTAAAGTTTTTACCTATTATATTTTGAGAATATGGTAGTAATAAATGTTGTAAATAAGAAATTTAACCTCATTTTTTACTAAAATAATTATAATATAGAAAAAATGTAAAGGATTTTATAAAAAATACTTTTTCACACTAATTATATCCTAAAACTAGACAATATTTTAGTTTTTAACAAAAAACTTGTTATCGTTTATGAGAAATTAAATTAACCAATTTTCATAAAATTGACTAAAAATATATAGAAATAATTAAATATAAAAAAATTATACACTCTTTTACAAAAAATATTTTTTCATGTGGATATAACTTCAAAATTGAAAATGTGGAAAAGTTTTATTAGTTTTCTCCTTATAGTTCCTTGGGTTTTTAGTCAATTATTAGGTAGCTCAAGTAGGTAATTTTAGTGCAGTGGTAGGTAGCTATTTGACACTGAAAAAATCATAATTTTTAATAAATTTAAAAGCTATCAATTTATTCCCTAAATTAGTATAAAAACTCAAAATTATATGTAAACCATACAAAAGTATTTTTACCAATGATAATGCACATGTGCCAAGCTCAAGAAATGGCATTCTAATGGGTGTATTGGGTGTGTTATTCCATTGAAATAGGTGATCTAGATTTTTATAATACCAATAATAAGTTATCAGTGCTTCATCTTTTAGGAAGGCTTTATAATTATACTTTTGATGGTTAATGAAATGAGTTGTTGCACTTTTGCTTATGAGTGACAAGATGAAATTCAAATATGTGCCACACCTTCTATAGTACCAATAAAATGTATTTGTGACTTTTGATAATGCTTTTCGTTCTAAAACACATGTATATTTATGGCCGTATGATACATATTTGGCCTACCAAACTAGTCCAATATCATATTTCATGTGGATTCTAATGTATTCTTTGTTCATAGAGTTCAAAATAACTCTAATTATTGTATTCTTTATTAAATATTTCTTAAATATAATTGGGGCATGCTTTAAATTTATATTCTATGACAAATACCTCTAGAATAAGACACATAATCCAATTACCAAAGTAATATCATCCATGGTATTAAATAAATCCCAGCTAGAGGATTGAATACATCCCAATTAAAATGCCACTTAAGACTAGAGCACCAATTCTCCCTTATCAACATGATATCCAATAAAATATGTATCCCAATGTAATTAATCAACATTAACAATGTATTTTATGCAAAAAATTAAAATCAAATATGTAAAGTGAATGTCCTCCCCTCATAGGATCTTCACTCCTAAGGTATAATAAAGAATCGATACCTCAATTACATAGATTTTTCTCCTTCTTTAAAAAATTTAACAAGATATTAACACTAGGTATATTTATTGACCATGATTCATCCTTGGTTATATATCCCTCACAAGCTTCCCTCCATGATTTACCAACCGTGAGCTCTGAAAACATATTATATTTTACATGAAGCTACAAGCCAAATCTTAATAATTGATAATAGTCATATAAAAAGCATATTACAACTCCTATAATATAGGAAGGCATGCATAAATAAATTGAGTAGAAATATCAAATAAACATGCTCAATATCCACCTATTTAGAAATTTTACCTTAAAAATTAAAAAATGTAACAATACATTACATATTGAAATAAAATATAAAAGAATATTATAATACTTAGAACTAATAAAAAATTAATTAGGAATGGGCATAGCAATAATTATGATTAACTTTCTTAGATAATCATGAATATTGGGTATCTAAAATTATTCCAAAACACTTGTAGATAAGATAAGATGGACTCAAGGTTAGTGTCCTTGTTAGCCACTTGATTCCCTATTCTTTTTACATACACAAAATTAAATTATTCTAGTTTCTTTGATATCCATTTGTAATCTTTATAGAGAGTAAAAAGTTTCCATGAATCAATATTTATTGTATTCACTCCATTAAACTAAATTTTAGAATACCTTTTGATGATGAGTGTCTCCAATTCTTTAAAATTATTGCTTTTAGAATTTTTAGTAGGGCCAAGTATTCAACCTATATATTTATTAGTATGCCTAGATGAAATTCAATAATAATAAATGTTTGAACCACTAAATCTATAAACATACATCCATCTCTAGCTGGGATTGGGTTTCATTTTTTTCTCTATCAAAATTTAATTTTAGAGGCTAACCAATGGTGGCGACCAAATGGTTGGTATTTTCTTATTAATATCTTATCTAACCCCATTATTAGAGATTAATATTCACTCTCTTTCCTTTTCCTATAACCTTTCCTTTATTTTTGTATTTTCAAGGCATACTTCAAAAATGATAGTTTTAAATTTCTCCCAAATTTGGGGAGAATATTGGGTCTTTTATTTAAATATTCTTTGGTTCCTTTCAAGATATAATATTTCCAATGTTACAAACTAGATTTTTTAAAATAATATCATATTTTAAATTTTAAGTTAATATTGTTCTAACAAATATATGAGTTGCCATTTATATTTCTAGTTATTCTAAATTTCTTGAGTAAATGAGTCATGAGTGAAAATATGATTGTTGATGTTTTATTAAAACATGAATTGCTAGGTTAATTAACACTAATATAGATAAATTGAATAGAATATGAAAATATTATAAATTAAATTTATACAAGTAGAATGAAAGTAAAATATTAAATCCAATAAAGTGTAATTGAAATAAATGAGGGTAACTATGAATAAAATGACAAACTTAGTTTTTTTTTTATATAATATCTAATTTTATGAAGCTAATAGAAGGATAAAACTAAAAAATATGAACTAAAAATGGGAGCATCCATAAGATGGAACTAAAACTGGTGAAGGATGTGATTTTACAACTTGGGATAGGATCAACTAACACTATAGTCTTAAACTGTTCAATCTTTTACTTCGTTAAAAATTAAGAACTTAGGTCATGATCATTTATGATAACATAAATTATGCATGTATGTATAAGTTTGACCTTTGAATGTGTGCAAAAGACTAAAAAATACATTATTTCAATTTGAAACCCTTATATGGCTTACAATGATTGAAACTCTACAAATAGAAAATGGGTGAGTGTAATGGGATAAGCTAAACCCAGTCATCCCTGTGATGACTAAACATTACCTATGTATCCACTTGTTCATTCACCAAAACTATTTTTTAATCTCTAAAAGACTTATTTCATGTATGAAAATCCCATTGAAATTCCCCATTTTGAGGTGAGGGTAGTGATCTTGAAATTCACTCATCTCAAAAAGAAAATTTAATTACATATGTGTAGTAATATATAATCATTGCCTAATGTAGCATATGAAAAAATTATGTCAACACATAGATAAATTGAATAGAATATGATAATACTATAAATTAACTTTATACAAGTAGAATCAAAGAAAAATACTGAATCCAAGAAAGTGCAATTGAAAAAAATGAGGGTAACTATGAATAAAATAAAAAACTTAGTTGTTTCTATATAATATCTAATTTTTTGAAGCTAATAAAAGGTTGAAATTTAAAAACATGAACTGAAAATGGGAGCATCTAGAAGCTAGAACAAAAACTAGTGAAGGACAGGATTGTCCAACTTGGGATATGATCAACTAGTACTATAGTCTTAAATTGGTCGATCTTTTCCTTTGTTGAAAATTACGAACTTAGGTCATGATCATTTATGAAAACATAAATTAGGCATGTATGTATAAGTTTGACCTTTGGATGTGTGCATAAGACTAAAAAATATATTATTCAAATTTGAAACCATTATAGGGCTTATAATGATTGAAACCATACAAATAAAAAATGGGTGTGTAATGGGCTAATCTGACCCCAATCATCCCCATGATGACTAAACATTACCTATGTGTCCACTCATGCATTCACCAAAACTATTTTTAAATCTCTAAGAGACTTATTCCAGGCATGAAAATCCCTTTAAAATTTTCCATTTTGAGGTGAGGGAAGTGATCTTGAAATTCACTCATCTCAAAAATAAAATTTAACTATATTTGTGTAGTAATATATAATCATTACATAATGTAGCATTTATGAGAATTATGGCAACATAGTAATAACAATATAATTCATTTTTTTTTTTAATGTAACATATGAGGAAAGACCTATATAAATGTATTAATGAAGCTGATAATAATAGTAATATAGGCATAATATCCTATTTATTTTTTAGTGCATGATATAGATCATGACACTCATTGAAATTATCCAATTTAACAAGCACACAAACATAATAAGTACAATGTCATACAATAAGGCAAAGGGTCACATATAAGGGTCATGATCAAATGTATCATAATGAATTATTGTAGATACAAGGCCAATGGAAAACATAAAGGACATGATAATCTCATAAATAAGGGACATGTTCAAATGTTACACATAATAAAGGGCTAAAAGACACAAGCAATGGTCATTTTCAATTGTCACAAATACCAATAAGATTTCATATAGATTTTAAGAAAGTTGAACACAATGGGAAAGTGTCTCACATAATAAATAAACAAGAGTCCAATAAATTATATAAAAGTAGTCGAATCAATGTAACATATAACTAAAAATATAGTTTACACAATGCATACACAATGTGATCATATTCTAGCAAATATCATATCCATTTACATAAGAGTGTGAATATATCAATATTATAAAATTTATATAATGATAACACATGTAACTAATATAACATATAGATAAGATGACCCTAGCTTAGCAAGGGTACTGATTAGAGGCAAGTCTAACACTTAAATCCATATGAAATTTCTATGTCCTAAATAACACTCATGAATACAAGTGAAATGCATATGTGACAATAAATAATGTGATTTATACTAGTCATAAGAAAAATAATAAATGCCAATAATTTAAACTAAATATCTAATCATGATCATGTCATGATTTTGTATTTTTAGAATAATTGAATATTTTTTAATTCTTTAAAGATATTTGAATACTTTTGATATTGTTGGAATTTTTAAACTATAAATAATAGAAACTTAGTGATAACCAAGGGTTTGAAAGTATAAAAAAATGAGAGGGATATGAATAATCCAAAACATGTGTCAATGTAAAGTTGTAGTATATGTAATGGCATAGACATGTATGAGCAAGATGCCCCCACCATATATGTGATTGTAGCTAAAAACTTGTAGGAATTGAATAGGTGTTCAAAAGATTAGTTATACATATTATTTTCATCAAATGCACACTTTTTTAAGTATGTGGTATGTATGAGTAATATAGAATATGAAAGGAAATATTTTTCATGTATAATTATTATTTTTGCAACTAGAATTGAATGAAATATGTGAAATAATGGAAAACTTAAAGCTTTATAATCAGTTTTTGATTTCTACATGAAAATTTGCATTAAACATGATTGACCAATTGAGAAAAATAGTATTAGTTAGTTATATCACTTACTAATTGATATTATCCTTGTCATATAATGAAATTTTATCATTAAAAACTATGAAAACATAAAAGTAACGAGCAAATTTTGATAGAATAGATCATTGTTTTGGATTGTTCAGATTTGAAAAGGTAAAAAAGAAGAGCCAATAATATAAAAATTTAGTTAGAGCCTATTGATTAGAAGGATTGATCAAAATAATTAAATGTGTAATTAGTATAAGAATATGATGCAACAATTAAGAAGATATGTACTTTTTTTTGGTAATTAATTGAATGTTTTAAAAAAAATTGGAAATGAAACAAGCTAGCAACTAATCCCATCAATATTAGACTTATAATAATATGTTGTAATTGGTATAAATATTTATTTTCATGGTTGAATTGTGTCATATTTGCATGATTCATAATCATAACATGCATCTTGTGCTATAAGAGAACTATCTAGATCACTAGTCATGTAATCCCATGTAGGAGGAGTAGCTATAGAATGTAGGATGATGTAAAATATGATGAGGACTAGTCAGAGTTTTTTTTACAAATGTTGTGTTCTTTATGCAACATATATATATATATATATATATATATATATAACCAATTAGGAAGGCATTATATGTAATGTTTTTTGTTGAAAACTAGAAATCTTTCTCAATAATTTTGATTGTGCACTTATTTCTTTTGATATATTTGCAATTGTTTTCTAAATTAGTTGAATAATTTTTTTTTTATTGGGGGAAACAAATATAATTGTGTTTTTTTATTCTATATATATGCCAATGAAATATGGTAATGGTTAGGGAGGAGGAGGTACCATAGATTGTAAAGGGTACTCATATTTGATTCTTGAATTTGTAACAACTTGATTTCAATGAATGTTCTTTAGGAATATACATATCATATAAATTAAAATATAGAGATTTTTTAACCAATGGAATCCTAAAATAATTTAAAATACCCATTTTATGGTATTAATATAAAAATAGAGATAGTATAATAGGTCCCATTTGAAGAGGCTGCAAAATGGGTCCCAAACTTATTTGTTGTTTCCCATTAAATGTCTTTAAACTTTTGGTGATGCTTGTATATCATGATGTGTGTAACCCAATGAATTAAGTAATTTCATCATGCATGCATTATAATTTTATGCATTACCAATTAACACAACATGAAAGGGTTGTTGATCAATACTAATTCATATACATAGAGCATGAAAATCAGAATCAACATCCACTATCTCACTATCATCAAAAGTAATCATAGGACTCGGTGGAGTTGTTCAAAAAATTATAAAAATAATTAATTATAGTGGGTTATCATATGAATCAATATGTGGATATGCATTGTAAATATGATGCACTATATAATTATCCTTGTTGGTATTATGGTTTGGAAAGGGCTCACTAAAAATATTCAACTTACAATTTTCATTATTTTAAGGCTTATTTTCCTCTTTCAGAGTATCTATCTTAATAACATTATTTTCAATAATATCTTAAATAATGCGTTTGAGATTGAAACATCAAGTAGTAAAATAACCATTTCATCTATGGTAATCACAATATGCATTTTTATAAATATAGTTTCCTTTAGGTTTACTCATGTCAACTTCAAATTGTAAAGGTAGAGTAATAAGATTAAACTAAATTAGATTTTGTATAAATTTATGAGGAAATTTTGGTAATATAGATAATATCCTTGGTTGATGTGATAAAACAATCTTGACAAAAGGTTAAAAATAATATTAACTATGATATTTGCATGGCTTTAGCATTTATTGGCTTAGTTTTGTAAGATGGTTTGATTGAAATTTTTTTTGGAAGTACATGTAAATATAATTGCATACTTGAGCTTGTATGAAGTGATAAGCTTGACTTACCTTCCTCTTATTGTATGACAAAATTCCTCAAACAATTTATTTTTTTTGAAAATATTTGACTCATGCAAAGGTACTAGTTAAATTTTATTGAAGATACCTTGTAATTCATTATCTACCAATGTGTTAGTGATTTTGGAAATCATAATATTGTAATTAAGTACATGAGCATTGACAAGATCATTATTTCTATGGTAAAAATTAGTGTTGAATTTTTTGTTAATTCATGGATATTATGCTTTTAGAAATTGACATTTGGTGATTTTGTGGGGTAGTCAACAACATAGAATCAACTAAATTTTTGGGATGTAAGCTACTTTTTAGGGTCAAATATCCTAATATTTATAATAAATTTCATTATTATAAATATATTTAACTTGCACTTCAAATGTGAATTTGGGTATATTCATCATTATCTGTACTATATTAGACACTTTGACCACATACAATCAATTGCATTTATTATCAATCATTTGTATTTGCTATCAATAATTTGTAGTTGTTGTCAATCATCTAAATCACTATCAAAAATATGATTTTACCATAAAACATCTTTATTTATTTTCTATCATCTACATTTTAATGTCAATCAACTATATTTATTGTCAACTACCTATATTTGTTGTCAACCGCCTACATTTGTTGTCAGTCACATGTAATTATTATTAATCATCTAAATTTACTCTAAATACTTATTAAGTGATGGATTAAAATAAAAATGGAAACACTTATTCAAATAAATAAACTTTTAGTGTAATTTATAATGATGTAGTAGCATCCAAGGTGTACATGTAATCTTACATCATCTAAAAATAGTGGTTTTGTGTTCATATCATTTCATTTTTTTGTTTGTTGTTTTAACATGGTGAATATTATCCAATGGGAAGCATTGATACTCCAACACTTTTGTATCATCAATAAAATCATAAAATAATTATTTTCAAGAAGCTACATGATTATAAGAGATTTGGTTGTGTTTTAGAATCATCGGTACAATTTAGGAAGTCACTGTGTGCATTGAAGAGCTAAAAAATAAGTTTGAGATAAATAAAAAGGGCATAAAAACTTTAATAAACCTAGATATTATTATATATTTGGATTCCTATCTAATGTTTATGCAATTTCAAAAAATAATAAAAAATCATCATCTTAATTTGAGTCCGTATGCAAAAGTTATAGCCTTCGAAAGTAGGCATAACTTACATTATATATGTAGATAACTCATATGCATATATAGATGGACTGATTGCATATGTATATGGAAAAAATAAATATTTATATAGGTCAATTGCATATGTAGATGATTCAACTTCATATGTAGATGGGTCATTTGCATATGCAAACGGGTTGTCTACATATATCATATAAGTTCTGATAACTTCTAGAAGCTATAACTTTTGCATACAAACTCAAATTTAGATGATTTTTTTTTGAAATTATAGAAACCTTTTTATAAGAATACAAATGTATAATAATATTTAGGTTTAGGTAAGTTTTTATGCATACGACCTATTTTTCTATACATTTAATTTGCTTGTATGTACAATTGACCCATCTAAGTCGACCTGTTTGTAGATCCATTCATTATACATAGCATTTTCATTCGATCATCATGCCACCATCCTCAATTAACATCATTCCAATGTTTGATTATCCTACACAATCATCCAAATTATAAACTTATTTACCATAATTTTGAAATAAATTCAATTGAGAAACCCCAAGTTCATTTTTTTATAGGCCACTAAAATTTTCCATGATTATTTCCTTGCTTAAGCTTAGCTATTGGAGTGTAAGAAATATTTTCATCAATGCTAATATAAATTATTAATAAATTGATCTGAAAATGCATTGAGTACTTTTAATTATCAAAAAAGTAGATCATAAACCCAATGAAAAGAATAATTTTTAAATCTTCTAAAAAATAACTTATAAATTTTTCATTGAAAATATAATCTAGACATGTTACATGAAAATATATAAGATGTTTTTTTGGATCTCATTTACCTTCATATAATGGGAATTTAGGAGGTAAAAATCCTATAGGTAAATTATATTATACAATATTGGGTGATAATGTATAATGAATTAAGGCTTATGAATCCATTAATTAGAAATCTTTTAGTATAATTACTCTAACTACAACACTTTAACATGCAAAAGTGAAATAGTTTGCATTAGGGATTCAATAGTAGGTATGGTAGTATTTTTAGTTATAAAAGGTCATATTATGAGTCATTTGTTTAGGCATAAAAATAGATATCTATTGGAATCCTTGAGTTTCCCATAAATCCAATGGTGGTGTAGCTGTGGTAACAAAATCAATGGTAGAAGTAACGACCCGTATGGTAGGGTTAAAGATGTGAAAAAGTGGTTCTTTTTGTGCACTATGTGTGTGTGTGTGTGTGTGTGTGTGTGTGTTAAAGAATCTAAAAGTAATTAAATAGTCGTGGGCATATCTTACGGCATTTGAAGAAATCCTTCTAAAAAATTACATAGAATTTAGACTTTTACATGATCTACTCCATTGATTTCATCAAGATGGATCCTATTTAAGTACCTCCTTCACTATTAATATCTTCTTGAAAATATTCATGATCAATTTTTTCATGAAAATAAGATGAACCATTATTTTCATTAGTAAAATACATTTTAATAGTAGTCAAAGGAATTTGAATGTGTTCTAGATAAGAACTCTACATAACCTAGTAGTTATCCTTAATGATATATAAGATGCAAATTATTTAGATGGCATAGAAACATAACATGGAAAAAATATTGCAAAAAATAAAAAATGAAATGTTAAAAACTAGAGGAAATATTTTATGTATGGAGCTTGGTAAATTCTTATGAAATCCAAGATAAAAAGTAATTTCAGCGTCAGATATCAAATCCAAGGTTAAAATAAAATTATTTTAGTGTCAAATTTAAAATCCAAGGCCGAAAGAAAGTTATTTTACTATCAAATTTCAATCCAAGGTCAAAATAAAATTATTTTGGTGACATATGTTCATGAATTTTTCTAAACCTGAGGAATATTTTTGAAGCAATGCTCAAATGAAAAATGTGTTCACCAATATGTTTTCTCATTATTTGAATAAATATATTAATTAATTCTAACTTAAATAAATTGAATATAATATAAAAAAATATTGTGAATCAATTTTAAATATGAACTATGAAAGGAAAGGTCTAAATCCAAAAAATTACAATCAAAATAAAGGAGTCTAACTATGAAAAAAATGACAAACTTTGATGTTTATGTTTGATATATGACTATGTGAAGATGACAAAAGGGTGAAAATGAAAAAAAAAAACTAGATTTGCATGAATCCAAAAGCTACAACTATAAATGGTGAAGGACAAGATCATCCAACTTGGGATAGGATCAATTGCCACTATAGTCATCAACATGTCAACCTAGTCATTTGATGAAAAATTAGGAACTCGGGTCATGATTATTTTTAATAGCTTAGATTAATTTTGTATGTAGATATTTGACCTTAAAATATGTGTGCAAGAAATAAAAATAACTTCTTCAAATTTAGCAGCTACTAACTATGTAATAGATCTATTACATAGTTAGTAGCTATTATATATATATATATATATATATATATATATACACATACATATATATATATATATATATATATGTGTGTGTGTGTGTGTGTGTGTGTGTGTGTGTGTATATATATACATACATATATATATATATACATATATATATGTATATATATATATGTGTGTATATATATATGTGTATATATATATATGTGTGTGTATATATATATATGTATGTATATATATGTATATATATATATGTATATATATATATATATACATATATGTATATATATGTATATGTATATATATATATGTATATATATATATATGTATATATGTATATATGTATATATATATATATATGTATATATATATATATATATATGTATATATATATATATGTATATATATATATATGTATATATATGTATATATATGTATATATATGTATATATATATATATATGTATATATATATATATGTATATATATATATATATGTATATATATATATATATGTATATATATATATATATGTATATATATATATATATATATATATATATATATATATATAAAACAATGACTGAAAGCTTACAAATATAAAATGGTAGACAATAATGGGTTGGGATGACCCCAATCACCTCATGATTATTAAACACTTCCTATGTATCCAAAACTCATAAGAGGGAACTTAAGCCCATGTATTTCTCCCACTTGTAGTACTTTGTGAAAATGTGCTCCTTTAAATATATGAATGGATCTAGATATGTCATGAATACTTGATCATGATCTACTCTAGCTTGGATAAAATAAGCTTTAGACTTGGTTGAGGATGATTAAAGTGACTATAATTAGAACTGGGAAGAATAGGGAAGTTTTGCTAAATGTGTAGTAGTGTAAACATGCCTTTATATTTAAATTTCCAAATGGTATAATATGTGACTTAAATGTTCCTTTATATAAATACAAAAGGTAAAATCTCACACTAAAAAACTTAAAAACACAAATCATAATGTAGAAGAGGGTAAAATTTTGAAAATTTACCATTAGAAGACCAAGGACAAAAAAAGTCACATAGGTGACAAAAATGTTTGCCACTATTACCCCCTACTATCAATTTTTTCCTTTAGGGAAATATGTGACTTTTAGGTCTAGATATATCCATACAAATGATTAGGGTTTTTTTAAAGTAATTATAACATTTATATCAGCATCAAATAGGTCTATATAGGTGTTTAGTATACAGTGAGATGGTGAAATAAGGCCAAAAGTGGCATAATCAAGTATTTATAACTAAATTTGAGGGATTGCACCTAGATTCCTCACTTTCCCTACATAACAAGGAAATAATGTTTCCATTGAAACTGCTCTTGATTAGTTTTTCACAAGACAAGGCCTTCTGAAGAGAAAACAACCTAAGAGAGATGTTGGATTTAGGAATTACATCCTTGTATCAAACCTATTTGAATGTAAATGGTTATATATCAAATATGATATGAATTATTATCTTAATATTATAATATTTAATATTTAATTTTCCATCTTTGGGACCTTTCAATAATAATCTATCTTCGTCATATTTGATAACCAATGTGGATCAAGAAAGGAGTATGGATAGTATCTTCCTACTATCTTGAAGCTCAAGATTTGGCCAAACATTTCCCACCATATGCATCTTCCAATTTACTATGAAGATGTATTATAAAACTATGGAAGCACATTGTTGGTAGGCAAAGGGATGGTATGGAGTAAACTCACCTATTTTATCCAAAGGTTCTTATTTTATCCATGATTCTAACCATTAAACCAATTTTTCCATTAGATATCTTCCAACATAGTTTCTACATAATGAATTATTTACAACTTCTTGTAAGATTATAAATCATAGAACTTATAAGATTTTTTTTTAAAGATAACTTATTTTCATCTATGGGGTTAGGGACATAGATGATTGTAGGTAAAAATCATGGTATGTCCACTATCTTGGATGAAGACAAGTGACATAACACATTAAGAATCACATCACTATAGATCTTTCTTCGATAAAGGCAAATTATCAAAGTGTCATTAGTGCTAGATAAGAGGATCTTTCAATCCACTAGATCTTGATTGATATATTTTTCTTGTATGAGAAACCTACCACACTTTGGGGAGATAACTAGATTTCCATCCATATAATATGTAACCTAGTGGAGAACCAACATACCAACTGAATTGAACTCCATAAAAATTATATTTAACCATATTCATGATTAAGTAATTAACATCTAGTAATGTCAAACTCAAGATCAGGGTCCAAAAATTTCCACTAAGTGTTGGTGTAGGATATTAATTATTCTATTTACTTATTAAATGGATAATTCCTACACATGTAGCTTCAACTTACTTAGGTGTGATAAGAGGTTAAGTGGGTGAGAGGATGAGTTCTACCTAGAGTTCCATAGGAGTTCAATTGAGTACCATTATGAGTTCTCCTATGAGTTCCATAGTGAGTTACACTTAGTCCCATCATGATTTATCCTATGAGTTAACTCTCCCACTCCTTTATATTCCTCTTCACTAGGATATTATAATAGTGTAAATAATTGGTAGGCAAAGAATTTTAATATAAATGAAATTATTGCACATCCTCTGGTATATTTTTGAATACAAGTAAAGTCATCATTGTATAATTCTTGTGTACTCACTCTACTAGAAGATCACCTACTAGCCTATTTTGACATGATCATATTAGAGTTTAAGGCTATAGTAATGATCATCAAGGCTACTTGCATTGAGTGCATAACATTTTATCACCTCCTTGGAGTCAACAAATTAATTCAAAAAGGTTATTAGTGATGTTAGTAAATGCTTAGGTGCAGATCTGGTTTAAGGAAGTTGTAAACCCCATTCATAGCCTCACATGTATTTCTTCTTGGGTATTAAATTCAAGAATTGATTTGAATAGCCAATAGTAGAGGGAAGATCAAATAACATACACATGTTGTTGTGTGCTAGCTTAAAATTACACCAATAGATCCATTTTTCCAATCTACCATGCTCAACCCCTATGGATCTTTACCACCATTTAGAGAAGACTAGAACAGGAGAAACAATGGTAGATAATTTGAAGAGGCCACCAAGCATTGGATCAATGCTAGATAGTTAGTACTATGGGTTCATGTTTGGTAACTCACTCACCCATGCCATCTTGATTACCCATGAAGAACTCCACGACTTGCGCATGTTGGTCTCAGCCCATCCAACCATGATCTAAGTCATTTTAGAAACTATGTTGCATTCAAACTTCACATGGCATGCTCCTGCATATGATATCTTGATCTATTTTTTTCAAGTTTGTAGGGATTTTAAAGCCCATGGGAGGAGTAGTGAGGCCATGTGAGGTGTTGTAGGCCATTGTAAGGAGCAGGATGATTGCAGATATAAACCCCTAATCTAGGTAGACATGACATAAAAAGACATTATGATCCTTGAACGACCTATCCAAACCCATTTATAAACCTCCACTACCTACTAAAAACATTTTGTGCATGCATAATGGTAGTGTCATATAAGATTCTCTATATCTCCCTTCTTAAATGACAAAAACATTAAAAATTTGCCCTTAAATCTTTTTAGAAAATATGCTATTTTTAACCATTTGTAAATAGTTATTTTTCATTTTTAAAAATTAAAACTTTTTCTAATTATATTTAAAAAAAATTATTTTTAACAATTAAAATACTTTCTATAAACTATTTCTAGAGAAGTGCATATAGAAGTGTATGGAAGAGATATTTTTGTCTTTTATTGTCTTGAGGAGGTCAAACTCTCCATTTCAGTTCCAATGAGTGGATGGAAGGATACCTTACCCTTTGTTTGGATAGATTTTTTAAACTTTTAAGTGTAATTTAATTAAATAGGCCATTAATAACAAAAAATGTATTTTTATATAACTTTTGATTGGTAACTAAGAATTGAGTGTCTTTTTGAAAAGTATATGTTTTTCATCATCTTTCCATTAGTCTAATTTTTTTTGTAAAATGAACTAAAGTTATAGAGTGTCATATTCAGGGGGTTCCTGTGCTATGGGCCCTACCACTTTTTACATTATAATTCATGAACCAATTGATCATAAATGAATGTATTTTTGGTTATATCTGATATCTCCATTATGAGCATGGATTGTCACTTATCACTCCATCACTAATTTATCACTTGGATGCATTCTTGATTGTGTTCAATGTCCCATTGATGAGTGTGTTTAAGGAGTTCACTATAGTTTATACCATGTAGTATTACAATTCCTTAGTGTTTTCTCTTAGTCATGATGATTATATTTGAGAAACTCCAGAGGAAGAAGGTTGATTCTACACCAGTGGTTCTTCTCTAAAAGTTTAATTATGCTTTGTGGTGTGCTTATATAGAAATGTTGACCATTTTTAGTCTTGCAAGCCAAAAATCAGTCTCCCTTTTCTTTCCTTGCTATCCCAGTCTTTGATGCTTTCACCTTGCTGCAATCATGGTTTTTTTTCCTTTGTCATAGGCCTATTCTATGAAAGATCTGAGTGATTTGAGTCCTATAGGTTTTCAGGTTGATCTGGGACTTGTTTTGCTTCAACAGATTTCCTCTAGGTAGGCCTTTTATTGACAAAGGAAGGAGCTAATTTCAAATAAATACAAGTCTTTCGAAAAGACCCCGAAGGTCAGGTGCCCTTATAGAGGGCAGGCAGGTGACAAATGGGACCTTTCAAAAAGCTTCGAAAGACATTTTGGACCCAAGGTGCCCTTGCGGAGGGTAGAGGGTACATTCAAAAAAGTTAAAAGGTAGAAATCTTGAAGGGAAGAATTCCTTCAAAAAAATGACAAGGCAAAAAAGACAAAGAAAATCCATGTAGAACCACAAGTAAATTCCTTCAAACAAAGTGCCCAAAGGAATTCCTTCATATATTTTATTTGAAGAAATTCACAAAGGAAGGCTAAGACATGAGACTTTGAAGGCAAGATTTCATTCGAGCAAAATGTCTGAAGGAATTCCTTTGGACATTTTGTTCGAAGGAATTGGGAAGACAAAGGAGCCTGAAGGGAAAGTGCCCTTGCAAAGGGCTCCTAGTGATCAAAAAGGACCTTTTCCACTTTTTTGAAGGGACACATTCCCTTTGGGAAGGTTCATTTTGTAAAGGTTGAAGGAATTACCAAAGATGATGATGGGCCTGAAGATGTCAACTTTAGCATGATGAACTAGCCGTTGGTAGTTTAAATGTCTTATGACGTCCCTGTGGGTGTCAAATTTGAGACAATGAAATAGCCATTGATTTTTGAATGGAGACATGCCCACAAATGTAAACTTTAATGGGATGCATTAGCCATTGATGAAAATCCAAGAAGAACCTATTTTAGACAAGCGGTTAAAAGTTTTCTTTCAAACATCTTGCCCGAAAGAATTCATGAGCGCAAGCCTAACATAATTCTAAGGGACATAAGACACGAGGATAAAATTAGTGACCCACTAAAAAAGGATCCTGAAAAAGGGAAAAGAATATCTTGAGAGCTAAAATTTCCAAAAAATTATAAGAAATAGCAAGGAAAGAGGGAACAAAATAGAGAATCTAGAACATGACTACACACACATATGACAACATTTTTAATGTTCCAAAGGACGCACCCAGCCAAACATAGACATGAATTAGAATAGTCCAGGTGACACAAAAAGAATTAGCACAAGAATTTATTGCTGTGAATGAGACAAAGTGACCCATACTTTTGTAGTAACATTTAATACAATTTAAGCACCAAAGTCAAGACTTGCCACTGCCATAGTATGGTTCCTTCAATGGACTTCCTCCTTCCTAGGCATTTAATGCAGTTTGGGTCACTTATTCTAGAAAGTGCCAAAGTCTTTTCCTTTATGATATATATTGTAACCTCTTAGTGGAGAAGGGGATCTCTCATTTTTTAAGGTGAAGCCCTGCTAAAATTTTACCTTTGATCACTAATAATGCATTTTACCTTTATCTGGCTGGTTATACTTTTGAGTGTGTCTGTGTATCAATTCTGTGCTCAGTATTTTTAGCTTGATGCTTTCACAGATTGACACCAACATACCTAGTGTATCCAAAATACCATTTATATAGGTTAATAGGAAGTACTACATCTAGAGTGCAGAGATAGAAAAGGTGTTATCAAACAGTGTGTTCTGTAGCACCTGTGGTAAGTTCATTTTGTGTGTGTCTTCATTAAGCCCCTGTTAAATCTCCCTATAGTTTGTTCCTTTTGTCAGATAAAGTGTTTGTTTTCCCACTTCTAGTTTTAAGTGTTAATATATCTAAGTAGATCAAAATAATTTGGTGCATCACCTTTTAAATAATTTCTATTTTGGTTATATCTTTCTCCCTTTTCACCCCCCCATTATTAGTAGTAGTGAAAGACCTTAGAGATGCATCAAAGGGAGATAGCCCTTATCTAGATATTCTCCCCTCAATTTTTAAAAACCCACAGTAAAAGGGGAGTCTCCATTGTGCTATGTGGAAGAGAAAATCCAAGCCTTCTTTCAAGGGTGCAATCCACATCATCAATAGTTTTTGGCATGCTCGGTGGGACAATTTGTCCAAGGAGTTAAAGGATTTTTTGGTGTGTTCTTCAACCAATCAGCCTTTGGAGACATTTCAACCAACACCAATGGTGAGTCTGAGTTGAATCAACTAGATAAGCAGTCCTAGTGCCATCAATAAATCACATCTTGGTATGTATAATTCCATTGCTCAATAGTATGGGCCTTGTGTTCTTTCATATAACTTTGATCAAGCTTAGGTTGTTCATGGAATCACCTCAAGCAGCTCTCTTGGTTTCCCTTCATCTAGTGAAATAGAAATAATGCTAGAGTTTGAGAAGAAAGTGATGGAGATAAGTAGATTAGAGGAGTAGAATAGATATTATCAATATTTTATATACAAAGAGGAGCACTTGTTTAGGTAAGCTCAGGACTTGAAATCCATGAAGGAGAAAGTAGAAAAATAGGAGAGTCCATTCATTCAAGAAAATAATCCTTATGTGCCTTCTCCCATTCCAACACAACCCCCTCCTATTATAAAGAAATCCTTCTCTTATGCATCAAATCATTTCTACCAAATAACACTTGCTCACTCTAGCTCATCTGATGCATTAACCCCTCCTACTCTTAATCCCTTACACCTAGCTTTTCAACATCAAAGGGCATTAGAGGAACCTCCCATGGACATGAACCTTCTCAATTCCTTAGATTGTGAATCTTCCTTTGAAGGGAATCATCATATGCCTTTAAAAAAAAACACATCTCTCTTCAAGAAATTCTTTTTGTGCATCAACAGTCTCTTCCTAGTCTTCCTCAACCTCGTCAAGTCTTTCAACATGATGTCAAGATTCCAAGTTAGAGGAGGGAATACCATGAACCAGCTTAGGGCTTGGAAATGATGAAGCTGCTATTACTCATGGTGATCCTTATGATCTCCAAGATAGGCTCCCCCAAGAGAATATAGCCAGGAAAATTACAATGTTGGAGTCCAAAATGAGATTCCTCAACCAGGGTGTGATGGATGGTTTAGACCAAACAATAGATTTCTTGTCTAAACACACCCCATCTACACTCCTTCAAGAGAGATATCAATATAGATCTGATGTAGATGAAGTGATATCCAAATGGAAGGAAGATAATCATTTGATTCTAGCTCAAGGATTGTCTCCTCTTCCACATGAGTCTGTCCATCAACCCTTTACTCCATTCTTTCTCAAGGAAGAACCTATTTTGAAAGAGGCAAGTGAATAATAGAGGATCCAATTTGTATCTACCCAAGAGGATATCATGAGTGAAAATGAGGATGAGATGATCATGGATGCTCCCTTTGAATACATCATCAACAATGGAGAGGACATGGGTCATGCATACATGAAGATGTTCTAGCAATATGAAGAAGAGGTTGACAATTTTTATTTGTCAACAATGGATGATGAGGAAAGTAAGCATGGTAAACTCTCTCCCCCTTTTTTTATCAACTTCCTCATTGCTTTTATTAAGAGAATGACCATGCCATGGGACTCGAGTTGGAGGAGGATCAAGAGCAGGTCTTTGAACAACTAGAGACTCTTTTTTTTTAGCAAGAAAAGGAGAGGCATGTCCATCTTGATGAAATATTTGAAGAAGAGAGTCTTGAATAAGAAGGCGACATTCTGTGGGATAAACAAGAAGTTTGTGATCTCATTTTAGACATCACAACATACACCCTTATTTAAGAAAGCCATGATGAAGTAGAAGTTCAGTTTGACAGGCTCTTAAATGAGGCAGAAGGGAACAAGTTGATCCATGATGCATGTCAAGGGGGATATGAGCTAAATGAGGCTTATGGTGATAAGCTAGTAACCATTAATTTATTGATGAAATACACCAGCATGAATTAGGTTTCAAGGGGAAAAGTGAATACATAGATGTTGGAGACATGTTTATCCCTAATCCACTCAGACTCAAGCCCATTAAGGTGGCAGGCAAGAAGGGCAAGTCACCAAGTCTCCATTCCATTCAGTCACTTGTCTGGCACCATAAGTTTTCTTGCCATGGAGGCTTGAGAATTTTTCCCTTTGATCTAGGAGGGAGGAAAATATATTTATTTAGTTGTACATAATAATTTGCTTTTAGTTTTATTTATTTTCCCTAAATGTTGTTTTCACAGGTGTAATGTTTTTTAGCCTTGTTGTGTGTTGTTTTTTCCTTGTTGCTTGGGGTAAAGCTTTATTAGTTAATAGGTATTTTGAAGGTTATTTCTAACTTTTTCAAGCTGCATCCTAACTCCATGCCCAATAGACTTTGAGACTACCAGTCTTCTTTAGCATAGCAGGCATGCTTCCCCTAGGAATCCCCAAATTGTTGACCATTTTTGGTCTTGTAGGCTGAAAAATCAATCTCTTTTATTTCCATACTATCATGTGCATCAGTCTTGGATGCATCCACCTTACTAAAAATGCTCCATTTCCCTTTGAAATAGCCCTGTTCTTATGAAAATTTGAAATATCTAAGACCTATAGGTTCTCAGCATGATATGGGGCTTATTTCACTTTGGGAAATTGCCTTAGACAAGCCTTTTGGCAAAGGGATGGGCCAGTTCAAAGAATGCAAGTCTTTTACAAAGCTCCAAAGACAAAGTGCCCTTACAGAGGGTAGTTAGGTCATAAACTGGACCGTTCAAGTAGGATCCAAAGGACAATTTTGGACCCAAGATGCCCTTACGGAGGGAAGTAAACACATTCACAAAAGTGTGCAAGGCAAAGGATTCCTTCAAACTTTTTTTTGAAGGAAATCCATCACAAAAGGCAAAGGTCTTTCAGACAAAATGTCTAAAGGAAAATTCAAGGAAGGAACAAAGGTGAATTCCTTTGGACAAAATCCCAAAGGAATTCCTTCAGACTATTTGTTCGAAAGAATTTGTCAAAGGAAAATATCGAAATAAAAAGACCAAGAAATGAAGGTAGGTTTTCCTTTGGGAAAATGTCTGAAGGAATTCCTTCGAACATTTTGTCTAAAGCAATTGAGATGACCAAGGGAGATCGAAGGAGCCCGAAGGGCAAGTGCCCTTGTGGAGGGCTATCAACGACCAAAAAGGGACCTTTTCTAAGGTCTAAAGAGACACCTTCCCTTCAGGAAGGTTCAATTGCAAAAAGCTAAAGGAATACAAAAGGTTGAAGAAATTACCAAAGGGGTGATGGGCTCGAGAATATCAACTTCAGTGTAGCAAACCAACTGTTAGAGGTTTAAATGCCTGGTGACATCCTCGTGGATGTCAAATTTAGGACAATGAAATAGCCATTGATTCTCAAATGTTTAAAGACAGGCCCATGCATCGAAATGGGTTAGAAAAGAAGCTAAAAGAATTCATAAGCATGAACTCAAAATAATTCAAAGGCCTTAAGGCCAAAAGGAAAAGATCAACTAGAAAGGAGCCCAAGGAGCCAAGAAATGATGAAAGATAGCCCTGAGGGCCTCAGAATTAGAAAAGACAAAAGGCAAGTGTAGGAGTAGATAGAATAGTCTATGTGGCACAAGAAGCATCAGCACAAGAAGTTATTGCTGTAGCTAAAATAGTCTCCACGAAGGGGAGCATGGGCATTCAATAAAATGGCCCATTTTTTCCTCATTTTACATTAATGAGTAGACAATCACGTGAACTTCACTAAGAAGCAGCCTTGTCATTCAAACAAACAAAGTGACCCATGCTCTTGTAGTGACATTTAATACAAGTTAAACACCAAAGTCAAGATTGGTGACACCTAAAACATGGTCCCTTCAACATTTTCCTCTTTCTAATGTATTCAATAAAACATGGGCCACTTATTTTGGAAGGCACCAAAGTCTTTTACTTTATGATATATATTGTAACCTCTCAGTGGAGAAGGGGATCTCTTATTTTGTAAGGTGAAGCCCTGCTAAAATTTTACCTTTGATTAATAAGAATGAGTTTTACCTCTATTTGGATGGTTATACTTTTGAGTGTGTCTATGTATCAATTCTGTGCTCAGTCTTTTTAGCTTGATGCTTTCATAGATTGACACCAACATACCTAGTGTATCCAAAGCACCATTTCTGCATGTTAACAAGAAGTGCTACATCTAGAGTGTAGAGATAGAAAAGGATTTATCAGACAGTGTGTTTTGTAGCACTTGTGGTAAGTTCATTTTCTATGTATCTTCATTAAGCCCCTATTAAAGCTCCCTACAGTCTGGTCCTTTTTTTAGATAAAGTGTTTGTTCACCCTCTTCTAGTTTGAAGTGTTAATATAGCTGAGTAGATCAAAATCATTTGGTGCATCACCTTTTAGATAATTTATATTTTGGTTATATCCTTCTCCCTTTTCACCCCCCCCATTGTTAGTAGTAGTAGTGAAAGACCTCAGAGATGCATCAAAGGGAGCTAGCCCTTATCTAGAGATTCTCCCCTCAGTTTTGCCAAACCCACAGTAAGAGGGGAGTCTCCATTGTGCCACATGGAAGAGAGAAGCCAAGCCTTCTTTCAAGGGTGAAATCCAAAATGTCAACAGTTTTTGGCATGCCTGGTGGGATAGTTTTTCCAAGGAGTCGAAGGATTTTTTGTGTTCTTCAACCAATCAGCCTTTGGAGGCATTTTAACCAACACCAATGGTGACTCTTAGTTGAATCAGCTGGTTAAGCAGTCTTGTTTCCATCAAGAAATCATATTTTTGTATGTATAATTCCATTACTCAGTACCATAGGCCTTGTGTTCTTTTATATAAATTTGATCAAGCTCAGGTTGTTCATGGAAGCACCTTAAGCAACTCTCTTGGTTGCTCTTCACCTAGCGTAATGGAAATAACACTGGAGTTTGAGAAGCAAGTAATGGAGATAAGTAGATTGGAGGAATAGAATAGATATCAATAAGAGCTTATGTACAAAGAGGAGCACTTGTTTAGGCAAGCTCATGCCTTGCAATCCATGAAGGAGGAAGAAGCAAAATGGGAAATTCCATTCATTCAAGGCAATAAACCTTATGTGCCTTCTCCCATTCCAATGTAGCCCCCTCCTATTCTAAAGAAAGCCTCCTCTTATGTACCAAATCCTTTCTACCAAATAGCACTTGATCACTCTAGCTCATCTGATGCATTAAACACTCCTGCTCTTAATCCCTTGCACCCAGATTTTCATCATCAAAGGGCATTAGAGCAACCTCCCATGGAGATGAACCTTCTCAATTCCTTAGATTGTGAATCCTCCTTTGAAGGGAATCATCCTATGCCTTTCAAAAAAAAGCATGTCTCTCTTCAAGAAATTCTTCTTGTGCATCAACAGTCTCTTCCTAATCTTCCTCAACCTCCTCAAGTCTTTCAACATGATGTCAAGATTCCAAGTTGGAGGAGGGAATACCATGAACCAGCTCAGGGCCTTGGAAATAATAAAGCTGCTCCTACTCATGGTGAACCTCATGATATATAAAATAGGCTCCCTTAAGAGAATATAGCTAGGCAAATTATAGAGTTGGAGTCTAGAATAAGATTCCTCAACCAGGGTGTGAAGGATGGTTTAGACCAAATAATAGATTTCATGTCTGAACACACCCCATATACACTCTTTCAAGAGATATATCAAGCCACATCTAATGTATATGAAGTACTTGCTAAATGGAAGGAAGAGAATCTATTGATTCTAGCTCAAGGATTGCCTCTTCCACATGAGTCTATCCATCAACCCTCCACTCCATTCTTTCTCAAGGAGGAACTTGTTTTGAAATATGCAAGTGAAGAAGAGAGGATATAATTTTTAATTACCCAAGAGGCTATCATGAGTGATAATGAGGATGAGATCATCATGGATTCTCCCTTTGAAGACATCATCAATAATGGAGAAGACATGGGTCATGCATACATGTGGATGTTACAACAATATGAAGAAGAGGTTGACAAACTTTATTTGTCAACAATGGATAATGGGGAAAGTAAGCATGGTGAACTCTCTCCCCCCTTGTTTGATGAACTTCCTTGTTGCTTTAATGAAGAGAATGACCATACCATGGGACCCGAGTTGGAGGAGGATTAGGAGCAGGTATTTGAACAACTAGAGACTCTTGTTTTTGAGCAAGAAAAGGAGAGGCCTATCCAACCTTGATGAAAGCTTTGAAGAAAATAGCCTTGAACAAGAAGGTGACGTTCTATGGGATAATCAAGTGGTTTATGATCTCATTTTAGACATCACAACAGAATCCCTTCTTCAAGAAAGCCATGATGAAGTAGAAGATCAGTTTGGTAGGCTCTTCAATGAGGTAGAAGGGAACAAGTCGATTCATGATGCATGCTAAGGGGGCTATGAGCTAAATGAGGCTTATGGTGATAAGCTATCAGCCATTGATTTCTTGATGAAATACACCAACATTAGGGGCCAACATGAATCAATTTTCAAGGGGCAAAGTGAATACATAGATGTTGTAGACATGTTTGTCCTTGATCCACTCAAATACAAGCCCATCAAGGTGGCATGCAAGAAGGGAAAGTCACCAAGTCTCCATTCCATTCAGTCACTTGTCTGGCATCATAATTTTTCTTGCCATGGAGGATTGAGAAGTTTTCCCTTTGATCCAGGTGGGAGGCAAATATATCTAGTTAGTTGTACATAATAGTTTGCTTTTAGTTGTCTTTGTTTTCCCTGAATGTTGTTTGCACAGGTGTATTGTTTTTCTTAGCCTTATTGTGTGTTGTTTTTTCCTTGTTGCTTGGGGCAAAGCTTTGTTGGTTCATAGGTCTTTAGAAGACTGTTGCTAACTTTTTAAAGTTGCATATTTACTCCATGCCCAATGGACTTTGAGGCTACCTATCTTTTTTAGCATAATAGGCATGCTTCCCCTAGGAATCACCAAATTATTGACCATTTTTAGTCCTATAGGACAAAAATTGGTCTCCCTTTTCTTTCTTTGTTGTCCCAGTCTTTGATGATTTCACCTTGCTACAATCATGGTTTTTCTTCCCTTTGTCATAGGCCTATTCCATGAAAGAGCTGAGTGATTTGAGTCTTTTGGTTTTTAGGTTGATCTGGGACTTATTTTGCTTCAACAGATTTCCTCTAGGTAGGCCCTTTTTTGATAAAGGAAGGAGCCAATTTCAAATAAATACAAGTCTTTCACAAAGACCCAAAAGGTTAGGTGCCCTTATGGAGGGTAAGAAGGTGACAAATGGGACCTTTCAAAAAACTTTGAAAGACATTTTGGACCGAAGGTGCCCTTACAGAGGGCAGAGGGCACATTAAGAAAAGTTACAAGGCAGAAGGCCCGAAGGGAAGAATTCCTTTGTAAAAATGACAAGGCAAAAAAGACAGGATTTCTTTAGACATTTTGTCTAAATAAAATCCATGTAGAACCACAGGTGAATTCCTTCGAACAAAGTTCCTGAAGGAATTCCTTCAAACATTTTATCTGAAGAAATTCACAAAGGAAGGCCAAGACATGAGAATTTGAGGGCAAGATTTCCTTTGGGAAAAATGTCCAAAGGAATTCCTTCAGACATTTTGTCTCAAGGAATTAGGAAGACAAAGGAGCTTGAAGGGCAAGTGCCCTTGCAGAGGGCTCCCAGTGATCAAAAAGGACCTTTTCCACTTTTTTTAAGGGACACCATCCCTTTGGGAAGGTTCATTTTATAAAGGCTGAAGGAATTACCAAGATGATGATGGGATCGAAGACGTCAACTTTAGCATGATGAAATAGCCGTTGCTAGTTTAAATGTCTGGTGACGTCCCCATGGGCATCAAATTCAAGACAGTGAAATAGCTATTGATTTTTTAATGGTGACAGGCCCATAGACATCAACTTTAATGAGATGCATTAGTCATTGAGGAAAAGCCAAGAAGAAACTCTTTCAGATAAGTGGCTGAAAGTTTTATTTCAGACATCTTGGTCAAAAGAATTCATGAGCGTAGGCCCTACAGAATTCAAAGGGGCATAAGACCCAAGGATAAACTCAGTGACCCACTAGGAAAGGAGCCTAAAAAAGGGAAAAGAATATCTTGAGAGCTCAAATTTCTATAAAGTGACAAGAAATAGCAAGGAAAGAGGGAACACAATAGAGAATCCAGAACATGACTATGCACACATACGACAACATTTGGAATGTTCCAAAGGATGCACCCAACCAAGCATAGACATGAATTAGAATAGTCCAGGTGGCATAGAAAGAGTTAGCACAAGAATTTATTACTATGGATGAGACAAAGTGACCCATGATTTTGAAGTAACATTTAATACTATTTAAGCACCAAAGTCAAGACTTGCGACTGCCATAGCATGGTTCCTTCAATGGACTTCCTCCTTCTTAGGTGTTTAATACAGTGTTGGCCACTTATTCTGAAAGGTGTCAAAGTCTTTTCCTTTATAATATATATTGTAACCTCTCAGTGGAGAAGAAGATCTCTCATTTTGTAAGGTGAAGCCCTACTAAAATTTTACCTTTGATCAATAAGAATGCATTTTACCTCTATCTAGCTGGTTATACTTTTGAGTGTGTCTGTGTATCAATTTTGTGATCTATATTTTTAGATTGATGCTTTCACAAATTGACACCAACATACCTAGTGTAGCCAAATCACCATTTCTACAGGTTAACAAGAAGTACTGCATCTAGAGCATAGAGATAGAAAAGGAGTTATCAAACAGTGTGTTCTGTAGCACCTATGATAAGTTCATTTTCTGTGTGTCTTCATTAAGACCCTATTAAATCTCCCTATAGTCTAGTCCTTTTGTCAGATAAAGTGTTTGTTCACCCTTTTCTAGTCTGAAGTGTTAATATAACTGAGTAGATCAAAATCATTTGGTGTATCACCTTTTAGATAATTTCTATTTTGGTTATATCCTTCTCCCTTTTCACCCCCCCATTGTTAGTAGTAGTAGTGAAAGACCTCAAAGATGTATCAAAGGGAACTAGCCCTTACTTAGAGATTCTCCCCTCAATTTTTCCAAACCCACAGCAAGAGGGGAGTCTCCATTGTGCCACGTGGAAGAGAGAAGCCAAGCCTTCTTTCAAGGGTACAATCCACATCATCAATAGTTTTTGGCACACCTAGTGGGATAGTTTGTCCAAGGAGTTGAAGGATTTTTTGGTGTGTTATTCAACCAATCAGCCTTTGGAGGCATTTCAACCAACACCAATAGTGACTTTGAGTTGAATCAACTAGTTAAGCAGTCCTAGTGCCATCAAGAAATCATATTATGGTATGTATAATTCCATTTCTCAGTAGTATGGGCCTTGTGTTCCTTCATATAACTTTGATCAAGCTCAAGTTATTCATGGAATCACCTCAAGTAGATATCCTAGTTGCCCTTCACCTAGTGTAATGCAAATAGCATTGGATTTTGAGAAGTAAGTGATGGAGATAAGCAGATTGGAGGAGCAGAATAGATATCAGCAAGAGCTTATGTACAAAGAGGAACACTTGTTTAGGCAAGCTCAGGCCTTGCAATCCATGAAGGAGGAAGTAGCAAAATGGGAGAGTCCATTCATTCAAGGAAGTTATCCTTATGTGCCTTCCCCCATTATAACACAACCCCATCATATTCAAAAGAAAGCCTCCTCTTGTGCACTAAATCCTTTCTACCAAATAGCACTTTCTCACTCTAGCTCATCTGATGCATTAACCACTCCTATGCTTAATCCATTACACCTAGCTTTTCAGCATCAAAGGGCATTAGAGCAACCTCCCATAGAAATGAACCTTCTTAATTCCTTAGATTATGAATCCTCCTTTGAAGGGAATCATCCTATGCCTTTCAAAAAAAAGCATGTCTTTCTTCAGGAAATTCTTCCTGTGCATCAACAGTCTCTTCCTTGTCTTCCTCAACCTCCTCAAGTCTTTCAACATGATGTCAAGATTCAAAGTTGGAGGAGAGAATACCATGAACCAGCTCAGGGCCTTGGAAATTATGAAGTTGATCCTACTCATGGTGATCCTCATGATCTCCAAGATAGGCTCCCATAAGAGAATATAGCTAGGCAAATTATAGAGTTGGTGTCCAGAATGAGATTCCTCAACCAGGGTGTGATAGACAGTTTAGACCAAATAATAGATTTCATGTCTGAACACACCCCATCTACACTCTTTCAAGAGAGATATCAAGCCACATCTGATGTAGATGAAGTGTTGGCCAAATGGAAGGAATAGAATCATTCAATTTTAGCTCAAGGATTGCCTCTTCTTCCACATGATTCTATCCATCAACCCTCCACTCCATTCTTTCTCAAGGAGGAACCTATTTTGACAAAGGCAAGTGAAGAATAAATGATCCAATTTGTAGCTACCTAAGAGGCTATCATGAGTGAAAATAAGGATGAGATCATCATGGATGCTCCCTTTGAAGACATCATCAACAATGGAGAAGACATGGGTCATGCATACATGCAAATGTTCCAACAATATGAAGAAGAGGTTGACAAACTTTATTTATCAACAATGGATGATGAGGAAAGTAAGCATGGTAAACTCTCTCCTGACTTGTTTGATGAACTTATTCATTGCTTTGATGAAGAGAATGACTATGCCATGGGACCCAAGTTGGAGGAGGATCAAGAGCAGGTCTTTGAACAACTAGGACTCTTGTTTTTGAGCAAGAAAAGGAGAGGCCTATCCATCTTGATGAAAGCTTTGAAGAAGAAATCATTGAATAAGAAGGTGACGTTCTATGGGATAAGCAAGTGGTTTGTGATCTCATTTCAGAAATCACAATAGACACCCTTCTTCAAGAAAGCCATGATGAAGTAGAAGATTAGTTTGACAGGCTCTTCAATGAGGTAGAAGGGAACAAGTTGATCCATGATGCATGTCAAGGGGGATATGAGCTAAATGAGGCTTATGGTGATAAGCTAGTAGCCACTGATTTCTTGATGAAATACACCAGCATTAGGGGCTAGCATGAATCAAGTTTTAATGGGTAAAGTGAATACATAGATGTTGGAGACATGTTTGTCCTTAATCCACTCAGATACAAGCCCATCAAGGTGGCAGGCAAAAAGGGCAAGTCACCAATTCTCCATTCCATTTAGTCACTTGTCTGGCACCATAAGTTTTCTTGCCATGGGGACTTGAGAAGTTTTCCCTTTGATTTAGGAGGGAGGCAAATATATCTACTTAGCTGTACATAATAGTTTGCTTTTAGTTGTCTTTGTTTTCCCTAAATGTTATTTGTACAAGTGTAGTGTTTTTTTTAGCCTTATTGTGTGTTGTTTTTTCCTTATTGCTTGGGGTAAAGCTTTGATAGTTCATAGGTCTTTAGAAGGCTGTTGCTAACTTTTTAAAGCTACATCCTGACTCCATGCCCAATGGACTTTGAGGATGCTAGTCTTCTTTAGCATAACAGGCATGCTTTCCCTGGGAATCGCCAAATTATTGACCATTTTTGGTCCTACAGGCTAAAAATTAGTCTCCCTTTTATTTCTTTGATGTCCCAGTCTTTGATGCTTTCACCTTGTTACAATCATGGTTTTTTTCCCTTTGCCGTACGCTTGTTCCATGAAAGAGCTGAGTGATTTGAGTCCTATAGGTTTTTAGGTTGATCTAGGATTTGTTTCACTTCAACAAATTTCCTATGGGTAGGCCTTTTATTGACAAAGGAAGGAGCCAGTTTCAAATAAATACAAGTCTTTCACAAAGACCCCGAAGGTCAGGTACCCTTGCGAAGGGCAGGCAAGTGACAAATGGGACCTTTCACAAAGCTCTGAAAGACATTTTGGACCCAAGGTACCCTTGCAGAGGGTAGAAGGCACATTCAAAAAAATTACAAGGCATAAGGCCCGCAGGGAAGAATTCCTTTAGAAAAATGACAAGGCAAAAAAGATAGGATTTCTTCAGACATTTTGTCTGAAGAAAATCCATGCAGAACCATAGGTGAATTCCTTCAGACATTTTGTCTAAATAAATTCACAAATGAAGTTTGAGACATGAGACTTTGAGGTAAGATTTCCTTCAGGCAAAATGTGCTATGTACCTAGGGATATGATATATGGGTTGATGGAGATGCCGACATGTGGCACACATCCCCTTAGTTAGTTATATGATTTATACGCATGACATGATTTATGGAAAGTAACGAAATCTATGCCAGAGATATAAACATTAGAAAAAAATATAAGGAAAAGAACAATAGAAAGATAAATATAATAACCAAAACAAAAACCCAAAAAAAAATGACAACCTATGAAATAAATTGAATAAAAATTAAAGAAAAGACCATGATCGATCAATCTTTAAAAGAACAATCATAAATTAAAATATATAATAATCAAAATTTAAACATGAAATCATCTCAAATATATTAATGGAATTTAATATACCAATAAAATATTCTCTTGATCATTTTTTTTAATATAATAAAGAGGCCAAGACAATTCAATTTAAACCTGCCTTTCTGTCCTTTACTTCCACTGGGATTTACCCAATTTAGAACCTCATCTCCTATATGAAATTCTATTGATCTGTTTTTTTAACAAGCCTTCTTGAGTCAATTATAATAATATTTGATGTACTCAATAACATGAATTTGTTATCTATCTAATATTTTTAGTTTTTTTAATCATCTTTCTTTTTAACTCTCATGATTATTAATTATTTTTATAAATAATATTTTTAATGATAGAATGTAAAGCTCCAAGGAAAATATTGTCTACATCATAAACTCATGAATAGGGTATTTTAGATATAGATTTCAATAATTGTATGTATTTTTTACAAAATCATAATGGCCTTTCAAATAAAATAAATTGCTTGTTTCCAATATTAAAGTTATAATTTAAATGAGTTTTAATAAGTATTCATATTTTTGATTTTATTAACGATTATCATCAAACCAAATTTATGATAAAATGTTTAAAGCTTTATTGTTAGTAATAATAAACTAAAAAAATGTGAACACAAAAAAACACGATAAAAAATAAGCTTGAAAATATTGTATATGAAAAAATTATTTAAAATATATATTTGAAAAATAATTTCATGTCTCCTTACTTCAATGTTAATGATTTTAAATAATCCTAGAATATATATTTTAAATTGAAGCAATTTTGTCAAATAATTCTAGAATATATATTTATCACAACATCAATATGGTGGACCAAATGTCAAATATCATTGTTTAAAATTAATTAAATATTAATCAATGAATCCAATAAAAAATAAATAAAGATAATAAATTTGCTTGATTGACCTTATTATATGCATCTTATCATTTCTATATTTTTTTCTCTCATTGTTCATATCATAGAAACCATTGGAAGCTTCTCCTCCATCCCTTTTGTGTCACACCCTCCATCTACATAGTGTATTATTTCATAGTCTCCCTCTTATGGTGCGCATTTCTCATGCTTTGGTGAAAATAGTGGAATAATACAAACCACAACCCTTCATAGCCACCAACCCTATCTTAGTCTTATGTCATCCACCACTAGGCCAGGATGCCTCTCATCCTCTTCCTCATAATTCATGTGCTCTAGAGCAATCATATAAGGTGGTTATTTCTCTTCCTCCCTTTAAGGTCATCTTTCTATTTTGTGCTAGATAATAATGGCTAGGCACATATCATGTATTAGTATGTATTGGCTAAGTATTCTCTCGTAGTGAAACCTATCAATGATACCACCAAATTGAAATGGGTATCATTTTCTCACTCTAATACACCACAAATTTATGGAATCATCAACCTAACTAGGGTAGTTTATATGGCCATTGGTTGATGTCTCTCTCTCTCTCTCTCTCTCCATATATATATATATATGTATGTATGTATGTATGTATGTATATGTATGATGGTCCTTTAGTGTGTGATGTCCTCATATTTTTATAGTTTGGGTCCTAATGTGAAATGATCTACTTTCATATGTTATCTATTTCTCCTCTATGGAAAAGGTACATCAGTAGACCTAGCCATTACCATATGAATTACCTTAATTTTTAGGTGTGTCCATATTTTTATCCCACCACTATGTGTGCCATACATTTATATACACATGAGACATATTATGCAATTATAGTCTTTGACATGTGATAACAAACATAGATGAAAGGAGGGATATGTGTGCATAAGGGTGTCGTATGATTACTCGTGTGTGTGTGTGTGTGTGTGTGTGTGTGTGTGTGTGTGTGTGTGTGTGTGTGTGTGTGTGTGTGCGTGTGTGTGTGTGTGTGTGTGTGAGAGAGAGAGAGAGAGAGAGAGAGAGAGAGAGAGAGAGAGAGAGAGAGAGAGAGAGAGAGAGAGAGAGAGAGAGAGAGAGAGAGAGAGAGAGAGAGAGAGAGAGAGAGAGAGAGAGAGAGAGAGAGAGAGAGAGAGAGAGAGAGAGAGAGAGAGGTTCACATGTGTGTGTAATAACATAACATGCTTATGCACACAGATCCATCCTCTCCTCTTTATCTACTATCATGTGTTTACAACTATAGGTGCATCATGTCTATCCTATGCATATTGTGACAAAGGAGCTCAAATATATATATATATATATATGGGTAGGCATACAATACCTTTATATGTATACATTCAAGTAAGTACATGGAGTTGGGAGACAATTCCATGGACATTTACTGTAACATAATTACATTAATTAATAACATGATCACGTTACTTAAGTCTAGGCTCCAGATTGCCAAGTCATAACATGATCACATTATTTAATAATGTGATCACATTATTAAATAACATGATTATATTATATTAAATAGTAACATGATCACATTATTAATGCTAATGTGATCACATTAATAACATGATCACATTCCCTATGTCCCCCAAAAAATAAATAGGGAAACCCAAATGTAAAATGTATTCATTTTACATTCATGTTTCCTCCTCAATACTTGCTTCATGATCACATTTTATGCAAATGAATGCTAGGAAGTGCTAGGATTCACCCCACAGGCTTGATGATCAATGATTTCACTGCATATGAGATGTAAGTCATCAAAATTTTCTCTAATTAACCCTAATTTTTCATAATTTTCATTGTTTAACTCATGTTTTTAATTTTAATTTGTTTTTTCTAACAATTCATCATGCTAACCCTCCTAACCCTCCACAAAACCCTGTTGTTCTTCCTATCCCTCCCCTTAACCCTCCTATAGTTCCTCAAAACCCCTTGACACTCAAGAGTTTTTGATTAACAACATTGTCAAAAATAAACTTGAAATTGAAGACCTAATTAACATAATGAGAGATCCTAGTTCAACTAACCCCCACTGCACCTATCTAACTGATTCCCTATAGACCTTATTAGGTCAAATTGATAAAATAAAAAGTCAAATTGATCGATGGACTTCATATAGAGATTCTTGTAGGGCCTATTATGATGATAAGTTGTTAGTGCTTTAGGTCAAGAATTTGAAAAATTCAAAACCTAAAATTTGTGCCCTATTCATTGACCTAGCCACTAATGCCCTCTTTCTTGTAACTACCAAACATTTTTCTATCCATTGTTATGTACATAACATACTCATGACCAATTTTTGGGATCAATGGTGGATGGTATTTGACTATACACCATGTAACAACCATGAGGTCCCTTTATATTCTTTGAATATCCTCTAATTGTGGTTTTAATAGAAGGTTGCTACTATAACACTTCAATATATGGCTTACACTTATAGATCTAAGTGAATTTTCACGTGCATACTTGTCTTATTCTTTCATATAATGGGTCATTGCATTTATGTACTTATATAGAAAGATATTTTATATGTACAAGTGCTTCTATTGATCATTTTGGTTTCCATATATAAAATTTGATGTAATTTATATAAAACTAAGTGATCAACCTTATTTACATGAATAATTGATGGCTAGTACTGACACTCCTCCCTCTCTACAAGATGAGGCAAACATAGGCATTGTTGCTACAATGTCATCTGCACAGACACTAACATAGGTATTAATTAGTTCTTATAATTTTGAATTATAAAAATAGATTTGTTTTAATAATTTTAGTACATGTGTAATTGGGGCAAATATAACTTATGTTTATGTATTGTGTATGTAGGGTTGTCCTATGACAACTGATAGCCCTATTTAGATGGTGATTGGGGGAAATTATCATGTTCCTCCTATATTTTAGATGCCTATTTGGACAATTGAGCCTACCGTTGACTTGATTGAGTGTGAAAAATAGATTAAACAGGATCATGAGCTTGTAGTAAGTGCACATGTTTACATGATTTTTTATTAAAGTCTAAAATTAATTTCTTAAAAATTATTTGAATGTATTTTATGTTAATTTTGTAATAATTCTTGTATTTGAATAGGGTCAGCTTCAATCTAGCTATGAGTGTAGACCCATAGTCAGACCTTGGAGTAATCTAAGGCATTAGAGGGGTGTACATCTACTATTAGGGCATCCCAAGGAGAGTCTTCTTTGAGGAAGTCAAAGAGAAGGAGGCTATTTGATGAATAGGATGTATTACACACATGAGATGTACTTTTTTGTATGCCTATATGGCAATTGATACATTTTTAGCATTGTATATGTGCATGTGACATTCATCCAACATTAGATACTATGTTGGTAGATGTAATTTTTTGTATGGCTATCACAACCCAATCTATGTATTATTGACATTGGACATATATGTGCCTATATTGTATGCCTATCATGGCTTTATATATATATATATAGTTTTTATTTCATTGTGTTATTATATAGTGTTATTTTGATCTTCCAAATTATTATCTATATCAGATCTTGTATTTAATGTTGTATGCATGCATAAATGAGGATTAAAAAATTATTATTTTTAATTCTATAAATCTCAGATCTTACATAAATTTTTAAATTTCATTATGTGTAGTAGAATGACTAATGACACTCTTATCACTTAGGTTTAATGGCCTTCTTTTCTTTGTACCTACTTCTTGTAGGTGATTTTGATGTAGAGATTTCTCAATAGCTTGTAAGTGTTCATGATCTTGATCAAAGGTATTTTTATCTAATATTGTGTATTCACTTATCTTATACCTTAAGAATTCTTATCCTTCTCATACAACACAATTTCAACTTTTGAACCTCTCTCTCTTTTATCTTTTTTTAGATTTGTCTCTTTAGCCTTTGTCTTGGCTTGTAGCCGTATTTTAGGGAAAACCTCATGTTTTTTTCCATATACAGACTCTTCAAGGAAAAATAATTAGGTTTTTGACAACCCTTTTCCATTCCATTACCTCACATAAAATCTTGGGTTAGGTTCCTTTGCAAAATTTTATACCTCTAGGCTTACTTGACATTCCAATTAACCCTCAAAATACATAAAGCTCCAAGGTTTGACCATTATGGAGACACTTTGACCAAAAAAAACTTTATTTGACCACACTTATATCCAATCTTGCTTTTCAATAAATTTTGGTCCTCAACTCTTCACCTAAGTTCAACTTTCTTCTTTAGCCTTTTTCTCACCAGGTCTCTTAAGATAGTTCACTACCTATAGGGTAGTACAATATGGAGTATATAAGATAAAAATATGAAATTAATTCATTCAATTACTATACCCTAAGACACACTAGATTACAAATTTTTAGGAATTTTTAAGGGTTGAATCTCTTCCCATGGTCTAAACCCTAAAAGTCAGAGTTTGTAGCAACTGTATAGGCCGAGACTAAAAATAATTGCATATAATGTCCAACTAGAACTTTTAATATGATATAATTATTGTATTAGGTTTTTATAAAATTATTACAACTTTTTAATTCAATGATCAAGTTCTCAAAAACCTCAAGGCATTCACAAACAAGAAATCTCAGTCATTCAACACTATATTCTATATGTTAGAAATAGGGGTATGCAAGGTCTCTAGTTTTTTCAACATCAAATAAATATATAAATAACAATAAGTTTATCACCACATTATATAAAAATTATAAACCCTTCTCTATCACTTTTTGAATTAAAGACAAGATTCAATACAAAGATCATAGTATACAAAACTCTAAGTTTAAGGTCCTATGGACTTTCAATCAGAAAGAACTATGATCAAAGTGAAAATTATAATTGTTTTTCCATATATATGTTATAAAAATATTAATATAAATATTCATAGGTATTTGATCTCCACATTCTCCATAGAACTCAAGAAAAGGAAAGATTGAATACTCATACACTTCACCATCTACCTCAAATGGAATATGAGGTTACAAAACCAAAACTGACTATTAACCCAAAAAAGGGTATAGATAGGGTTTATTTATTATATAATTAAATAGGTCAATAATTCAATAGGTCAAAGTTGTAAAAATTGTCAAAGTTGTCAAAATTGTCAAAGTTGTCAAAATTATCAAAGTTGTCAAAGTTGTCAAAATTATCAAAGTTATCAAAATTGTCAAAGTTGTCAAAATTGTCAAAGTTGTAAAATTTTTCAAAGTTTTCAATAGGCCAATAAATCAATTACACATTAAGTTTCTAGGTCTCTAGTTTAAGTTGTCAAAGTTGTCAAAATTGTTAAAGTCGTCAAAATTGTCAAAGTTATCAAAGTTGTTAGAGTTCAAGTTGTGGTTGTAAGACTTTGGTTCCAATGATTCCTAGGTGAAAATTGATACCAAAAACACATTCATGGGGGGGCAGGGTTGGGGATAATGTCTAGGACCAAGTTCTTGGCCTCCCATCAGGCTCGATTGACAAACCTGCCACCCATTCTGGCCTCTAGAACACCCTTCTCAATACAAGAGAAATGCAATTTTTTAGCCTAAGTTTACACATGCATAGAATGAAAATTGTAAGTAATTTATTTGAAATTTTAGATCCCTCACATACCTCCTTAATCCCTCTAATCACACCTTAGATCACTCAGGTGGAAGCTTTGAGATCAATCTGTTAGATAAGTTACAATGATGAGTCTAAAAATGCAAGTTTTTGTCAGTGAACAAGTAACTTCTCAAGCTCCAACTGGCATTTCTACCTCCAAGACCACCATATATGAATATATAAATTTTATCACACATATCTAGATAAATTACATGTTATTATGTTTCCATGATGTTCGAATCCACTTGAAAGTGCATTTTGACTACCATTCTGGAGAGCGAAAACACTAATAATAAATGTTGTCAAAGTTTAAGTTGTGGTTGCAGAACTCTAGTTATGAATCTTCATGGGTGAAAAATGACACCAAAAAAAAATATGGGGGGGGGTGGATAACTTCTAGGACCAGTTTCTTGGCCTCCCATCAAGCCCGATCGACAAACCCACCACCCATTCTGACCTCAAGAACACCCTTCCCAATATAATAAAAATGCATTTTTAGACTAAGTTCAAACATGCATAAAAATCCAACTATAAGTAGTTTACATGAACCATAAAATCCATCACATACCTATTTAATCCCTCTAATTTCACCCTGGAGCACTTGAGTGGAAGATTTGAGATCAATCCGTTATACAAGTTACAGTGACGGGTCCAAAAACGCAAGTTTTTATTAGTGAACAAGCAACTTCTCAAGCTCTAACCAGCATTTCTACCTCCAAGACCTCAACCTATGAATATGTCACTTTTATCAAATATATATAGACAAATTACATGTTATTATGCCACTAAGATGTTCAAATCCACATGAAAGAACATTTTCACTACCATTATGGAGATTGGAAACACTGACAACAAATGTTATCAAAGTTCAAGTTGTGGTTGTAAAAATATGGTTCCAATGATTCATGCATGAAAAATCACACTAAAAACATGTTTGGAGGGGTGGATAACATCTAAGACCTATTTATTAGCCTCCTGTCAAGCCATCAACAAACCCACTAGCCATTCTAGCCTCAAGAACACCCTTCCCAATACAAGAAAAATGTAATTGTTTAGCCTAAGTTCAAACACACATAAAATGCAAAATATAAGTCATTTATATGAACTATAATAACCCTCACATACTTATTTAATACCTATAATAATAACCTAGATCACTTAGGTGGAATCTTCAAGATTAATCCGTTAGACAAATTATAGTGACGGGTCCAAAAATACAAGTTTTTGTCAGTGAACAAGCAACTTCTTGAGCTCCAAATAGCGTTTCTACCTTCGGGACCTCCACCTACAAATATATAACTTTGATCACATCTAGATATATAAATTATATCTTGTTGTGCTTCCATGATGTTTTAATCCACTTGAAATTTATTTTTCACTACCATTTCAAAGAGCAAAAACACTAACAACAAATGTTATCAAAATTCAAGTTGTGGTTAAAGAACTCTGGCTCTAATGCTTCATGGGTGAAAATTGACACTGCTAACACTTATGGGGGTAGGGTAGATAACCTATAGGACTAGGTTCTTAGCCTCCCATTAGACTCGATCAACAAATCCACCACCCATTTCAGCCTCAAGAACATCGTTCCCAATACAATAAAAATGTAATTTTTTAGCCTAAATTCAAACACACATAAAATGAAAACTATAAGTCATTTCTATGAACTGTTAGATCCATCATGTAGCTCCTTAAGCCCTCTAATCACACCCCAGAGTAAACACACATATAACCTAAGCTTCTCTTAGCTTCATTTAGAATTATTTACTGATAGTGTCAACCACATGACGGTGGAAGCTTATCTAACACCACTAACCTACAAAAAACTATCAATAATCAATTAAAAATTATATATATATATATATATATATATATATATATATATATATATATATATATATATATATATATATATATATGTACTACCCAAAAAAAAAAAAAATTGGTAAAATTGATTACATCTACATTTGAAATGTCAACATACCTTCATATTTCAATCTAATGAACCATTAAGATATGCTCTAATCTTGATAGTATCAAGAATAGCTTCATGATCTAACTCTTGACCTTTCCATTATTTCCTATTTAATGATCTCCCATGATATTTTTGTAATTGAATATTCATTGCAAGAATCAAATTTGAATAGTTCAGTATCTTCCTGTGCATTTTAAACTCTTAAAACAACCATTGATCTGACTTTTTTATAGGATATCATCAAAACCAAGATCTAGTGACTACCACTGACCCAGTGGGATAGTCAATGTTTTCTCCATATGTAACTAGGGAAGTCAATTTCTTATTTCTCTCTACACATTGACACAAGTAGTAATCAATAAATTTTTCATTATCCTCATCTACAATAACTATAAAATCATGCCTTGTACATCAAAAAAATCATTTTTAAGGACAATATGAAGATATATAAATAATGATAATAAATTGTACACAATGAAAAATATTCTACCTAGCTGCACTAGATTAGATACATGGTCAAAGTCATCTAATGATGTCATATTTGTAAGTTGGAATGCTATTGGAACCTGATATGTGTTGATTGGAGTTAGAATTTTGGAACTCCAATCATCCACCAACTCTTGTGACTCACACTCATTCCAAACAGAGTCTACACATAAAATAGAAACATATCAAATGTCTCATATGAACAGTCCAAGAACTTGCATTTGAGCTACGAAATGAGTGGAGGTCATTTGAACCCATTAGAGTCATACAATCCTCATACTTTACCAAGTGTTTTTCCTCTATTAACTAGAAATGTATATGAATAGTAGAATTTGGTTGAGCACCATGACACATGTTCTCATTACACCATTCAACCATAGTTTTTGTATCTATCAAATGAACACCCTCTTCAAATTTAAACTCCTCCCTTGCAATAGCTCTTTTTACACATACTTCAGCACTATCATGCTCCCCTTTTCCATGGCCAGCTTTATTGAAACTCTAAATGTGTTTTACACCTGTGGTAACATGCATCCAACTCAGCCAATAAAACATTCATGCATTTTTGAATTATGATGTGTAATTATCTGACCAAATGTAAAGTTGATTGAAAGTAATGTTACTTTGATTCAACTATTCATAGAAATTCTAAAAATAACCTTGCACATACTATGAATAATGTGATCTGCCGTTGCTGATATAGAAATGGTAATCCCTTAATATTTTTTATTGTTTCTCTATACTATCAGGTGCATGCATGAATATGGCAACTTGTGATGAGTTTTAATACTATGATTGAGCTTCCATTTGGGGTTTGAATGTGTAATTCTATGAAAAATCAACTATTGAAACAATGGAACCAAGTGGGAATGTATCCTTGCAGATATTGAAATGTTCATCCAACGATCTAGCCTTGTGCATGTGCCTTACATAGTCATAAACAATCTTCTCCCTAAATTTAACCACATTTTTTGAAATAGGAATCTTTTTTGTAACAAGCTCACACCTTTTAGATTTTATACCATCTTTTACTTGATAAGTCACTAATTTATATTTAATTAAACCAACTAATTCTTTTCCAATTGCACTTGTAATCTCCTCATGGATACATTTTTTAAATTGGGCAATCCACCACAAATACTGCAATTTACATTTAAACATGATTTATTGTAAAATAATTGCCCATCCAATCTTTTGAAAAATATAGTTAGAATAAATTACTTGGCTCATTTTGGTGGAAATTCAATACCACACTCCTACAAAATTTTAGTATGCAAAGTACAATGAATATAGCAAAAAACATCATAGTTCATTGAAAAATTGCATGTTGCCTACAACAAGAAGTGGTGCATGTGTGATTTATTTTAACATAAAAAGGTTTTGCCATCTCAAAATATCTTTTAAAAATAGAAATTTGTGGATATTTTTCCAAAAACTTAGAGTATAATTATGTTTGAGTAATATCTAATAGATGTTTTGGATGCGGTTCATGGTTACAAGAACCAACTCTTCTTTTCGCAACATCTCTTGCATTGGGTGAAACTCTTGTATTGTCTTTCCAGAATTGAGCAAGTAACTCTTTGAGAGTATCGACTATAGCCTTGTGCTTTCATGGAAGTCTACCAGAGAATGCCTAGAGCTTATTGGTATTAGGTTCATTAAGTATTTCACATCTTGCAATTGATTTTATTAATGTTTTTTTGTTTATATCAAATGTTTGGCTCATTTTTGAAATCAATCATTTGTTTGTTGTTTCAACACTTGCTACACAGGTTATCATTATATGTCGGGCAACATTAAAATATTTGTTGCATGATCTTAGGCCTGAAATATGATATGTATCATGTAGATTTTAAATAATTTCATCATTTTAATCATCCATTTTAGATGTTCTTAGTCCTGATGTGTACATTATAGGTCTCATCTCAATCAATTTTATCAATGAAACAAATAATTGACATCTTTGACTATCATGCTCCAAATTATGAAAGAAAACATACCAAACTTGTTGAGCCAGTATTATTGAATGGAGATCAAACATTTTTTTATGCATTGGTTTTAAAATATTTGCATTGACTTCAATTAAGTACTTGTCTTTTCTATGCACAATTCTTAGAGGTGTTAGTAATGGCATAATTTGCTGAGAGGGTGATTCAAAACTATTATTACTTTCATTGTTTAGAGTTGGGATGAAATTAAATTATTCATTGTTAATTTCTTCATTATATGTTTCTATGAATTTTTTTTATGGTTAATTTCATCACTATTTGTTCCATCAAAATTTATTCATTTATGGGGGGTGAAGCATCATACATAGACTCATCATCAACAAAATCAAAAACTTGGAAATTTGAATGTGAACTTTCAACATTAACTAATTACTTATTTTCAATTTCATTATTATTCATTTCATTATAGTCAATTTCAACATTATTCATTTGATTATAGTCAACTTCATCATTTCTTAATTCATTATCATCATTTGGTTCTTTATCTATAGTATTTGGTTCATCAAGATTAGGGTTTGTACCTTGTTTACCACAAATTTTTTGCATTAGTAGCTTGTGTTTCTCTTTGAAATATTCTAATTCCTCTAATGTTTTATTCTTCAACAACTTCCTCTTCCTCTTTGAACATGATTCAAAACCCATCATAAGGGACAATTAATAACTTTTCAAAGGTGGGATCAAGTACATAGGAATGCAGATCTCATAGAATGTTTGTATGGACACATGTTTTGATTTGGGATAAAAATAGTCATTGATAAGTGAGATTATCACTAAAATAATAATAACATGTTACTAAATAATGTGATTGTATTATGCTTTCCATAAGGTCCCAACACACCCAACCCATTAGGAAGCTCATATCAATAATAGCGTGATTGTTTTACTAAATAACATGATCACATTATGCTTTCCACAAAGTCCTAGAACACCCAACCTAATGAAAATCTAATATCGACAATAACACAATTATGTTATTATTGATATAAGCTATGGGGTTGGTAATTGGAAATGAGGAGTGAGTGTTGCCTATGTTAACAATAATGTGATCACATTGTACTTAATGTAGATAAGGGATTATGGATTCGGGATTAAGGCAAATTAATGCATAGGTTTTATGGATTAGGGATTATAATTTATGTTTTAGGAATTAGTGATTACAATTAAGGTCCAAAGTGAAGGTGCACGACTACGGGGACCTTTCCTAATACTTGGATAAAGAAGCTTTGAGCACATCAAAGCCCCAAAAAAAAATAGAAGTCATTAATAATAAAATGTGTTTTTGGGTTGCCATTATACCCTAGATGTCATCATGTAGATTGAGTGAATTAGTCAAATGGGGCAATTAGTTGTGTGATTTAGGCCAAACTGAGCCCTGTGAACTTGATTCCTAGTCTAGAAATGATGTTAATTTGGGCTTAAAATGATTGGTTCAAGGTTTAAAGAGTTTATATTTGTGGCGTAGATTTTAGAGGTTAAGAAAGTTTTAAGGATTAGGGCTTAGGGTATAGGTTTTAGGGTACATTTATACAATCGTGTAGGCAATTGGGGAAAATTTAGGAGCCTTGAACCTATATCTGTGATTATAGATTGTGAATTTGGGATCAATTATCCCCTATATCATCATAGATTGAGCCTATGAAGTCAATTATGGTAATGAGTGATGTAATTTTAACCAAGCTCATCCCTATGAACCTAATTAATAATGTGTGTGTCTGTGTGTGTGTGTGTGTTTTGGGGCTATATTTATTGGTTTAGGGTTTAAGGTTTATAATTTAAAGGGTTTGGGGTTTAGGGCTTATGGATTAGGGTTTAATGTAAATGGCACAAGGTTTGTAGTTAAAGTTAAATGATATAGGGTAACTTACGATTTAAAATATCAGATATAAGGTCCAATAACTAAGGTAATTGAATAAAATTTTAGTTGCTTGTGATACATATTTATGACTTGATTACCTTCATGTTTGCATTTTTGATAAAAGTAGGGTCAATTATGCCATGTAAGTTTTATACAATTGATTGAGTCATAAATTTGGTTTAGGGGCTCAATTTTGCCCAGATCATGCAGGGAATTATAAAAATTGATTAATTGGATCAATTCATGATATAAGATCAATAATTTCATTTTCCCCCAAATCATATCTTGCTATTGAAGACCCTCAAATTGGCCTCAAATGCCTCCTCAATTAAAAGAATCAACTACCTCTCCTCCTCTTTGGTTAATTGGTTAAAAGGGCTCAAAATAGCCCCAATTTATTGAATAGATGCACAGAGCTAGATTGGTACTCCAAAGTCTTTAGCCATAGGTTTAAAAAGTGCATAAATTATGACATCTCATGATAAAATTAGTTATATTGTAAGGCATGTATGTTTGTGGCACGTAGTGGGAATTAGTGCATAGGGCTTACAATTTAAATGTTTTAGGGATCATTGGGGATTAGGGAATAGGGTTTAGGTTTAAGGCCCTAAATATTAATGTCTAATCACTAGATATGCCATGTGTTCAAACTAGATTCTTACTATAAAGGATGTTAATTGGGACAAAATTAAAGCTGGTAAATACATGGAAATTAAATGGTTTACAATTTAGGGTATAATGTTTAGGGTTTATGGTTTACGACCCTTTTAGGTTTTAATGTATATACATGGTTTGGGTACATAGGGTCAATTTCAAAGATAATTGAGGATAATTTGAATCATTTAGACCTATTTGCGACTATAGAATATGTTTTTGGGTTGTCATTATACCATGGATGTCATGTCACACATTCATATTGAGTGAATTAGTCAAATGGGTCAATCATTTGTGTGATTTAGGACAAATTGAGCCCTGCGAACTTAATTATTAGTCTAAATGATTTTAATTTGGGCTAAAATGATTGGTTTAAGGTTTAAAGAGTTTATATTTGTGGTTTAGAATTTAGGGATTAAGAAAGTTTTAAGGATTAGGGATTAGGGTATAGGTTTTAGGGTATATAAGGTAAAATCATGATGGTGATTGAGGTAAATTTTATCTCTTTGAACATAGATCTATGAGTAAAAAATGTGAATTTGGGATCAATTATCCCCCACATCATCACAGATTAAGCCTATGAAGTCAATTGTGGTAATGACTGATGCAAATTTAACCGAGTTTACCCCTGTGAACCTATTTATTACTATATATAAAGGATGTTAATTGGGGTTAAATTGATCCAGGGGCCTACTGAGCCTCAATGTAAGGAATTGTATCTATATGATAACAATTGTTGATCCAAGTGCTCACCATATTAAAAAAAAGGATTTTTTCAATTTGATATGCAATTCAATCAAAGGAGTCGTGTGTAAGGAATTAAATTCATATATAATGGAAATTGGGGCTTAATTGGCCCTAATTTCATACCATATTGAACCAATCGAGTATTCAATTCTAGATGATACATAATTGGGGCCAATCGAGGCTTGCCTAAGGAATTATGTCAACATAATTTTTATTGGGGCCCTAATTGTACACCTTATTCAAATAAGTGAGTGTTATCATGAATTTGATATGAAATCATGACCAATTGAACCCTTTTTAAGGAATTATAGATCCATCTTTAATAATAATTGGGATTATAATTATGCACCAAATTCAACTGAAAAAATATAATGGTTGAATATGATCTATGAAATTGAGTCCAAAAAAGCCTTGTGTAAGAAATTTCATCCTTCTAGTGTCAATAGGGGGCTTTATTGGTCCCAAATACATAACATATTGAATCAACCAAGTATTTAGTTTTTTTGAATATGCAATTATGGCCAACCAAAGCTCATGCAAGTAACTGAATACATCTAATGTCAATTACAACTTGGTTTTATCTTATATACATTTGGTTTTATGTATATAAGATAAAACTAAATGCATGATTAGCTAGACATAGTTTAAAATTGGGGCCAACTAAGCCCCATGAAAGTAATTTTGTCCATATAATGTTACATTTGGGTTCTATTAGCCCCAATTTCACGCCATATTGAACTAATTAAGTATTTAGATTCAATATGATATGTAATTAGGGCCACTCCATCCCCAAGTAAGGAATTACATCCATCTAATGTCATTTGGGGCTTTAATTACACCATGTTAAATCAATTGATATTTTTTTCAATACTATACACAATTGAGGACAACTAAGTCCTATGTAATTAATTACTTCTACCTAGAATATCAATTGAGTCATTTTTCACCCCATGCAATGAATTGTGTTAATCTAATTTATCCACTGTGAATATTTTTCCCTAATTGCACATCATATTTAACCAATTAAGTGTTTTATTTAGTATAATATTTACAATTAAGAGAAATTGGTCCTTGTGTAAGGAATTCATTCAATATAATGTCAATTAAGGATTTGATAACATAGGTCATATTAGATAATAATATTAAGACTACTAGGCCTAAGGCTCCTATTCAAGTATAGGATGTTTAGAATATATATCACAATCATGTTTTTAACATGATTATGCTATTATATAACATGATCACGTTATTAACATGATATCGATATTTGAATTCAAATTCAATTCCTGCACCTTTTGGATCAGGAATGGATTGGATTCCTAAGCCAAAGGCTTGGACTATCAATGTACAATCGAGTATTGAAAGGTATGAAAATAAACAACAAATTTTAACTTTGATTTCCCAATACACTAATAATTTCAATTTGAAAATTTAAAAACTTGATACCATCATGATGAGCATGCTCTCCTCTTTCCAAAAATATTATTATTATATTTTTTGGACTAATTTAAGGTTTCAAACTATATCTATTTCTAATTATGCCTTTTTTAGGCCACTACATGCTACAAACATACATGCCTATACATGTTCATGTAATTTGTGTTTTGTTGATCCAAGTGAAAAACATTTATATGGTGATGTAGTACGCTTAATTTTAAACACATTCAAAAAAATAAATTGATTTTTTTAGGTAGTTAGGCCTAACTCATGGACAATTATCCATTTCTTTGTTATTTCTTAGGATCTAGTTACTTGAAAAATTCATAAAAAAAAGTATTCATTGAAAAATACAAAAAAATATAGGTGAAATTATAAAATCTTTTATCTAAATTTCCACAAAGGGTTTCAAATAATATTAAACTCTGCTAAAAAAATGGTGCATGTCATGACCATCTATCTGCTATGTTTTCTAGAAAAATTGGAGTTCCTCTTCAAATTTTAGATGTTTGACCTAGTTATACTTAACCATTTTAATTTTTTTAGTGTTTTGGAAACTAGACTCAAAATTCTATATTTAATATTTTTACACTATCTTCAAATTTGGACTGTAGATATCTCAAATCACAAGTTCAAATTTTTGAAATTTCATAAAAATCATGTCCATGGGTAGGCCACTTTTTGTCCCCCAACTTTATTCATTTACCCATACCTACTCTCCTCTATGTTTACAATGATGTATTGAAGCTTATATGTGAGTGATACCTCTCTAGTGTATATTGTGACAAAGGATATCAATAATATACTTGACTAATTATGTAACAACATGACACATCCACTCATATGTGTGTGTGTGTGTGTGTGTGTGTGTGTGTGTGTGTGTGTGTGTGTGTGTGTGTGTGTGTGTGTGTGTGTGACCATACATCACCATTATGCATACATATCCCTCCTCTCCTTTATGTTTCATATCACATTTTGAAACCTACAATTCTATGATGTGTTGCTTATGTAGATTATGAAAAATGATCTCAGTAATATATATTCCTCCTCTCCTATATATATAGGTATGCATATGACACCCTTATGTGTACAAATCCTTCCTCTCCTATATTTTTTTTATCATGTGTTGAAGCCTATAGGTGCATGGTACCTATCCAATGTAGATTGTGACAAAGATAATATAGTCTTATAATTATGTAACAGTGGCACATCCACTCATAGGATTTAGCTTAACAATATCCATGTCCATTATCTACTTTCTCTGAAGGTCTTACTGTATAATATTTCTGTGTTTCTCTTTGATTCAATCCCCTTGTTTCTCTAATATTACCCATCATCTCTCCCATTAGTAGGAGGTTATAAGTATCACTATTCCAACCTTAAATAAATAACCAAGAATAGTCATTTCATATTGCATCACATGTATGAATGTAATATTTTTGTGTAAAATTTGCATTCACAATTTACCTATGCTAAGTTAGATTTCAGTTAGATCCTATTTAGATTATTTTACTCAAGTTAGGTTAATATTTGAATATTATTTTCACTCTATGTACCTAACACTATTCCTTTAGTGGATAACACATGTGATAAGTTTTGACAACCTTTCAATTGGAGAGGTCTGTTAAAGTTATAAATATTTATTATTAAAATAATCTTTCTACTTCTATATAAAGTAATGGGATATCCCTCACTTTCAACTCATGGAGATAAAGTGAGGGTTTCTTGTATTTTTTGGCATTGAGTTTATATAACATAACAATGTGGTACTATTGTGCCCAACCTTATCTAGCCTATTTATTCTATGGGCGACTTGATCTATCTCTACGATAGATGTTTTGGATCCTAGGTAGGGTCCTAAATTGTTATATGGTGTTAGAGAGGGTAATTTTTTAATTAGAATGTAAATGAGTATTTTAGTATGTTTCATATTTTTATGGCATTAATTTTTTTACTCTTCATTATTTTTAAAACTTCCCTTGATAGTATGACCATGATCCATCTCCACGTTTTATACCACATCTAGTGTCCCCACCACCTATCAAAATTTTAGTGTTTTAGTAGTGGATCCATACCACATGCATATCTATTTTAATTTTATAATCAAATGCTCATTTCAATTTTATGTAACATTTTTTAAGTGTGGATTAACCCAACCTGTAGTCTTATGTAGCTCACCACTATTATAAAGAATCATTTTTTTTCAGAACTTCGTGATCACCTCATGAGAGACATCTATTAGAGTCACCATATTCCACTCAAGGGGAATGGATGTGCACTGCTTCTTGGAGTGTTTTATAACCACTTTTTTAAGATCAATTTTTGTTATGAATGAGCCTTGTAATGAGTACTTGTTCCTAGTTTAACTTGGTAGTTACAATGGTTTGACACTAATATATTTTGATAATATGGATTAGTGTCCATAGGGGAAATTTAAATCACACTATATATTTTATTGATACACACATGCGCACGCGTGCGTGCGCGCGCACACACACACACACACACACAGAGAGAGAGAGAGAGAGAGAGAGAGAGAGAGAGAGAGAGAGAGAGAGAGAGAGAGAGAGAGAGTAGTATCTCATATGACCTTCACAGTCGATACTCATTATGGAATTATTTGTGTCCACATGGAAGTATATGATTAATCAAGACTTTTTACATGAGCATATCATACGATACATAAGCATCTAGGTTCACATGTAATATTACATCAACCAAAAACATGTTCATAGTTGATATTAAATTGTGATGAAGTATTTAACTATTTTGATGGTCTATTGATCCCTAATTTTGATGGGACTTATCATTTATAATCAAGTACATCTTGATGTTAGTACTTTAGGGTCATAAAGTATGACCTTTACTAAGAAACCAAGTATACAAATGCATTTCTGACAATCTAGTAAGTAAATTGATGGAAGTAACTACATAACCACATTAAATCTATCCATGTCAGCATAATTAAAATGAATATATTGATGAAATAATTAAAAGTAACTATTATTTGACATGCTAGTGATATATGATAGGTGAGTTACATAGTAGCTAAGGCCAAATGAAGTGAAATATTAACTCAGTTGATGGTAGTAACAATAAATGCCAAGTTATAAGAAATCACATTAACTAGTTATTGGTAGCAATTGCACTACCTGATGACATGCAAAAATCTTTAGAATCCTGTAAAAGGACAACACCTAAGACTAAAAAATAGGAGGATAGGTTAGCCATAGTAGAAATGTTGTCAAATTTTTTATAGAGTTCAAGGAAAGATTATAAATAATACTCTAATGGAGAGAGGGATAGTAAAATAAATCATGATATTACTAGTGTCATGGAACACCTTATAATCTTGACTTGTTAAGTGATGGAAAATTTTATTACTACCATGGTTATTGATTTTTTCTCTAATGATCCATGAAATATTGCTCATATAATTCAAGTTAATGTTTTTATTTATGGTGTGATATTCAACAATGTCTTCCTCTATATAGGGTAAGCATTTAATTAAAATCATGTGTGTGTGTTATCATTTATCATGTGTTATATTATTTTGATATAATAATATATAAGACACCCCAAGTATTATTTAAATCATGGATATACACACGAGACAATGGCTAACATTTCCATTTCTATCTAACCTTGATGCATTACAGTTTCTCTCTACACCTCGGTTAAGCATGTAAGGATACTTGTTTGATATGTAGGCATGGTTAAATAATGTCGGGGAATCTGCATGCGACCCATGAATAGTGTACATGACCAAAATATTTACCAAAATTATTGGTTTTTTTTTCCAATATAGGTATTTTTTTTACAATGGTAAGAAGGAATGATGTACTAGATCTCATTAGAAAACATTGAATCAGTAGGATCATATGGAAGAAAAGTTTGAAATAAACCACCCCAACTGTGGAATTCAAGAGCCAAGAAAATGGGTGGAAGATAGTCTACATAATGCACTTTATGAGGTGTTTCTATTTGAAATGACAATGCATTTACATCCATGGATCATAATATATATGATGGAAAATAGTATAAACTACGGATAAAAATAATCATAGATGGAACAACACATGGAGTGAATGAGGGACCTAGACATATTTTGGACCAAAGCTATTGATTTTTGGTGGGGTGGGGTGTTGAATAGTTACATTTTTTATTTCTATGTAACCACATAATCCTAACAAATACTAGTTTGTTCATGAACCTAGATGTTCATATTTGAATAAGTTATTATTAGATAATAAAAAGTTGATGATATATAGTGGTATAGAGAAATTACCAATGATAATGTAAGTTCATACATGTGTGAGTTCCATAGAAGTTAGAATTTTAAAATGGCACGGTTTATTTAAGGTAGAAAGGAAGGAAAAATCAACATGGAGGAACCAAATAGGCACAAACTTTGAAGGCAAAAATATGACAAAATTTGGTGGAAGGTGATGGACAAAAAATACCTTGGGCAAAGGGGAGATTATGACTCGAGAGATGCCACAAGGAACCTTGTTTATTGAGAATGGCATGAGGAATACTCTTGTGCAGAGGATCTGTGATATTTTGACATAAAATTATGTATCATTTAGTTAGAATGAACTCTAGAAAAATAAGCTAAAGTTCCCAAGGAAGTAGAAGACATACAAGGAGAGATTGCCAATTAAATGCCCTTTTTACTTATACTTGAAGAGCATGCTCATGTAATTTACCCACAACTAGATGAAATCGACCAAGATATAGACCATATCTCAAACACAAGAGATTTTATTTCATAATAAGGAGAAAGAAGGATGTTATAACATATAATTCCTTACCAAAAAAATATGTCATTAGTCACATAGCCTACAAAAACATTGGGTGAAGTAATGTATTGTATGCCACTAGTAGGAGGAGGTTAAACCCATAAGATGCAAAGTAAAATACAATACTATAGGTAGGAACCAAAATATTGGTGAGTAGCCAACAAATCATTCAATCAGTAGAAAGAACCATAATAAAGCCTATTGCAGGAATCAGTGTAGTTTCACTACCATTAGGGGGAAAAAGAGGTGCCCATAGAGGAATAAAAAGTTTACGCATGTATTTAGTTAGTGCACCAATATAATATACACCTAAGGTTTCAGTTGTGCCTATAATTGTTTTTTTTTTTAGAAGTCGTTGAGTTTGGACAAATATCACAGTGTAGAATGTTGTAGAGCACGTTCATAACTACAAGCTCATTTGGTGTGAAAAGGAAATCACATTGTTAGAGAACACGAGATGATATTTTTCCTTGTATTTATTAGATCATTTCCACACTTAGTATTAAAATTTCAATCAAAACCATGCCAATTTTGATTATGTCCTCTTGATGGTAGCCTTTTTAAAATAATTTGACATGTCTAAGTGTGAGAACTAGAGTATTAATGAACTAAAGGAAATCAAATATGATGTAACAAAGAACATATACACATACAATGCTAGGCTCCAGACTCTAGTTTCCAAGCTATCTATTGATATTCATCTAGTAAAACATGTGCATAATGGTTTTTTAGAGGCTTACTTTCACCCTTTCAACGAGACCTATCCATGATTAAATTCAATGAACATAGAGAGGCCCTTGAGGTAGAATTAATATTTGAATCCATTAGATATGAATATAATAAAGTTATCCCATTCACAGAGGTGCATATTACCTCAATGGAATCACAACTACAAATAATTACAACTAATAATGGATAGGATTCTCATATTGGGTTGTGGTATACCGAGTACAGGGTAAAGAGACATAACAACAACAACCCAAGGAGGAATGTGAAATCCCTCATTTCTTCATACAAAATATGTCATGAATTCCATGACAAGGGAAATTTACCTCTCCATAAACACACAACTCAAACCAAGGTATCTCTACTAAAATATTTGTGACACCTCCACCCACAATAGGAAAGGCTACATGGTCAATGAGATCTATGAGATGAGAGGCCGAGGTGCACTATAAGACACTATAGGATAAACAAACCTATGGTTATTATAAAAAAACATGGATACATGGGCCATGTTAGGGAATTCATAATTGGAAGGTTTGCCATACACATTTATTAAAAGTGAAAGTAACTGAACTAGTAATACTGTGACTACCTCAAGTACCACACTTTTAGGTATTATTGAGATGACCATAAGGTCAAAGAGTTCCTATATTTATTTTCCATGCTCATAAAAAATATATTCCTAAGAATAGTGTTGGAATTATCATGATAGGGAAAATTTTAGTGGCCCATATTAAAAAAACTTAAAGGTCACTAGGTGAATCAATTTCATAATGGTGGTGAATCAGGTTAGAAGGCATATAATAGTCTAGGTGAATTATGAGGTAGCACATGGAGAATTATAAGGCGGCATCATGAATTATTATAATTGGACCATGCAATCAAGTAGCTTCAACATGTAATAGGGTAGATATAAAATTCATCATACAATCACCTGATTACATCATGCAGTCACCCAACTATAAAATGAAGTTAGGTGACTGTGTGATATAATCAAGTAATTGTGTGATGCATTCAGGTGAATGCATGATGTAGAGAATGTAGTCACCTGACTACATCATCTAGTCATCCATGGATATATGTGGTTAAATGTGTAGGTGAATCAAGTGATGGAACATGGAAAATCAATTTTTTACAAATTAAACTTCCCTAGACATTAAATATTATTAGGTATTTGGATTCCTCTAGAAAATTTATACAATTTTAAAAACAAATTATTGCAATCCAAGTCCTATGAAAAATTTACAAACTTAGGAAGTTGGGGAGTTGGTGATGCACTTGTAAATGGGTCATCTGTCTATAATTGCAATGCTGACTCCCCAGCTTTCCTAAGCCTTAAATTTTGCATATGGACTCAGATTACAAAAAAATATTTTTTGAAATTGCATAAATTTTGGAGAGGAATCTAAATATGCAGTAATATTTAGGTTTTGGGGTTTTTTATTCCTTAAAAATTTGAACATAAGCCATAAAATCAATATTATAGATAAATGATGACTAGTTGCATTCATTTGATAGCTTTTTGTAGTCATCCAACACATATTTACTATCATCTAACACCTACTTTTTATTGTCTAGCACTTGGTTACAGTTACTTATCTACTGGTATAGAAAATTTAATATATTATATATAGTGTAAAATTCTCCTAGATTGGATTTATTGATGTCAACGACATACATATATAGGAGGAAATTTATTTTAAAAAGTAGGTGATCCAACCCTTAAAATTAAATTATACCCTAAAAGTTAGGTGATCTTGCATTGTCAGCTACCCCAAAAAATTGCCAAATTCCAAATTCAAAAGATGGAATATTCATGAATTAATGAAGATTCACCACTAAAAAATACATGGATCATGCTTGAGCATGACTTAGAATAATGGGTTCCAAAGGCTCAAATGTAGAAAGCGGCTAACCCGAAAGTCTACGTAATGACATGTAGTGGCATAACTCCATAGCCAACAACTCCTTAAGATAATGTTAGATAAAGATATAAGCCATGTTAGGACTTGTTCCAAAGTCTTAACGTTAGGTTAGATTTTTGGTAGAAAATAAATTACTATTGTAAATGGGGCATGCATCTTTTATAAAGACACCCCCATAAAATAAATAAACTTAGTTTAATTATTAGGTAGTTTTAATGTTTATATTTATTAATTAGAATTATTTTATGGGTTGTTTTCCGTATTTAGTTGGTTATTGGATTAGTTGTTTTTACCGGTCATTGGTAAAAACTATATAAATCAATGTTTGCATTGTAAAAGGGTTAACGGAGTAAAGGCACCCTTATGTACTTGGTTTTTTGAATTATTAATAAAATACTTGTGCACTCGCACTAAGTGGGGAAAAGGTTCAACCTATTTGATTCTAGAGTTATCAGTGGTATCAGAGCATGGTTATTTTGGGAGCACGGTGAATTCGAAGGAGGAAGGTGAAAAATCATTTCACATGATATCATTTGGCATGAAAATAAGGTATGCCATATAAAATAAATTTTTTTATTGGTTTAAATGTTTGAAAAATTATTAAATTATTTTAATTTTTCAAATATTATTCACATTTAAACCTATACTTTCCATATACCATTGTCTGATCTTTTTGATCATTTGATACTCCATTTTTCTGTGTTCAACCTCCTCATCTGGCATAAAAATGAATTTTAGCATTTAATGTTATTAATTCATTATTTTTTGAGCCAAAATCAGATTTGTACGGCCTATTTTTTGAGAAAAATATCTGAAACTTTTCATTCATGGCTGCCATTATGATTTGCATTCATTTCAGCTCTTTTTAAATCCAAAACCTCTAATTTTTTTGATCAAATGGCATTGAAACCTCTATTTTTGCATTTTAATTGAAAAATTTGGAAAAACCAGACTTGTATGGCCTTTCCAATGCCCAGTTTCATTTTAATCTCATTTCCTGCAAATACACTTCAAAAAATTTGCAAAAACACAGTCAAAATCTGTTTTAACCCAGCCTGTACGGATTTGTATGGCCTATAACAAAGAGAGAATAGGTAAAAAAAATCTCCAGCAGCTGCCGTGGCATCATAGTGAAGAATGGCGCTGGAATAAATTAATTTTTTTTTGATGTTTCTATAGTTTTTTTAATCAAATATTTGCTGTGGAGGGCCCACCCGAGAGAAGATTGAAGTGAACGCTGTAAAAAAAGGGAAAAAGAATTTGAATTTACTCTCATGTAATTTTTTTAAATTTTCCCTCACACACTAAATCTGGTACAAATAGAAATTTTTGAGTATAATGTTTTGTAAATGCTCTTAGAGCAATTGGTTAAGCTTATTTTGTTAGAAGCTTGCAAAGGAGGAGGTCAAGGGTTCAAATCCCTTCTTTTGGAGAAAGTTAGTTTTTTGCTTTGGAATATGCTATTTTGAAAAAGGAATATTCCCTTTTAATTCAAAATATTGTAAAACACATACTTATTGTATTGTGTTATTTAAATTTTTTGAAAAAGGGGCGGAATTCAATCATTTTTCTTTTGCATTATTGTGGTGAGATAAGGGTGTAATTGGTGGAATAAGGTTTTAATTTGGCAAAATAAGGGTGTAATCATTGATTTTTGGTGTGGTTAAGTGCAAAACCGATCAAAAATACTTATTTTTTATTTTACGCTCTACGCAGAGGTTAAGTGCAAAACCCCGTAGAAGCAGTGTCTTGTGCAGTGTGTGATATTTGTTTCATTTCTTTCACATTTTTTCGCACGTTTCTCTATTACACTTGCTTTCATTTCAAAAATGCTGAAAATTCAAAATTTGCTTTTAGATGGTGATAGATTAACAATTTCCAATTATTCAGATTGGAAATGATTGATGGAGGCTTCACTAGTGTTTAATGAGTTATGGGATATTGTTAAGAATGAAAATCCCACATTGCCAACAGAGTAGGCTAAATTAGATATTTTCAATTTGCGTGATTCTAAGGCCTTAGCTCTCATTAAATTTTGTTGTACTCGTGATACGTATGTTCATATTGAAAATTCTCCTCATAGTTACACTACGTGGAAAACATTATCAGATTTGTATGATAAGAAACCTAAGCATAAGAAGATAGATATTCATATGCAGTTGTTTACTTTGTCATTAGATGAGGATGGGGATATGGGAGAATATATGTCTAAGTTGAAAAATATCACTACTGAGTACACTAAGGCTGGTTTTGGAAAACTAGATGATGACCTCATAGTTACTGCTGCTTTGAAAGGACTACCAGGGTCCTATAGGAATTTTGTTGAAATGTTGCATGTCTCTGACAAGATCACATGCATCACCTTTGATAAGTTGGCTGAGTTGCTCATCCAACATGACCTCTCTCTACCCAATAAATCCAAGAAAACTGAAGAAGCCCATGTTTTAGAGTCAAAGCCTAGTTCATCTTCATCTGGGCATCAAAATAATAGAGGAAACAGTTATAGAGGGGGTCGAGGTTATAGAGGAGGCAGATATCAAAATAGAGGTAGGGGTCATTCACATAATCAACAATCTAATCAATCACATTCAAATGAAACAAGTGATCGAGGACATGGTCACAATTCATATAGGGGCAGAGGTCGAGGTAGATCTGACATTCAGTGTCATAGATGTGGAAAATTTGGTCATATTGCCTCACAATGTAGGATTCCTTTTGATAAAATTTAGAGGCCACAAAAAGCGACTAAGACTAACTCTGCTCAGTATGTCAATCATGACTATGATGAATCTAGTAATGTTGCTCATGAATTTGCATTTACTTCTTTGGGGCACATTGATTATGTTGAATATGAGGCTAGAGATGAGCTCACAGATGTATGGGTTTTAGACACAGGAGCAACCAAACACATGACATTTAGGAGAGATTTCTTTTGGCCTTATAAGGAAGCTTCTCTCTCTCTCCAGTTGCCTTAGTAGATAAGTCTATGCATACACCACTAGGACTTGGTTCTATTCAAATTCTTCTTCCTAATGGGTCTATAAAATACTTGGAGGATGTTTGGTATGTTCCCACATTGAAGAAACACTCACTTTATTTGGTAACTATTCGAAAGAAAGGTTATCAAATTGTGCTTGAAAATGGGCTCATTTACATCAATTCAGTGAAGGATAATTATAAAACCTTGTATACAGGATATGAAGATGGAAACTTGGTTAGATTGCATTGTAAGGTGCTTCCTCCCAATATAGAACTTGCAATAGTTGTTGATACAGGTATAGGTACTATGTCTACACAGCGGTTATGGCATCTCCATTATGGACATTTGAATATCCACTCTTTAGTGGATTTGTAGAGATATGGTATGGTGAATGGGTTGCCCACTTTTTGCAAAGATAGTATTCTTTGTGAGTCATGTGTTTTGGGTAAACAAAATTGGGAAAAATTTCCTAAACAGTCATCTTGGAGAGCTAATAGATGTTTACAGTTAGTTCATAGTGATGTATGTGACATGAAAAAGTCATCCATTGGTGGGTGTAGATACTTTGTCTTGTTTATTGATGACTTTTCTAGGATGACTTGGGTATTCTTTATGAAAAATAAATCTGAAGTTTTCACTAAGTTTGTTGATTGGTTACACTTAGTTGAAAAAGAAATAAGTTCACATTTGGCCACTCTTCATTCAGATAATGGAGGTGAGTATACCTCAAATGAATTTTAGACTATTGTCGAGAACATGGAATTCATCGACAATATAGTAATGCTTATACTCCACAACAAAATGGAGTATCTGAACAAATGAATAGAACTTTAGAGGGCACAACACGTGCCATGTTGCACTATAAACAGCTTGATGATAAATTTTGGGCCGAACCTATTGCTACTACAGTGTATTTGAGAAACAAGTCCCCCACAGTTGCACTTTTGGGACAAAATCCATATGAGGCATGGTATGGGTTTAAACCCAAAGTTAAACACTTGAAAGTGTTTGGATTTCTTTGTTTTGCTTTGGTTCCTCCTAAACATAGAACTAAGTTGGAACCACAAAGTCGAAAATGCATTTTTCTTGGTTATTCTGAAGATAAAAAGGGGTTTCATTTGCTTGCACAGGATTCAGGCAAATTCATAGTGAGTCGAGATGTAATATTTAATGAGTTTGGGACTATGAACACTACAGAGATTGATTCTCAACTTGATAGATTAGAGAGGGAAAATGCAAAAAGAGATAAGGGTTTGAATAATGGGGATAACTCTTTGAAGTTATGGAATGAGACTCAAATTCCTTCACTTTCCTCTCCTTCATCTACAAGTTCACAGGTTGATGACTTAGAAATTGTTGAAAATTCTCTAAGTCCCCCATCGAATGATGCACCTAATGAGAATTCTGAAGTCCCTGATTTGAATAATTTGTCTAAGTATCCAAAATGGGCTCAAAGTACTTTTTTTGACTTGATAGAAGATGAAGTTGGTTTAACATGGCCCAGGAATTCTTGAAAACAGGTGAACTATGCTATGGTTATTACTACTTCTTCCACTGAGCCATCCACTTTTGAGGAGGCATCTACTGAACATGTTTGGCAACAGGCAATGAAATGTGAATATGATTCCATACTTAATAATAATACATGGGTTTTAGTTGATCCTCCTCCACATGTTAAACCCATCGGATGTAAATGGGTTTATAGGACTAAGTATAAATCAGATGGTTCCATTGATAAACATAAGGCATGACTTGTTGCCAAAGGATATGCACAACAAAAAGGTATTGACTATGAGGAAACATTTGCACCAACTGCCAAATGGCACACTATTCATATGGTACTTGCCTTAGCAACACAAAATGGTTGGAAAGTACATCAGTTGGATGTTAAAAGTGCTTTTTTAAATGGTGATTTATAGGAAGAAGTCTATATGAAACAACCTCAGGGTTTTGAATAGGTGGGTGCTGAACACAAAGTGTGTAAATTGACAAAAGCTTTGTATGGGCTCAAACAGGCACCCAGGGCTTGGTATGAGAAAATGGATTCATACTTGAAATCCATTGGTTTTCATCACAGTGAATCAGATGATACTCTCTATTTTCGAGTGCAGGGTAAGAAAATGGTGATACTAGTTCTCTATGTTGATGACTTGTTTATTACAGGTAATGATGAAAATCATAACAAGTCTGTGAAGAAGGAATTAAAAGATGGGTTTGAGATGATAGATCTTGGACTTCTTCACTACTATCTAGGCATAGAGGTAACTCAGAAAGAGCATAGTATTTTCATTTCACAAACTAAGTATATTTCTGAGTTATTAGAGAGGTTTGGCATGAGTAATTGCAAACCTGCCCTCACTCCCATGGAAAGTAACTTGAAATTGTCTAAGGATGATAGTAGTGCCTTTTTTGATGGCACCACATATAGACAATTAGTGGGAGGTTTGATATACTTGATGACTACCAGGCCCGATATTTCATTTTCAGTTGGAATTTTATCTAGGTTTATGCATGAGCCTAGAGAAATTCATTGGCATGCAGCAAAACGAGTACTTTGTTACCTTCAGGGAACGAAAACATATGGCCTTGAATACTGCCACAACAAGAACTTCAAACTTGTTGGATATTGTGATGCAAATTTTGGCAGATGTGTGGATGACAGAGTGTCAGCCACATGATACACTATGCATATGGGTTCAGCTGCCATTGCTTGGTGTTGTAAGAAGCAAGATACAGTGGCAAATTCATCAGTAGAATCAAAGTATATTGCAGCATGGGATGCTTCTAGAGAAATTGTTTACCTTCGTCGTATTCTTGAAGATCTTCAGGTTTCTCAGTTTGCTCCTACACAGTTATACATTGATAATTAGAGTGCAATCAAGATGTCCGAGAATACAGTGTTTCATGCCAAAACAAAACATATGGATGTCAAATACCATTATCTGTGAATGCTGGTGGCAAAGAAAACTCTCGATCCAATATATTGCCCAACTGCCGATCAGACAACTGATATCTTCACAAAACCCCTTGACAGAATCAAATTTGAAAAATTTAGAAAAATGCTTGGTATGTGTCCAAAGACCTGACTTTGGATCATAGGGGGGTTTGTTAGGACTTGTTCCAAAGTCTTAATGTTAGGTTAGATTTTTGGTAGAAAATAAATTACTATTGTAAATGGGGCATGCATCTTTTATAAAGACACCCCCATAAAATAAATAAACTTAGTTTAATTATTAGGTAGTTTTAATGTTTATATTTATTAATTAGAATTACTTTATGGGTTGTTTTCCTGTATTTAGTTGGTTATTAGATTATTTGTTTTTACCGGTCATTGGTAAAAACTATATAAATCAATGTTTGCATTGTAAAAGGGTTAACGGAGTAAAGGCATCCTTATGTACTTGGTTTTTTGAATTATTAATAAAATACTTGTGCACTCGCACTAAGCGGGGACAAGGTTCAACCTATTTGATTCTGGAGTTATCAAGCCACAAATAATTGAAGACAAAGTGACATTATAGAGCCCTCTTTATCATTATATCTAGACAACTCATGCTAAGAAGAGTAACTATAGGAATCCATAGATGTCATCTATAAAATTATAGAAATATGTTTTATAATTGGAAGAATATATAAGGAATGATATCCAACCCCAAGTATAAATTAATAAATAGGAGATGATATCATCGATGTATTACCTCTCTTGCACTTCTATGAAATGAAATTTATGCTAAAGAATCTTATGGATGATTAGATAAGAAAACATGACACTTAAGTACATACAATAGACCAAGCATGATGGTGTGATGTAAGGATAGCCCAAAATTTAGCCTATGATCAAGAACTGGAAAAAAATGTAGACATTAATAGATGGTCAATATATGACATTATAATGAACACCAATTCTAAAGTCAATTTTCTCATAGAAGATGCTTGGTGGAAGATGGATAAAACTAACTTAAGACCCTCAACACACATTTTGTTCATGTTAAACAAAACCCATACTCAATGCATGGTAATTATTTACAATGTTCATGTTGAGATAATGGGCACATAGTTGCAAGTAGAATTTGAGGTGGCCAAGCTCACTAAGGAAAAAAATACTAAGATTTACTTAGTAGACCTTGGTGTTATGCCAACATTGCAAATATGCAGTTTAAAAAGTGCTACATAAGTTTTGAGAATAGGAAATAATGTGTTATGATTCCTATATCAAGCGATCAAGGCTCCCCTATGGAAAAAGTGTTGAATTTTAGGATGTGATAAAAAACATATACAACATCATAGTGTAAGGATTAGATAACCTAGATCCAAATGGGGATGGTGTCCTAAGTTGGGATGAGGTAAAACCATGAGAGTTGACTATGAAATATGGGTATAGGAATCTTGTGAGATTACAGGAGGAAAATTTGGCATTATTTAATCAAATATTAAATATTCACCACTAATAAAATCATTGTTGGCCAACATTCACCCTTCCTCGATTGCTAAGAAAATATGGGTACCATGTAATCTATCTATGGTAAGAAGAGTATTCAACAAAAGTAATGGAAACTTACTAAATTACTCTGATATGATGGATCCACGCGTATGACCCCATTTATACATGACTTTGAATAATGTATCCCAAAAGAGAAGGATCATTTTAGTGTTTTAGTATACACTCTAAAGAGAATTAGTGCACATTGATGGGCTACTCACAAGCCAAGTATCCCCACTTTCATAATAGTTAAGGATGCCACATTGTTTATATTTGAGCATAGTAATGACTACCAAAAGCTATGTATAAAGAGTGGTGATTCCAATCCATGGATGAATATCCATACATATGAATATAAATGGATAGGACACACACCTTGTTTCCCATAAAACTATATGTTCGTGTGTTCTACTCAACTATGAAGAATCATGCCCATGTGTGGTATGTTGTCAATAAGAGTGCTAGCAATAAAAAATTATGATTGATTAGTCCCAAGGGAGTAATTCATAAATACTTTTATTTATCCTCATCCAATCCACACTTGTTTGAACTACTACAATGCATATGTTCTATTATTCTATATGATGATGCCATAATATAAGAATAGTTCAAATAAATGTTCAAAGAGAATGAACTCATGCCTCCTAAGTTAGGTAATGATTCGTAGTTAATAGTGGTGAAAATCATGATGATGAGGTAGTGTGGATTAGATGAAAATAGTATTATTTGATTGAGAATTATAAGAATGTACACAAGGTAGAGGAAGAACCCTAAGATGAATTAGTTACAGGGGTTATTCTCTAGTAGGCTAGTGAGATATGATGGGTGAACAATAGGATAGTGAAGTTCAAATGAGGTGACATATTAACATAGTTGATGATAGTAGAAATAACTACCAAGTTGGTAGTAGTTACATAAAATGGTAAATGGTATAAGTTGAGATAATTGGTGACATGTATGGCTCTTTGAAAACTTATGAAAGGCCATCACCTAAAAATTAAAAAGAAGACAGGTCGGCCATAGGGGTAACACTACTGAATCATTGACAAAGTTTCTATAAAAAAAGAGAGACATCACCCTAGTCTAGGGATGGATAGTAAAAATGTATGGGATATTAATAGTGCCATGAAACACTTGGTAATATTAAAATTTTAATTGATTGAAATGATTATTATTATCTGTGGCACATTAATGTGGATTTAAATTTTTATCCATGAAATATCACTCATACATGCCAAGTTAATCTTGTTATATATGGTGTTATATTTGGTTATATCTTTTCTATAGGATAATAATTGAGGTAAAATTATGTGTGTGCGATATTATTTATCATATTTTATCTTCATTTGATACAATAGTATAGAGTATGACCTATGTATACTTACCTACTTAAATATGCGTACGAGACAATGCCTAACATTGCCAAATTGCCAACTAAACTTGACCCATCCCAATTTATCTTTCTATGCTTCATGTGAGTGTGCAAGAATACTTTATTAATATATTATCATAGTTAGATAATGTTGGGAAATGCACATTTGGCATAGTAATAGTATGCATGACCAAAGATAATCTAACATGGTTTGTGGTATATTCTCAAGTGTTTAGATTGTTTTAGTCACTACAAGTTCTAGTTATTTTCTATAATCATATCTTGGGTGAATCCATCCTTGGTGAATCTTGGAGAAGTTATACCTCACTACATATCACCACACTATCATGGTGGTAATATGCATTGAGCATATGTCTCTTTTATTTTGCATAACTTGAAAGGACTAAAATTTGAATCTTGGTTCTTAATATATTTATTTCACAGTTCACTGAACTTAATGTTACTCTTTTGGACACCTTAAATTGATAAGTTGTAACACATTTATCATGAGGATTGAGATGGCATTTATAATATAAAAAGGAGTTTGTTATGTGTTATCATTCATCAATTATGTGATGAATTATTTTTGGATGCATTACTATTAGGGATTTTGTGCATTTGATGATTGTAGTGCATCTTGATGTGTCAAGATCATTTAATTTTTATGGATTTAGTGAGTTTTTGAAATAAATTAATGTAAATTAATGGATTGCATATCTATATAAACACATCCTCTTCTTTTGAAAAGGAATTCAATTCTAAATCAGAAAATGATTCAAAGAGTGGTGCAAGAAGTAATACAATAGATATATTAGCATAGATCTAGGAGGGGCTATTGGAGTTGAGTCATTTAGGTAACATTGCATTTTTACCTTGTTGTTTAAAATCTTTTAGGTTGGGTTATTATTTTCATGTTTGATCATTGTAAGTTTGTATCATTGGAGATCAGTCAGATGTTAAGTAATCTCTGTTTAAAGTAATAAAATTTTATTATTATTATTAATATATGAATTTATAGTGTATATTTTTGGGTTGTGAAATGGAATACATCTCTTCATTGAGACCTCTAATTGTGATTGAATCATGATTTGCATTCATAGGGATACTCTACACCACACTGTATTTCATTTCTAGTTATGTATGGGTATCTCATTTGAAATTCATGGTCGAAACTCATTGTGGAATTATTCTCGTGTTTCCCCAAGTAAAAATAATTAGAGGTTATTTATTTAAAATGGGAAATATAATTTTATTTAGGGTAACATTAACTTAAAATAAACCTTAGCTAGATTATTTTACATGAGTCAGATTAAACTCCTAATCCTAATTTTTCTTTTTATCCTTGGAATTATTCATTTAATGAATAGTACATGTGATAAGTTTTCCCAACCACCTCATTAAAAAGGTTGTTAAAAGTAGGAAACCTTTATTATTAAAATAGTCATATCCCTTATTTATAAATTATGGGGCTTTCTCACATTTTTAACACATGGATATGAAATGAAAGGTTCTTGTATGAATGGTATTAAGTTTGCATAAAACAATACTATTGTAACCAACCTTGTCTCATTTATTTCTTATGTACGTGACATAAGCCATGTCTAATATAAATGTATTGTATCTAGGATAAGGGTCCTAAATTTGGAAATCATGACCTAATTCAATTTCATCTAAAAGTTTCCACCTATCTTCATTAACACACACACAAACACAATAAATACAAATTTCATATTAAATATGTTTCTCATTGATATACACCTAGCATCAATAAATTTTAGTGTCATATGTAAAAAGAAAAAAGAAAAAAAAATAGAATAGTAGAAAATTCCACATGATCATAAAATTTATTTCAATTATCAAAATTTTCTATAATTATTGGACAATTTATTTGTAGGAACATGATTTTCCCTCCCATGACTATATAACCCTTTTCTATAACATAGAGTTCCATAAATGGTGAAATATTCTCTCCTAGTAAATTTTAATATTTTATATACAAAAAGAAAAAAGGAAAATATAAAAATTGTGATGTTCAAATTATTCATCATAAACATAGAGTTCCATAAATGGAGAAAAATTATCTCCTCCCAAAATCTAAGTAGACTTTAAAAGGAAAATAAAACAAATGTGGTGTTCAAATTATTCATAATAACCATACATGATTGTCTAGTATGTCTACCACTCGGGCATGATATAACCTATTTGTTATAAATATTATTATGCTCACCCATATTACTTTTCTTTTTGAACTCTATTTACAAATGTAAAAATAAAAAGTAAGAATAAGATGATTTTTTATTTTTACTTCCACTTTTTATTTATATATGTTATGTAAAACCCTGAATTAAGTGTTACTAGTCATTTACTATTACTTTATACAATTATGAAATTGTAAGAAATATGTTATTTTATGCAAACTAATTTACTATTATTTTATACAATTATGAAATTACAAGAGATATGTTATATTATGTGAACTAAATTTTTTAATAGAGTGATGTCACATCATAATCTTTATCATTAGTGGGTACATTATCTTCTCTCTCTCTCTCTCTATATATATATATATATATATGCTAAATAGAAATATAAAAGTAATTCACAAAAAAATAAGTTGGTATGAGATCACGTTACGATATACTAGACATAATGTAGGATCAAAACCAAAGTATCAAGTAACGATTAGTTAGAGTCTAAAAACAAACAACTACATCACAAAGTCATAAAAAGAGATACATTTTAGGTAGTAAGAGAAAAATCTACAGGTGGAGGATCCATATCATCTGAACCCTAGCCTAAGCTTGGAAAATCATTGCCATCTAGAATAAGCTTCCAACCAATGACTTGGGTAGTGTTTGTATCATCATTAGCTTGTGTTCGAATGGGCAAACTAGCCAAATAGAGTTTGGGGAACTTATCCATCATGTTTACATGGCCTCTAGATGGCATCTTCAAGCATCTATACATAGAAGAGGAGGAGTGCCATAGCCATCTTTCCCAACAGGGGAAGGAGGTGGTGGCTACCACCCTCGCTACTACCCAGGAGGGGAAACACACTGGTATGGGGTACTATTGTGAGAATGATGCCTAGAATGGCTATGATGATGCCCACCATGAGATGGGTGATACACTCTATCATCTAATTTGGGATCCCTAAGTGGAGAAGGTAGAACCCAAGCCATTATGCAGGGAACATCTCCCCAATGGGAGAGGAGATCTTGAAGGTACCCAAGCTCCATAGCCACTTTATTGGCTTGGACTTGAATCCAAAAAAGAACATTAAAGATGATAAAATATTTGTGAAATGCATAAACATTATAATCAATAGAAGCATGATTAAAGATATAATTATTTCTCTCTTTCCAAATCTAGAAGAGAATATCCACTCTGAAAGTATTCCAGATTTGCGCATAAATGAAGGGCATGGTAGGTTTATTTCCAAGGAAGATATGATACCAAATGAAAAATTTGAGCTAAAAAAGACTAAAAATATCATGGATCTAATTCCATACCCTTTGAGATTTGGAATAGTACTAAAAGAGATAAGGGAGCATCTCAAAGAGGCCATAGAAGGGGCAAGTATGATGGTTAACTCCTAGATAAACAAGTATTCAACCAATAGGCAAGCCTTGGTGCAGTATACACCAAGAAAAGTAGGAAAGCTTAGGCTCTAAACAAGCCCCCCAGATAGTGTGGAGGTGAACAATCCACATTTTAACATATGAGTGTAACCCTCAATGAGCATTAACCTTGTCTACCATGGGCAAATGGGGGGTGAGCTAAGCATAGCCTAGCCAAGTGTAATTGTGGAAAAGAGCCTCAACATACCATTTATAGTCCTTCCACCAAGGTCAAGTGCAATGGATTGAGATTTTGTGGAGCATATCAACATGGATGACATTGATAATCACTTGGTAAGATTCCTTTCCTGGTCCATATTAGCTAACCATAATTTAGCTTTCACCTCTTCCCAAGATAGCTAAGAGTGAGAACACCTATATAATATATCCTAGATGAAATGAATTCCTCTACAAAAAATATTGAGGGTATTGATCTAAGGGATTTCTGTCAGGGGCACTTCATTGTAAGAAAAAATGGGAGACCACCACAAAGAATGGGAGTTGGTAGAGAACCCACTATGAAAACTAGAAATATTCTAGAGAAGATAAGGCCTAATATTTTCCAAAGCCCTCCATATGCTTTTGGATACAAAGGAAATCGTGATCTAGATAGGAGACTAGATGAAGAGTAAATTAGGAAAGCCAAGCCCTTTCCAAGATTTCTTGCCCTTGGGCAACCTAGAGGAGATATAATGTATTAATAACACCTTCCAAGATTCTAGGCCCTCAATGGACCACACAATCCATTTGACACATAAGGTAGTTCCTTTTAAAGCTATGTCAATGAGACCCATCCCTCTAGCTTCATGCATGAGGCAACAATATACCCAGGCCACCTTGTAGAATCCTTTACCTTGTGGGGAGTTTTCCCAAAGGAAATCTCAGAGTAATTTTTCTAACTTTTGGTAAGATTTTTTAGAAGGTACCGAGCATGAAAAATAATACACATGGGTGGATGCAAGAATTTTTGAGCAGATTTGAAATTTTCTTGCCAATGAAAAAAACTTGGTCACCCAATAATCTAGCTTCTTAGCAACTTTGTCAATAAAATATTACCACAATAAAGGTGGAAAATCATCAAAAGTAAAGGGGATGCCTAGTAATTTATACATTTCATCATGTGGGATCCACTCCCAACTGAATTTAGCAGCCCATGCTATTAGAGTGAGGTAAGACTATCTATAACCATGAGTTTTATGCCATTAGATGCTAGAGCTAGAGGCCATGCAGAAGGTGTCAAGACACTGTAAGGCATTCTCCACAATGGATTCATCTTCAATGAGGGTAAGGAAGGATTCATATACAAAGTGTCCATTGAATAATTACATATCTTTGTGAAGATTAGATGCATTAGGAGGGAGATAAATTCCCTTAAAAAGGCCACTACCTTGGGCATTGTAAGAAGATATCCAAAACCCTAAGCTACAAGAACGTACAAGGTAGGAGATAAAGGACACCCTTGGTGAATAGAATAGAATAATATAAATTTATCATAGGTAACTCCATTGATAGAGAGGACCACCAAGGCATAAAAAAAAAAGAATTTGAACAAATTGAATAAAAATGGGCCTGAAACCAAGAGATTGAAGCATAGCTAATATAAAAGGCCATTTGATGCAATCATAAACTTTTTCAAAGTCAATTTTGATGAACATAGCTTGTTTTTTAGACCGTTTGGACCAATCCATCCATTCCCAGATGATAATTATTTTATCCAAGATATAACAACTTCTAATAAAACATGTTTGTTTTGGACGCGTAATGAGAGGTAAAATATTGTGTAGCCAGATTACCAGAGCCTTGGAGATAATTTTATAGGAGACATTTAGGAGAATGATGGGACACCAATTGTAGATCAACTCAAGATATCCCTTCTTATGTATGAATTTGATATTTACTTTATTTATATTTTTACCTAGCAAATGTGTGTGAAATGCTTCCTGATAAACCTTATACAAATCATTGCCACAAGATTCCAATTTTTTTTGTAGAATTAATAGGGAAAGCCATCAATGCCAGGGGATTTTTCATTATCCATATGAGATAAAAATTCATGCAAATAATCAACAATGAGGGGCATATCATAAATCACCAACTAGGCAAAAGTGAGTTTGCATGACACCACTGAATGGCATTGTTGAAGAGAAGAATCACACTTAATCAAAGACACTTGAGATTTGAAAACTTGCTGATAATGGTGGAAAAAAGTTTGTACAATCTAAGGAGTCTCAATGAGTCTATTACCAGCCTCATTAGTGACTTGAATTTCCTATTTTGAGTGTTTGGCTCGTAGCAATTGAAAGAATTCCTTAGAAGCTTTGTCCCCTATTTTAAGCCAATAAAGCCTAGATTTGACTTGGGATCATCAGGCATTGTAGTTATCTACAATTTGAATTTGGTGCATTAAAGAAGTAACTCTCACCTACAATATATCATTAAAGGGATATTTTCCCAGAGCTAGAGCTGCATGCTCAACTTTGAAGTAGTAGTAGAGTAAGAGTGTCTCCAAAATTTGGTGAGTTGGCAGCCATAGATCCAAAAAAAGTGGGAGGTCTTCCTGATGGTATCATCCCACTAGAGAATCCAACTATATTCTTGGGAAGGATATGGATATAAATTCAAAACTCTCCTAATGTGTGCCACCATGGGCTCATGCTTAAATAATGAGGTGTTCAGGAAGAGTTGTGTTTTGTGAACTTTGGGCTTCATGAACAACCATGTAACACAAAAATAAATGGGAGAGTGATTGGAAAGCCCAAAATATGGTAGCACCTATACCAAAATAAAAAAAGTCATTATCAAAAGAGAATTATAGTTGGGTGGACATCATTGCCCTATCTAGACACATTAGAATCTAAGCGAGGCCTTCCTTGAAATTAATCCAAGTGTACCAAACTCCATTTTTAGGCTGAAGAGTTAAATTAGGGTAATAAAGGCCCCATTTAGTGCACATGTAAAATCATGCCTCACTTTTGCTAGCTGCCCACCTCATAGGCAAGTTGCCCAATTTGTCCTTGAGAGATGCCACCATATTAAAGTCACCACATAATACCCAATGGGAATCGAGGAGATCATCCTCTATCCATCACCATAAATAGGTATGATGTAAAGCATCATTCAAGGCATAAATATTAATAAATCCAAAGGAGTGGCTTTCAATGATAAAAAGATCCTAGATAATCCTATTGGTGGGTCCACACTAGATTGCACTAAGTGTGGCTGCCACCTTGGAGAAATGAATGTGATCACCCCTTCATGTCCTATGGCATGGTTTCTATGAAGAATAATACTATCATGCTAGATGGAATTATTGACAAGTGTCAATAAAAATTATGCCACCTTAACTTCCTACAGGCAGAAAATGTCCATCTCAAAACACTTCCTTCTAAACTCACGAACAACAAACTTACATTTTGGATATGTGATACGCCAAACATTCCATGAAAAGCAATTCATAGATGATATGAGTAAAGGAACATGTCCTCTAAGTTCATCCCTTCTAGGGCATCATACAATTCTACAAAAGTGACCACTGTTGGCACTCAAGAACTCATATTATTTTCTCAAGTCAGGGTCAACAAGAAACTCTCCTTCCTTTGCCTCGTCAATCCTCTAAGGAGGGTTGCAAGAGCATTTGGCTGTATCCCATCATGTGGGAAGTGAAAGAGTGGTTGGCTATGAGTCTAAATAGTTGGGCCCATAAGCCTCGACACCTTGGGATAAAATGTTAGTAGCAAGAGAAGTGTTGAACACCCTAGGCTTTTCTATCAATTTTAGAGCTGTAGTTAGTGAGGGTTCTTTTGTAATAGTAGCTTACTCCTATGGGCCACTGCTCAAATATGGTTTGTCTCCTTTGGGAGTAGTAATTGAGTTTTTAGTTTTGGTGTGAGTGTTCTTATTCCCAACCATAGTCCAACCATCCTTAGCTAGTGCCTTGCTAGCTTCAGGAGAGGGCTTGGGGGGAGACACTAAGTGATTGGATGCATTATTATGAGCCAATTAAAGGGGATAATCTCTTATCTTATGGTCCATGGATTGGCTGTGGAAGCAAGTTTTAGGTAAGTTGATATATGGGACTCACTACGAGTGCCTTACATCCCTGACCTAGATTTACATAAACTCCTTGAGGTCCCATGAGAGGTCTACTTCTATGTAGACTATTTTTTATGATTTGATAGAGTAGAGATAATTTTGTTCATGACAAACCACACTGCCTATGGAGGATGCTATCTGGTGAATAAAGTGCCAACATGGGAGCAAGAGGCCTAGAAATTCCACCTAAACTGGGACTATAAGAGCAAAGTGCTCTGAGACTACAAAGTCTCATGTCTATGGGGAGAGAACCATAAGTGAGTTCCTAACATACCAAGTGGCATACTTATGGAGGATTCTTATGGTATGGGACGCGTCAAAAAAGTGGAAGAGAAAAAAACCCTTAGTCATGTTCTGGATGCTCTCTAGCTTAATGTTGTGAGATGCTAAGTGAGTTTGAACCCAAGACTGTAGCATACTTTCAGAGGGGATTCCCCTAACAAAATATCCTATTAATCAAAACTACTCTAACCATTGACATGCATAATTAAATTCAAGAATAGGCAAAACAACACCAGGTTCCAAAGTATTACCTCATGGTAGACGTTCAAGATAAACTTCCTCAAGAACTTGCAGGGGGTCATTTCTCTGAGCTCCATTCTTCTCCATAGCTAAAACAACTGGGATAAAATGGGGAGAAGACATTATAGAGGCTAGCACCCGAAGGTGAGAAATCTTAAACATCAATAAATGCTATGTTCTGCAAGTGCTTAAGGCTGTAGTATGACACAAGGTTGGTCAAGCAAGGAACCAAGGGCTGACTTAATGACATGCATGGAGAAAACTCTATATAGGCAAAACAACACCAGGTTCCAAAGTATTACCTCATGGTATACCTTCAGGACAAACTTTCTCAAGAACTTGTAGGGGGTCATTTCTTTGAGCTCCTTCATTCTTCTCCATAGCTAAAACAATTGGGATAGAATGGGGAGAAGACATTATAAAGGCTAGCCTCACCCAAAGGCAAGAAATCTTAAACATCAATAAATGCTTCCCGAAAGTGCTTAAGGCTGTAGTATGACACAAGGCTGGTCAAGCAAGGAACCAAGGGCTGACTTAATGACATGCATGGAGAAAACACTAACAAAGCAAAAAAAACTTCAACCTCTTACAATTATAACATTTTCTTGTAGATATTATAGACTTGTCTGTGATGTTATATTATTTGCATGTTATTTTTATGTAAGGGAAATATCATTATTATTTTATTGTTGTTTACATAATAATATGTTTTATTTTTGATATTTTATTAAAATATTTAGCATCAATAAAACTTGAATTTAGATGTATAAAAATAAACATATATTTTTTTTATTAACTTATATATATTGGAACGTAGGGTATGTCTATTTTTAAAAATATATATAGCTTGTTAAGTATTTTTTAAGATTTATTCATTAGTAATTTTTATAAATATTTTTGGCCACCTAAAGGATAGAGTATTATAATATGGTCATACTCTTCTCAAATCTCAATGATGGAACCATATTTTATACTTATCTATTTTATTATTGGAATTCTTCTTTTATGTTTATCAGAAAAAAAGATTATATATAATAATATGGATTGAAGTCATGATAGTAATAGTATACCTTCAATTCATGACGAGTCAAGACATATAATTGAGAGGTGGTTTGGTTGGTTTGAATCTAGGGCATATAATGCTTATGTTTATATCTAGTTAGATAATATTATTTGTTTCATGTTTGATATTTTGTTAACATTTATTTGCATTTTGAGTAGACCTATGTGTGTAGAAAAATAAATAATGTATTTACAAGATTAACATGTACATTAGAGTTTTATTTAGGATTTTATAAGTATAAAATTGTGTATGATGTCTTCTTTACTTTTATAAGTATATATATATATATATATATATATATATATATATATATATATATATATATATATATATATATATATATATATATATATATATATATATATGGAAAATAAAAACACCTAAATAGTGTCTTTAGGTGTTTATTAGTTTTTAAATTTCATAATTCTAAGGTACTTGCATATTTTAAGATTTTTTTCCAAATTAGGCATTATCGACACATTTTTATTCATCATTATGACCCTCCTTATTCTCACTCCCCTTTCTCTCTCCTCATAATATCATGGTATTTTGGTAGTCTTGCTAGAACCATGCACTTCACATTTATGGTGTGTCAATAACTTGGAGTGCACCTTTCTAGGGTTTTATGTCATCCTAGTGAATTAGGTGTACATATCATTTGGGTCATATATTTTTCATTTTATAACCATTATTTTATCATTTTATGTGCTAATAGTGTTTTCATTTGAATTCAAATAATCTATAAATACACAAGCACTCTAATGCAATGAAACATTGAGATTTTGTCTTATACAAAACTCAATAATTAATATTATTCATTAAAATATGCTCACATATAGCCAAGATATCTATAAACAAAGAATCAGGGTTATCAACGAATCCCTATAAAATTTTTCTCAAGTCTATCTCCAATATGAGTTGTATCATAACAACTCATAAACATATAAGCAATATTCTAATATGTCATACTATTATATAAAATACCAAATATTTGTCCTTTAGTAAAAACATAGGGAAACAAATCACTCCACACATCTTTTTCATAAATATAACAAATATACCCACTTTACAACTAGTGATGTTTTGCATGAACATATATGTTTACACTTTCATTTTTAGTGAGTGTTCAGATACTCACATATATAAATAATGGTATTCATGTTTTCAACTTCTGTGATTGTCCGGCTTCTCACTGACACATATATGAATAAATTTTTCTATTCACATTCACTTATAGTGAGTGTTGGGTTTCTCACTGACATCTCACATATGAAGCATGTATCTACATATCTATTTGTAGTGAGTGTTGGGATTCTCATTATTACACACAAAAAGAAGCAAAGTACAAATTTGAGGACATGATCCTCACTGTATTCAGTGAGTGTTGGGATTCTCACTGATCTTTTCATTTGAAACTACCATTGTAGGTCATTGCCACTTAAAAATTTATCTCAACTTTAGTCAATTTCACATAATTTGTGCTATCATGATTGCATTGTCCAAACCCTTAGTTAGTAGTGAACTTGATGTCATTAAAGGGACCTCTTACATCCACCACCTCCCACCTCCAAGGTGACATAGCTCAACAGACTAAGTTGATGTGCATGTGCATATTGTTACATGATGAATTATGTCAGCTATGTAGACAAGTCCATTGTAAGATGAAACAAAGCAGGGAAAGAAGGATCAAACAATGGGCATGTCACATCCCTTTTGCCATCTTTCTGTTTCCAAATGGGGTGAATTCCATCTCCCAATCAAAACTAGTTTGTTATTTACTGATACATACTTTCCAAATAGGGGAATCCTAGAGGCTAACTCAATAAATGGAGAAAAATTCCTTTTCCAAAGGCACATAGATAATCATACAAATTCAATGTTTGAATGGGTATTTTGAAGAAGATCTATGCATGGGCCTGTAGGCTTAAGGTGTAGAGCATGTACGAATGTTTGTTTATTTTTTGATGAAATAGAGTTTATATATATATATATATATATATATATATATATATATATATATATATATATATTAAAAAAAAAGTTGGCAGAAGACACCAATAGTGACACACTAGTCCACGCCGAGGAATCAAAAGAACCAAGGCCACAAAAATAATGAACAAACTAAGTCAAGCCTAGAAAAAGCTTTAATACATAAAAAAAGAGTAACTTAAGAAACAATATAAAATAAACTAGATGAGGGAAGGTCATTGTCAGAAGGACCCCACCCAAAGCTAAGAAGGTCTTTTCTGTCATCCAAGGGGTCCCATCTAGCATCAATATCCCCCTGATCAACATTATCTTTTTCTTCAGTAACATGCGAGGGTGAAATGGCTAAATTAAGTCACATAAAACTTTTATCAAATCACTGAAAAGAACCATCTTGAGAAATACTAGACTGAAAATTCCCCCATAGTCAGGGTACTTAGGGTGAAGATCCCCACCCCTGACCGTGTCGAGTTCACTGAGGTGGAGAGCCCTAGCTAGAGCATTGATCCATGAGGGAGATCCTATGCTGAAGGGGGAGAGTGATGCTACTACAAAAAACTAGAATCCCTGGAATGATAATAAAACCAGCTGCAACAAGAGCCACCATAGGAGCGTCACCCCGACTTTGAAACATGGTATCCCTGTATGGGGAAGGTGACATGCAAGCAATGGTGCAAGGCATGTCACCCCAATAATAAAAGAACCATTGTAGGTAGTCAAGTTCCATCATGTATGAATGATTTAACTGATGCGTATATGGGAAAAACGATAGGTGCATCAGCATGTAGAGTAACGTCGAAGTTGCGCTCTTCTTTTAGCACCTCGCTCATCTTCTTCCAACGTCTGATTTGGTTTGGAATGGCTGTGTGTTTCTGAACATTTACTTTGTACGGCTGTATATATCCTGCTAAACTATATGGCCGCAAATTCTAAATTTTTATGTCACCCATAAATACTAGTCTAAAGCAAATTTATCAAGTAATGACTATCATCCACCCGGGCATTATAAACAAAAACTACCTCTTTACACTTCTACACCATCGCGGAATTAACACTTGAATGCATTTCACTATACGAAATAAAATTCTTGTCACGCGAAACTAAATAATTATTCATTAATATTATTTATTAAGCCGAAGGCTTATATGGTGGGGGAAACCCCTACGATTCGTCTCACAAAGACAAAAAGATAGATGCCGTTTTGGCTTATTCAGGGGCTGCAGGTGCAGGGATTGTTGTTACCAGGTCTTTTGGGTAGGTGGAACCCGTTGAGTCCCAGGGCATCTCTGAGAGACACAAATAACAATTCCGAGGGAAAGAGCTTCGTCATCTTCTTCGCTGATGAAGATAACCCAGAATGCAAAGCTGAAACATGGTATTTTGGTAGGGAGATGAGGGGGTCTGCAGAGAATATATTTTTGAATGTCATTTGGCCCAGAGGAAAAATATCAAATGGTATGGTTATTTTTTCCATTAAGAGCTTGATAAAACTTCCTGACTCAGTCGTCGTCTAGGTTTGATTTACCAGGACTGCTAAGAAGAGGCCTCAGAGATACTCGAAAAACAACAATGATCTTACCCTTTTCACATACGATGAGAAGAGAAAACTGGGCCATGGAACCCAAAGAGAAAGACTAGGAAAAGACCCAATCAAACCCTTTGATGTATGGTCTCTCTACCTCAAACCATTGGTAGATCCTTCGTGTTGCCAGAAAGGTCATATCTTCTGCAGAGAATGTATTTTTGAATGTCTTTTGGCCTAGAAGAAAGATATCAAACGGTATAGTTATTTTTTCTATTCTTCCGTAGAAAACCCAATTATTAATCTTATTATTTTTTTTAAGGATGTTCGGATGTTGAGTTTGAATTCCTCTCGCAGATCTATAGAGTGATCATAGAATAAAGATCTTCAAAGTGGATTTTGGGGTCAAGGATCCGTAGATGATGCTGGTAACGTATGGATTTTTATACATGATAATCTTACATCTGCTCACTTTTACCTATGTAAAATGTGACAGATGTAAGAATTTATCTTTTAATTAAAAAACTACAGAGGGTGAACCCTAGGCCACGACTTGAGGACCCATGGTAACTTGCACTTTCAAAGTGACAATGTGGCAGCCTACCCTTCCCATAACATTATTTTATTATAAAAAAATAATTAAACCAATAAAATCTATTTAACATGAATCCTTCCTTGCTAATTGTATTTCCAAGTTTTCAATAATTTAGTGTTATATATATATATATATATATATATATATATATATATATATATATATATATATATATATATATATAAAAGAATGTATTTTTATGTATACATACAAATCCCAATTATTTTCGAATCACTTTTTTTTTAAATTCAATCCATAAAAAGAAAGAAATTTATTTTATTAAATAATTTATTATATATAAATATTTATTTATATATGTGTTTATTTTTTATTTTTATAAAATTTATATTATATATAAAAGATAATATGAAATTATTTAATAAATATTTATTGTATAAATATATTTATATATAGATATTTAAATATATACACATTTTTAAAAGTATTATAAGTTCCACAATTCATTTGTAATATATAAATTTAAATAAATAATTTATTTATTATGATTTAAAATAAATAATTTTCACTTGGAATTATTGGGGTTGATAATAAGATGGCAGCACATGGAAGTGGTCAGAGATTTTTTGCAATTAAAATCCCTAGTGGGGTGTTATATTTATTGTATATATGATACTACATATTCAATTATTTTTAAAAATCTTTTTTAAAGATTTGAGTATGATTCAAAAAGTCATTACATAAAGAAATTAGTTGTTAATGATGGTAACATTTATTTATTTTACGATTAGTTCCAATAGACCTTTATGTAATAAAATAATAAAAAGTTAATAAAATATGCCACCATTCTGCAGGCTTAAAACCTTTTTGTAATAGGTGTAGTTCATATAAATATAACAACTACTTTAATGTTGGGGTGTGTGTATGATATGGGCCTTTTGATGTACAATAACATTTAAAATATCCTGTCATTATCCCTCATCATCACCGCCAATGCACTTTAAAATATTTTAACACTTGTATTTTTTGTATTAATACATAAACCCATTCTAAGTTGTAAGTGGAGTGGCACTGCTAATATAAGGTTGAGATATCTTCATAGGTTATTGAGAGTTTTGTCATATTTAAATAAAATGCTTACTAGATATAATCAGGGAAAAAAAGTACAATTCCTCCAACTTCCCTTGTACCTTTGGGGCAACTACTAGGTAAGAGACATTTACACAGAGATATCCTCTAAACAAGGAGTACGGATTATCAACAAATACTTATAAAATTTCTTTCAAACATATTTCTATTATTCATAAACATAATTTTTTTTTAAATATATTATATTATTATATAAAATACGTAACATATATAGCACATGAAAAGAATTCATTGTTGATAGTAGGAATATACTGAGTATTTATAAACATTTATAGAATCAAGTGATCATTAGATTATTCATCATAACATTGAAGTTTATGATAATCATATATTTTGTTGTACTAATTTATATTGTCAATAAGTTACTCTAATTTTTAAAGCATATTATTTGTAACATTTTAAATTATTGAAGGGCTTGAAAAATATTAAGATAGTTCAATTATTCCATGTTATAACAAATATTCAAAATATATGTCATTTTCTTATTGATTATAAGATGTTGCTATTTGATTAGGACAAGAAGAAGAAGTTCATTTTGTTAATGATTTGAACAAAGGTGTGGAAAGATGGACAAAATTTCTAGAGCCTTAGATCATATAAACACAATCATCAAAACAAATTTGAACCATTTGATAAATTTTTAAAATAAAATTTAATATATTGAAAATGTAAAAATTAAAATTTGATAATTTAAACAACCTTCTTTATTTGTTACAAATTATTAAAGTTTTTATTATTTTATCACAAAACTTTGATTTTCATTATCTAACTTTAATAATTATCATCTAATTTCTTAATATTCAAAATATATTCTTAAACACTATACTTATCTTTATTTATTTATCTTTTGAGAATAAAATAAAATTTGTTATTTTAAATTCATTTAAAATGTTTAAAAGTATTTGTATTACAATTATACTTATCTTCATTAATCTATCTTTTAAGAATTAAATTAAATTTAATATTTTAAATCTATTTTAAATGTTTAAAAGATATTTGTATTGCAATCTGGTTGAAATCCACTTTATCATATTTGTTTAAAGAATTCAAAGTCCTATTTACTTACACATGGCAACATCTTCAAGTTAACACCTTTCTTGCGGTTTTGACAAATTTAACACGATCTCCCACTCAAAAACACTGACTTCCATCTACTTTTATACGAAAATGGTGTCTCGACACACTTTTTTTTTTAAAGATCAGACCATTTCTCGGGGTAACACGGATACTTATCTGTATACTCATAATGCCCGAAAGCGAAGTTATATTTCCTCGACCTTTGCGTGCACGGGATCTCATAAATTCGATAATTAAACTCCCTTTACTCAAATATATATATTCTAAGCCTTCCTCTAATGTTAATCACACTGAATTCTGTGGGGTGAAGATTGGCAATGGAGGGCAAATTCTCATATAAATTAGTTTTTTTTGCGTTGGCTGTAGCTGGCGCGATGATGATAACCGCCACAGGCAGGGTGAATGCTGCGATATCGTGCTCGACGGTGACCTCTGATTTGATTCCGTGTCTGTCGTATGTTGGAGGCAGCGCCGGTCAGCCATCGAAAGGATGCTGTGACGGCGTCAGAAATCTCAACGCCGCAGCGAAAACTGGCGCAGAGAGGCAAACCGCGTGCAAGTGCATTAAATCTGTTGCGGGTTCCGTCGGGCGGTTTAACTGGAACAACGCTGCCAAGTTGCCAGCCCTGTGCGGGGTCAATATCGGCTTTCCCATCACCCATTCGGCGAATTGTTCCATGTAAGAATTTTAACCGTCTTTTATGGTACTGTATATTCCTAGCCAGGATGCCTGGCCTTTCTATCTTGCCATATTTAATCTAAATGACTCAACACTGCGACGTTTTTTTGATGAACAGGGTCAACTGATGTGGAAGAAATACGACCCCGAGGACATGGCTGTCACGAATAACGTTCGGATAAAAATAATACGTTGCATGGTCCCAAAGTAGTGTTGTCCCTCAATTGAAAATTTGTTGAACAATATATTTAATGAAATATATTTTCATGTTTGCTCATGGTTGTTACGTGCTACTGTAATCAGTCGTCATTACATATCAACAATTAATCAGAACATAGGATTGTTATAACATTTACGACCCCCAACTTATATTGATATAAATAATTATTTTCAAGTCATCTTAAATTTAATTCTCTGTTTTATTAATAAACATTTAGATCTACATTTATATGGATTTATAAGTGATAGTTTAAATAAAAAAGTGAATGGACTTTCTTCTTGTTCGTTTAAATTTTAGTTTAAATTTTAATAAACCAACTTCTTAAATATATAAAATATTAGTAATGTCTTAATTATGTCAAGAGATATAAATTACAGATGTAGTAGGATGAGAAATATTGTGATGACATATTCCATGAAAAGGAAAACACTGATTAACATTATTTTAATACCCTTTTTTAAATATAAATAAAATTACTAAAGAAAATGAACCAATAGATTATTTGAAAATCTAAATAAAAAATATTTGTATATATCTGGGTGATAACCAGAAGATTGAGAAGGTTGCGGATGTGGCCATTGAGTCACCAGATCATAATAATTTTGTTGAGGTAGATGAGCTTGATGACAAATTGAAAGAGTTGGAAGGGTTTTGTAATCATATTATTGGAAAAGTGTACCAGGGCGTTGGTGCAGTGGGTTCATCACTAATAATATTCATAACGACAACTTTTGTGCTAGATATGGGAAAGGCACTGTAGATTTTGGCAATAACAATAGAATAAACATTTGAGAAGTTAGCTAAAGTCGTAAAGCCTCTATATTAAACTTCTTTTTTTTCATTTTATTATTTTAATGTGCTTAGGCGTATTGCAGATTCTTTAGTGTCAAATATCTCTTCCTTCCAAATCAAAAGAAAATATGAACCCATTTTTGTATCCCCTATGAATAAATTGGTGCTTATTAATCATAATTTTCAGAGAACATTTATTTTATTTTATTTATATTTATTTCTATTTTCCAAATATACAATAATACTTTATGGTATTTAAAAATGATTCCTCAATTTCTCATATTTTGTGTTTATAATTATGTGTGTTTGTGCATATTTATTATCTCTTATCTAGTATTATACATAGAAGATTTTATATAAACCTATTAGTTTTCACTTTATCATTTATTGACACTTTCTTTTGCAATAATTAAGCAAACTTCAATCTCCCTAAGTGCATGTCTTAAAAGGTGCCATCAGTAAAGAGGTGGGCAGGCCTTTAGTGCTTTGTGAGATATATTTTTATTTATCTATCATTCCTATATCCATTCTATCTTCCTCAAAGATGACCCCTTACTTATCTCCATCCATCTTACATCCTTTAGTTATATTAGTACCTATATTTCTTACTACATCAGACTGATCTCATGTAGTCTTATTTGACACTTATCCCTTGCCTACCACACCAACCCTATCAATGTAGTTCCAAACATGTCAGCTTGATATTCACAACTATATCATCGAGTTTGACATATTTTGATGTCAATCAACCCATTTTGAACTACATCATGATAGGTTGATGTTATTAGATTAACTTTTAGGTGGGTTAGGGATATTCATCATTATAATTTATACAAGTCATCATTTCATTCCAATAGGGAGAGACATTAATTATGATTTGTTGTTGCCCACAATTTTCCCCTCATCTACACTTGGAGGAGTTATTTCTTAGGTTCTTATCCTAAAGAAAAGTTTGTCTTGTGGAGTCTTGGAGATACATTAAGAGGAGTAATTTTAGCCTAGATATTGAGTCATCCTTTGAGATATTCACAACCCCAACAATATCTTACAAAACACCATTGGCCAATGGGGAGATTGAGGCTCGACAAGGTCCTCTTAAAGGTATGTATATTATAACCCTGGATCTTTTATTTATTAGATATAAGTTTCATTAATTTTAATTATTGAATCATTGTGTATCTCTATTTAAGATTTCTCTACACTTATACTTAATGTGGATATAAAATTTCTTGAAGTTTCCATCTGCCCATTTTAGGTATCCTAGGCCTCCATTTGCCTACCATTACTCATTACCCATTCTTATGTTTCTAACCCTTCCCTATTACTTAAATTATTTATTTAAAATATTAGAATACTTACAAACAAATATCTAGCTAGATCCATTTCATTGGGTTACTGGCCTAAATGCTTTAGAAACATTTCATTTGACATTGTGTTGTAGGTGTTGCTCTTGCTAGGTTTACAGATCCATTTTATCACATCCTACGTAATTTATTTATCATTGGGATATTTTTGATTAACCTTATCCAAGTTTAGATATTTAGAGATAAGATAGTTGATGGAGGATACTATCCCATTGCATACATTCCAATGAACTTGACATGAAGATTACCATTGCCTTCAAATTTTTAGCCATTTATATCGAACAACTTGATACAATTTTGTAAAAATATTATTTTCAACAAGTTGTATCGAATAGATTGATATAACTCTGTTGCTATTTTTATTCATTAGCCAATTATATTGAATAGGTCAATACAATTTTGTCTCTTCATTTTTCTGAGTCAACTATATCATGCAATGTAATATAGTTATGTATTCATATTTATCTCTAGCCAACTATTTAAACCATACCAATAATTTTATGTATCAATTTCCATTCTCATAAAAATGTATCTAACAACTCGATATAGTTCTACTTCTAGTCCTATTTACAACTCTATTTCCAGATTTACTTTCTAGCTAACTTTATCAAATAACTCAATACATTTATGGGATAGTTTCATCCTTTTTAGCCAACTATATTTGCCAGACATGATAAAATTCTATATTCAACCCTTTTTAACAAAAAAATGCATTGATCAACTTGATACACTTTTATTCCTATTTATAATTTTGTGTGTACATAGACTGCATCAATTAGTTTGATATAATTTTTTACTGTGTGTATAATTGCGTTGGCTATAGATGATACAGATTTGTTTATTTATTTTTTAGGTATACAAAATATTAATTTCAAATATTAATAATATATTTCATTTCAAGTTGGTTGCCTATTTATTTAAATTCATTAAATGATACAAATTGGTTTTTGATATTGATTTTTAAAATTAATTTTCTATTTATTTAGATTTTTCTAGAAAATATGTTCTAATAGTTTTCAAACTACTTAGTGACTATTATGAAGGGCTATGTAGTGATTTATTTATAGACATCATGGTGTGAAGGGTTTTCCATAATAATCATAGCCATAGTATAACATTAAACATGCAATTCAATTTCCACGTGCCTCACAATATATCTTAAAATGCTTAGGAATCCCTCTTTATGAAACATTAGGAAACCATCCATCCATTTAGTTTTGTAGTGAGCCTATGTAGAGCATATCACCTAGGAAAGTTACTCTCATCATACCCTCAAAACTAGTTCTAGTGGGATACATGCATAGTTTACTCTCTATAGTTAGTGCTATGAAATATTGGGCCGACACTAATCAATGAACAAGCAAGTATATTTGAGTGCCCATACTATCAATCAAGTCCTTCAATTACATCTACCTAATCTTATTTTCAGAATGATAGTTAGCAAAGATAATTATATTTAAATTTATTTCTTGATATTGTATGTTGTATTACATATTGCTTAAACTAGCATAGATATTTTTCCCTAATTGCACATCATATTTAACTAACTAAGTGTTTTCTTTAGTATAATCTTTATAGTTAAGTGTATTTGGTCCCTGTGCAAGGAATTCCTTCAATATAATGCCAATTAGGGATTTGATAGCATAGGTTATATTAGACAAAAATATTAAGACTACTAGGCCTAATGGCTCCTATTCAAGTATAGGATGTTTACAATATATAACACAATCATGTTTTTAACATGATTGCATTAGTATATAACATGATCATGTTATTAACATGATCGTAGTATTTGAATTTGAATTCAATTCCTGTACCATTTGGCTCGGGAATGGATTGGATTCCTGAGCCAAAGGCTTGGACTATCAATGCACAATCAAGTATTGAAAGGTATGAAAATAAACAATAAATTTCAACTTTGATTGCCAAATACACCAAGAATTTCAATGTGAAACTTAAAAAACTTGATACCATCGCAATGAGCATGCTCTCCTCTTTCAAAAATATTATTTTTATATTTTTGGACTAATTGAAGTTTCAAACTATATCTATTTCTAACTATACCTTTTTTAGGCCACTACATGTTGCAAATATACATGCCTATACATGTTCATGTAATTTGTGTTTCATTGATCCAAGTGAAAAAAAATATATGGTGTTGTAGTACACTTAATTTTACCCACATTCAAAAAAAATAAATTGATTTATTTTTTAGGTAGTTAGGCCTGACTCACAGATGATTATCCATTTCTTTGTCAATTTTTAGGATCCAGTTACTTGCAAAATTCATAAAAAAAGTATTCATTGAAAAATATAAAAAAATATAGGTGACATGCTACAAGATTTTATCTAAATTTCCCCAAAGGGTTTCAAATAATATTAAAATCTACTCAAAAAATGGTGCACGTCACGACCATCTATCTACTATGTTTTCTAAAAAAAAATAGAGTTCCTCTTCAAATTTTAGATGTTTGACCTAGTTATACTTAACCATTTTAATTTTTTTTAGTGTTTTGGAAACTAGACTTGAAATGATACATTTCATATTTTAAAACTATCTTCAAATTTGGAGTGTAGATATCTCAAATTGTCTATAGAAGTTTAAATTTTTGAAATTTTAAAAAAATCATGTCCACGAGTAGGCCACTTTTTGTCCCCCAACTTTATGCACTTACCCATACCTATTCTCCTCTATGTCTAAAATGATGTGTTGAAGCCTATATGTGAGTGATACCTCTCTAGTGTATATTGTGACAAAGGATATCAATAGTATAGTTGTCTAATTATGTAACAACATGACACATCCACTCATGTGTGTGTGTGTGTGTGTGTGTGTGGCCATACATCACCATTATGCATATATATCCATCCTCTACTTTATTTTTGATATCATGTATTGAATCCTACAAGTCCATGATGTGTCTCTTATGTATATTATGATAAATGATCTCAATAAGATATATTCCTCCTCTCCCATATATATGGTTATGCATACAACACCCTTATGTGTACACATCCTTCCTCTCCTATATTTTGTTATCATGTGTTGAAGCCTATAGGTGCATGGTACCTATCCAATGTAGATTGTGAAAAAGATAATACAGTCTTCTAATTATGTAACAGTGGCACATCTACTCATAGGATTTCTCTTAGCAGCATCCATGTCCATTATCTACTCTCTCTGAAGGTCCTACCATATACTATTTCTATGTTTCTCTTTGATTTTCTCCCCCTATTTCTCTAATATTACCCATCATCTCTCCCATTAGTAAGAGGTCATAAGTATCACTATTCCAACCTTAAATAAATAACTAAGAATAGTTATTTCATATTGCATCACATGTATGAATGCCATATTTTTGTGTAAAATTAGCATTCACATTTTACCTATGATAAGTTTGACTTTGGTTAGATCCTATTTAGATTATTTTACTCAAGTTAGGTTAATATTTGAATATTATTTTCACTCTATGTACCTAACACTATTATGTTAGTGGATAACACATGTGATATGTTTTCACAACCTTTTAATTGGAGAGGTCTGTCAAAGTTATAAATATTTATTATTAAAATAATCTTTTTAATTCTCTATAAATTAATGGGATATCCCTCACTTTCAAATCATGGAGATGAATTGAGGGTTTATTGTATTTTTGGCATTGAGTTTATATAACATAGCAATGTGGTACTGTTCTGCCCAATCTTATCTAGCCTATTTATTCTATGGGCGACTTGATCTATCTCTATGATAGATGTTTTGGATCCTGGTCAGGGTCCTAAATTGTTATATGGTGTTAGAGTGGGTACCTTTTTTTATTGGAATTTAAATGAGGATTTTAGTATGTTTCATATTTTTATGGCATTAATTTGTTTACTCTTCATTATTTTTAAAACTTCCCTTGATAGTATGACCATGATCCATCTCCGTGTTTTATACCACATCTAGTATCCCCACCACCTATCAAAATTTTAGTGTTTGAGTAGTGGATCCATACCACATGCATATCTCTTTTAATTTTATAATCAAATGTTCATTTAAATTTTGTGTAACATTGTCAGAGTGTGGATTAACCCAACTTGTAGTCTTGTGTAGCTCATCACTATTCTAAAGAATCACTTTTTTTCAGAACTTCATGATCACCTCATGAGAGACATATATTATAGTCATCATCTTCCACTCAAGGGGAATGGATGTGCACTTCTTCCTAGAGTTTTTTCTAACCACTTTTTTAAGTTTAATTTTTGTTATGAATGAGCCTTATAATGAGTACTTGTTCCTAGTTTAACTTGGTAGTTACAATGGCTCAACACAAATATATTATGATAATATGGATTAGTGTCCATAGGGGCACTTTAAATTAAACTATATATATATATATATATATATATATATATATATATATATATATATATATATATATATACATATACATATATATAAACTTGGTAGTTACAATGGCTCAACACAAATATATTATGATAATATGGATTAGTGTCCATAGGGGCACTTTAAATCAAACTATATATATATATATATATATATATATATATATATATATATATATATATATATATATATATATATATAGTTTGATTTAAAGTGCCCCTATGGACACTAATCCATATTATCATAATATATTTGTGTTGAGCCATTGTAACTACCAAGTAGTTTAACTTGGTAGTTACAATGGCTCAACACAAATATATTATGATAATATGGATTAGTGTCCATAGGGGCACTTTAAATCAAACTATATATATATATATATATATATATATATATATATATATATATATATATATATATATATATATATATATATATATATATATATATATATATATATATATGTGCATTAGTATCTCATAAGGACCCAAATGCTTATGTATTATATGATATACTCATGTAAAAATTCTCAATTAATTAGATGCTTCCATGTGGGAACAAATAATTCCATAATGAGTATTGACTTGGAAGGTCATATGAGATACTAATGCATATATATATATATATATACATACATATATATATATATATATACATATATATATATATATATATATATATATATATATATATATATATATATATATACATATATATATATATATATATATATATATATATATATATATATATATATATATATATATATATATATATATATATATATGCATTAGTATCTCATATGACCTTCCAAGTCAATACTCATTATGGAATTATTTGTTCCCACATGGAAGCATCTAATTAATTGAGACTTTTTACATGAGTATATCATATAATACATAAGCATTTGGGTCCTTATGTAATCTTACATCAACCAAAAACATGCTCATAGTTAGTTGATATTAAATTATGATGAAGTATTTAACTATTTTGATGGTCTCTTGATCCCTAATTTTGATGGGACTTATGATTTATAACCAAGTACATCATGATGTTAGTACTTTAGGGTCATAGAGTATGAATTGTACTAAGAAACCAAGTCTACAAATGTATTTTTGGTAATCTAGTAAGTAAAATGATGGAAGTAACTATATAACCACATTAAATCTATCCATGTCAGCATAATTAACATGAATTAGTTGATGAAATAATTAAATGTAAATATTATCTAACATGTTAGTGATATATGATAGGTGAGTTACATAGTAGCTAAGGCCAAATGAGGTGAAATATTAACTCAGTTGATGGTAGTAACAATAAATGCCAAGATAGAAGAAATCACATTAACTAGTTATTAGTAGAAATTACACAAATTGGTGACATGCAAAACTCTTAGAATCCTGTAAAAGGACAACACCTAAGATTGAAAAATAGGAGGATAGGTTAGCCATAGTAGAAATGTTGTCAAATTTTTTACAAAGTTCAAGGAAAGAATATAAATAATTCTCTAATGGAGAGAGGGATAGTAAAATAAATCATGATATTACTAGTGTGATGGAACACCTTGTAATATTGACTTGTTAAGTGATGGAAAATTTTATTAATACCATGGTTAGTGAATTTTTGTCTAATTATCCATGAAATATCACTTATATAATTCAATTTAATGTTTTTATATATGGTGTGATATTCAACAATGTCTTCCTCTATATAGGATAAGTGTTCAATAAAAATCATGTGTGTGTGTGCTATCATTTATTGTGTGTTAGTTTTCTTTGATATAATAGTATATAAGACACCCCAAGTATTATTTAAATCATGGATATAAACATGAGATAATGCCTAAAATTTCCATTTCTAGCTAACCTTGACCCATTCCAGTTTCTCTCTACACCTTGATTAAGTATGTAAGGATACTTGCTTGATATGTAGGCATGGTTAGATAGTGTTGGGGAATATGCATGTGAGACATGAATAGTGTACATGACCAAAACATTTACCATAATTATTGGGTTTTTCTCCAATATAGGTAATTTTTTTACAATGGTAAGGAGGGCTGACGTATTAGATCTCATTAGAAAACATTGAATCAGTAGGATCATATGCAAGAAAATTTTGAAATAAACCACCCCAACTATGGAATTTAGGAGCCAAGTAAATGGGTGGAAGATAATATACATAATGTACTTTATGAGGTGTTTTTATTTGAAATTACAATGCATTTACATCCATGGATCATAATATATGTCATAAAAAATAGTAGAAACTATGGACAAAAATAATCATAGATGGAACAACACATGGAGTGAATGAGGGACCTAGACATATTTTGGACCAAAGCTATTGATCTTTGGTGGGGTGGGGTGTTGAATAGTTACATGTTTTAGTTCTATGTAGCCACATAATCTTATCAAATACCAGTTTGTTCATCAACCTAGATGTTCATATTTTAATAAGTTATTGATAGATAACAAAAAGTTGATGATAGATAGTGGAATAGAGAACTTACCAATGATAATATAAGTTCATACATGTGTGAGTACCATAGAAGTTAGAATTTGAAAATGACATGTTTTATTTAAGGTAGAAAAGAAGGAAAAATAAACATGGAGGAACTAGATAGGCATGAACTTTGAAGGCACAAGTATGACAAAATTTGGTGGAAGGTGATGGACAAAAAATACCTTGGGAAAAGGGGAGATTATGACTCAAGAGATGCCACAAGGATGTGTGATATTTTGACATAAAATTATGCATCATTTAATTAGAATGAACTCTAGAAAAATAAGCTAAAATTCCCAAAGAAGTAGAAGACATATGAGGAGAGATTTCCAAGTAAATTCCCTTTTTCCTTAAACTTGAAGATCATGCTCCTATAATTTACCCAAAACTAGATGAAATCGACCAAGATATAGACCATCTCTCAAACATAAGAGATTTTATTGAATAATAAGGAGAAAGAATCATGTTATAACACATAATTCCTTACCAAGCAAATATGTCACTGGTCACATAGCCTACAGAAACATTGAGTGAAATAATGTATGGTATGCCACTAATATAAGGATGTTGAACCCATAAGATGCAAAGTAAAATAAAATACTATATGGTAGGAACTAAAATATTGGTGAACAACCAACAAATTATTTAATCAATAGAAAGAACCATAATAAAGCCTATTATAGGAATTGGTGTAATTTCACTATGATTAGGGGGAACAAGAGGTGCCCATAGAGGAATACAAAGTTTATGTGTGTATTCAGTCAGTGCACCAATATAATATACACCTAAGGTTTTAGTTGTGCCTATATATGCTTCTTAATTTTTTTAGAAGTCCTTGAGTTTGGATAAATATCATAGTGTAGAATGTCATAGAGCATGTTCATAACTACAATCTCATTTGGTATGCAAAGGAAATAAAATTGTTAAAGCACATGACATGATATTTTTCCTTGTATTTATTAGATCATTACCACACTTAGTATTAAAATATTAATCAAAACCATGCCATTTTTTATTATGTCCTCTTGATGGTAGCCTTTTTAAAATAATTTGACATGTCTAAGTGTGAGAAGTAGAGTATTAATGAACTAAAGGAAATAAAATATGATGTAACAAAGAACATATACACATACAATGTTAGGATCCAAAATCTAGTTTTCAATCTATCTATTGATATTCATCTAGTAAAACATGTGCACAATGGTTTTTTAGAGGCTTAATTTCACCCTTTCAACGAGCCCTATCTATGATGAAATTCACTGAACATAGAGAGGCCCTTGAGGTAGCATTAAGATTTGAATCCATTAGAGATGAATATAATAGAGTTATCCCATTCATGGAGGTGAATATTACCTAAATGGAATCACAAATATAAATAATTACAACTAATAATGGATAGGATTCTCATATTGGGTTGTGGTGTACCGACTACAAGGTAAAGAGACATCACAACAACAACCCAAGGAGGAATGTGAAATCCCTCATTTATTCATAAAAAATATGTCATGAATGCCATGATAAGGGAAATTTACCTCACCATAAGCACACAACTCAAACCAAGGTATCTCTACTAAAATATTTGTGACACCTCCACCCACAATAGGAAAGGCTACATGGTCAATGAGATCTATGAGATGAGAGGCCGAAGTGCACTGTAGGACACTATAGGATAAAAAAACCTATGGTTATTATAAAAAAAACATGGATACATGGGCCATGTTAGGGAATTCATAATTGGAAGGTTTCCCATACACATTTATTAAAAGTGAACGCAACTGAACTAGTACTAATGTGACTACCTCAAGTACCACACTTTTAGGTATTATCAAGGTGACCATAAGGTAAAAGAGTTCCTATATTTATTTTACATGCTCATAAAAAATATATTCCTAAGAATAATGTTGGCATGATCATGACAGGGAAAATTTTAGTGGCCCATATTAAAAAAAAATCAAGGTCACTAGGTGAATCAATTTCATAATGGTGGTGAATTAGGTTAGAAGGCGTATAATAGTCTAGGTGAATTATAAGGTGACATCATGAATTATTCTAATTGGACCATGCAATCAAGTAGCTTTAATATGTAATTGGGTAGATACAACATGCATCCATCAAAATGCATCACATATTTGGTTGATTGCATCATGCATTTTCCCAATTGTAAAATGAAGTTAGGTGACTGCATGATACAATTGAGAAATTATGTGATGCATTCAAGGGAATGAATGATGTAGAGAATACAGTCACCTGACTACATCATCTAGTCATCCATAGATATAAGTGGTTAAATGTGTAGGAGAATCAAGTGATGGAACACGAAAAATATTTTTTTTACAAAATAAACTTCCCTAAACATTAAATATTATTAGGTATTTGGATTCCTCTAGAAAATATATACAATTTCAAAAATAAATTATTGTAATCTAAGTCCTATGCAAAATTTATGGACTTGGGAAGCTGGGGAGTTGGTGTTACACTTGTAAATGGGTCATTCATTTGCAAGTGCAATGCTGACTCCCAAAATTCCCTACGCCTTAATTTGAGTCCGTATGCAAAATTTAAGGCGTATGAGTCCGTATGTCATCTATAAAATTATAGGTTAACTTCAATATGTTTTAAAATTGGAAGAATATATAAGGAATGATATCCAACCCCAAGTATAACTTAATAAATAGGAGATGATATCATCGATGCATTACCTCTCTTACACTTAGATGGAATGAAATTTATGCTAAAGAATCTTATGGACAATTAGATAAGAAAACATGACACTTAAGTACATACAATAGACCAAACATGATGGTGTGATGTAAGGATAACCCAAAATGTAGCCTATGATCAAGAACTGGTAAAAATTGTAGACATTAATAGATGATCAGTATATGACATTATAATGAACACCAATTCTAACATCAACTTTATCATAGAAAATGCTTAGTGGAAGATGGATAAAACTAACTTAAGACCCTCAACACACATTTTTTTCATGTTAAACAAAACCCATACTCAATGCATGGTAATTATGTATAATGTTCATGTTGAGATAATGGGCACATAGTTTCAAGTAGAATTTGAGGTGACCAAGCTCACTAAGGAAAAAAAACTACCAAGATTTACTTGGTAGACCTTGGTGTTATGCCAACATTGCAAATATGCAGTTTAAAAAGTGCTACATAAGTTTTGAGAATAGGAAAGAATGTGTCATGATTCCTATATCAAGCGATCAAGGCTCCCCTATGTCAAAAGTGTTGAATTTTAGGATGAGATAAAAAACATCTACAACATCATAGTGTAAGGATTAGAGAACCTAGATCCAAATGGGGATAGTGTCTTAAGTTGGGATGAGGTAAAGTTCATTTCTAACACCATGAGAGTTGACTATGAAATATGGGTATAGGAATCTTGTGAGATTACAGGAGGAAAATGTGGCATTGTTTAATAAAATATTAAAGATTCACCACTAATAAAATCATTGTTGGCCAAAATTCACCCTTCCTTGATTGCTAAAAAAATATGGGTACCATATAATCTATCTATGGTAAGAAGAGTATTCAACATTAGTAATGGAAACTTACTACATTACCCTGATATGATGGATCCATGAGTACGACCTAATTTGTACATGAACTTGAATAATGTATCCCAAAGGAGAAGGATCATTTGAGTGTTTTAGTATACAATCTAAAGAGAATTATTGCACATTGGTGGGCTACTCACAAGCCAAGTCTCCTCATTTTCATAATAGTTAAGGATGCCACATGCTCTATATTTGAGCATAGTAATGACTAACAAAAACTATGTATAAAGAGTGGTGATTCTAATACATGGATGAATATCCATGCATGTGAATACAAATGGACAAGGTACACACCTTGTTTCCCACAAAACTATATGTTCATGTGTTCTATTGAACTATGAAGAATCGGGCCCATGTTTGGTATGTTGTCAATAAGATGTGTCAGCAATCAAAAATTATGATTGAATAGTCCCAAGGGAGTAATTCATCAATACTTTTATTTATACTCATATAATCCACACTTATTTGAACTATTGTAATGTATATGTTCTATTATTATAAATGATGATGCCATAATATAAGAATAGTTCAAACAAATATGCAAAGAGAATGAGCTCATGCCCCCCAAGTTAGGTAATGATTCAAAATTAATAGTGATGAAAATCATGATGATGAGGTAGTGTGGATTGGATGAAAATAGTATTATTTGATTGAGAATTATAAGAATGTAAACAAGGTAGAGGAAGAACCCCAAGATTACACCTCTCATCATTTATGAGTCAAAAAATTGTTACAAAGCTATAGGTGATCAATGTGAGCAATAATCAACATAAAAGTTACCTGGAACCTTTGAAAACCACTAAAGAACACATCATCTCAGAAGAAAAACTCAAGATAATTACCATTGGGCTTAAATCATCTAATACAAAATTGGTTCCCATCATCTAACTACTTTGGTAATTCTGAGACATCTTCCCAAGAAGATACATGTAAATGATGAGTATGCATTCTTATTTTGGAAAAATAGAGATCACATTGGTAGATAACACAAAACCCATGAAGAAGCATCCATTCAGAATGAAATTAAACTTATGATCCAAGGTTAAGGTATAGATTGATAATATGTTATTTACCAATGTAATGTATCTAGTCATGAAATATGAATGGGTAAGCTCGATGGTTGTTAGCATCATGAAGGACATTCACTATTGCATATTTATTGAATATCATCTCCTAAATTACACGTGCATCATAAACCCATTTCAAACTCCCTTCATTGAGGAAATTCTCAAGGGAGTAGTTGGTTACAAAATCTACACCTTCACTAGTGGGTTTTCATGTTAACAACAAGTGCAAATTAAAGTTGAGGATATTCGTAGGAATACTTTTCTATTTAATGGGGTTCATTTTCCTATGATGTCATGTATTTTATCTTGAGCAATGTGCTTTCCATTTTCTCATGCATCATTATAGCATCTTTCAAAGACCTTTTCTATCATTTTCTCTAAGTGTATCTAGATGACATGATAGTCTACAAGTTGGTAAAAGAACATCACAACAATTTATGCCTCATGTTTGAATGATGTTGACATCTTTAAATATCTCTTAATTTAAATAAATGCATTTTTGAGACACCCTTTGACATACTTTTTATCCATTTGATTTGAAAAAATGACATCTTGTTTGACCCTACTAATGTGGCCATCTATCTTCATTTAGAGGTGCTTACCATCCAACATGAAGTGTGCACATTTTTAGGACACACTGCATACTAAAAAAACTTCATTTATCACTACACTAAGATTGTTATGCCACTAGAATAACTTTTGTGTAAGAATGATGCATGTATGTGGGATGAGATGAAAAATAAGTCATTTGACACATTGAATTAAGAACTCATGAGCATGCCTATCCTCTAATTTCAAAATTTGTTGATCCTCTTTCATGTACATGTTGGTGCATTAGGGATAAAAATAGGCACTATCCTAGCTCACCCAGCTGATGATAAGATGGACCATCCCAAATAATTTTCTAGTAGAAAGCTAAAAACATATAATAAAAACTATACAACCATTGAGCGCAAAGCATTGGCAATGGTGTACACACTATAATTTTTTTAATAACACCTGTTAACCATGCCATTTATTTAATTCAATGAACATGAGGCATTGAATTACCTAGGAAACAAGCCAATTCTTTAAGGAAGGATCTACCGATGCATTACATTGTTTCATGAATTCTAATATTCTTTGGTTGTAAAGCTTGGAAAGTAATTTTTTTTCCTTGACCACCTATCACACATCAATACAAGTGAGGATGTTCATAAAATTTAATATATCATAATGGATGCTTAGATGTATTTAATCCAGTGCATTCATGAGGATCTTGGAGACATTTTATCTTTTATTGAATCTAGTATTGCTCCTAACAACCTTTATACCAAGGAAAAGAAACAAATAGCTATCAACATTTCCCTATATCAGCTATTTGGTGGAGAAATTTACAAGATCAGGTATGTCAAAGACCTGAGTACATGTATTTATGAACATGAACACCCAAAAACAATACAATAAGGACATGAAGGCATTTAAGGAGGCCACATTTTTTGAGAAGTAACTATGTGGAAGATCTTACTTTTTGGCCTCTAGTGGCCTAAGTTATTCCATGATGCTAAAGAAAATGTGCACATATGTGATATATACCCGTGAATGGGAAAACCCAACCATCATAATGATATTCCCTTGATCCCAATTTTGGCCCAAAAACCCCTTGAAAAATTGGCTATTGACTTTGTGGGTCCAATCTCTTTAGCTATACACATAATTAACACATGTTATATTCTTACCACCAATAACTATCTTACTCACTAGGCTGAGGAAATGTAAACACATAATTTTTTCGCAACAACAATAACATAACTATTATTGGATAATATCATTAGTCACTATGGGCACTACCCTTTGAGCTTTAATAGTGATCAAGGAACCCATTTCATCAATGTGACCATGCACATATTACTACCTGATTTCATGGTTTTGCATCATAAGACTACCCTCTACCACCCAAAATAAAATGGGGCTGCAAAGGCATTTAACAGTATTATTCAATAGACACTAACTAATATTTTTTATATCGAGTGAAAAAAATGAGATAACCATATGTGGGTAGTACTCTTTGTTTATAGGGCAAGTTAAAAGAAACTCAATATCTCCACTCCCTTTCAGATTGTGTTTGGGATAGATGTAGTTTTCCCTATGGAATTTCTAGTTCCATATTTTTGCATTGCACATATAGGTTAAATAGAATACAAATTCTCACTCGATGCATGCCTAAAAGACATCATTCGTCTAGATAAAAGGCACATTATCACTCGATAGATCCAAACCATGGGGAAGGCTCGATAAAAGTTATGACATGACTAGTACATAAAGGGCAAGATATTTGTTAAAGAAGCCCCCATTTTACTTTATGATTCTAAGTACTTGAAACATCCAAAGAAGATTCGAATCCATTAGCTAGGACCTTAAATCATCCATAATATCCTAGAAATGAACATGTGCAATATCCTTATGTTGGATAGTGAAGTGATCCCTAGACATTTCAATGGTAACTGACTCAAGCCATACCATACTTAGCATTCTTGAGCCATATTGTAATAATCTTATGCCATTAGTTTCTTGTATTATGTTTGGTATATTACTGTCATATAAGTTAGTTTGCACACATTAACTATGTTTTTGCTTCGTAATAACATGTGCAACCTTACCCAACCTATTAATTTTTCTGGGAGAGTTTTGTTGTGCTATTTTTGTAATAATCTCTCTTAATTAAAGTCAGCCTACTAGGCTAGGCAACTAAAGAGAGTGCAATATTAGAAATATTGTTAATGAACGTAAAGCTTGTGATCATTACAATGGTAGATCTAAATATGTTTAAGAGTTTTATGTTACTACCTTTTTTCCCCCACATAACTAGCCTTTCAAAATCACATCACGCTCTGCGAATATGGTGAAATTGAAGACAACAAAAAAGTTATTACTATGCTAGAGGACTAGGCATAGGATTTAATTGTTGAAGCTTAGATGCGCACGAGGGAAAAGTAACCAAAAATATGAAAAGGAACGTTACTAGGTAAGAAAACTTGCTAGGAATGAAGTGCAATGCCAAAGAGTGCATGAAACATAAGGAAAATATCATGCCAAAGAAAAATGTGTACAAGATGATGTCCTAAAATTTAAACTTTAGATTCAAAATTCTGGTAGTTGTCACGTAACTATGCTAGTCGTCACACACAAGATTAAATGCAAAAATACCTTGAGCAACTAGAGTAATTACAAGTGTGGGGATGGTAAATAAATGTAGCATACTGAAGTGACGCTAATGTATTTTCAGCCGTATGGCTCATATTGTCAAGGAACATTTTTGGGTGGTATAAAACTCACAATGAAATTCATAATAATCACTATCACTTTCAAGAAGGTTTGATGCTCCATAGATTGCTTTGTTAGCAGAAGAGTATAGTGAGAATTCAGGGTCAAGGCCAAGGCATTGAGATTTAAAGCACTAATCCTACAACACTACGAGATTATGTTTTGAATGCTAGAAATATATATCCAAAAAGGAGACAGACGAGAAATTTAGGGACTGTCGTAAGTTTCACCATTAAAGCTTTGTAAAACTTGGGCCAAGCTATGCCCTCTCATTTCCAGAAGCAGTAAAAACATAAAAAAATTAGGGATTTCAAGAGATAAACGAAAAAGGGTCTCCACAACAGAATTTAGGCCCATAAAAAGGAAGAATCAGAAGATGGAAGCAATCACAACACGTTCCAAAATCTTGATCACGGAAGAGGAACTAAGAGCTGACCCAGTGTTTAGTAAGGAGGTTGTTGTCGAGGAAATGGATGAGCAAACAGTGAATACCTAAAGTGTTTCTAAGATGAAAAATACAACCAGGATACTACAAGGAGAGGAATGGGAGACACATCTTGTGCAGTGCAAAGTTAAGGACTACAACCATCAATGAGGAAGCAAATAGACCGACTAGAGAAACGATTACATGGTGGACATTAGAAAGAAGACTAATTAATGTGCCACCTTGTTCGATGTATCTGCTCGATAATCAATTGAAAAGGTGGGAGTTCTCTAGCTATTTGAGCTCCCCTATTTTGGCAAACCAGATAGCTTGGTGAACTTCCTATTATTGCATGTTCATGAGAACCCGATTTATTTTTTTGGACGGAGAATGAAGATCTCAGTAAAATGAATCATTAATTCCAATGTACTTCCTTAATCAGGCGAAGACATCAAGTGAGCGCTTCCAAACTTAGCTGAGACAGAGAGGACCAATCAACTACTCAACTACAAGAAGTAAAAGTTCACTTTTAATAAATATTAAATTACAGATTCTGAAACAAAGGTATCCGCACACTTCGGAAGCACAAAGCTAGTAGTAGACAATAGGTGAACCGATATGTACAAGTAATTTATGTACACACTATCCAAGTAAATTGTGGATGCCATCATTGAGGGCATAGAAAAATCACACTATATATATGGAGGCCTTTTTTGGGGTGCCACCTTGATATTGATAGTACTCGATGATATTGGAATCCTAGATTGTTACAATGACAAGAAATGTTATTTCCGATTTAAAAACGAGTCATAGTATCTATAGCAAGTAATACAAGGCTAAAATGGAGATATGGTTTGATAATATGGTCACAAATTTTAGGGATGAGTGGTGCTTTACAAGATACTTGTTGAATGCATGCGTAAGATGAGTAGAATTTTTCATTATGAAAAATTATAGTCTCACATGTATTTTATTGTCAAATGGAGATACTTATGGGTGTGAAACACCATTATGATTTAACACAAGCTACTTTGTGGACTCTATTACAATAATAGTTGATGCAAATCATGTTTCAATTAATATGGAAGGACTAGATAGTGACTAAAACATCATAAAGATGATGTTGACTTTTCCAGGAAACGATACATTAAGGGATGAGGAAGTCATAAATGATGATAATGCCATTGATCTTCAAATAAAAGTAACAATGACAAATAACTTACATAGATTGTACTCCCTACAGAAGTTAAGGAATAAGGAAGGGAGTTCAGTAGCATGAAGACTTGAGGTTTCAGTCAAGACAAAAAAAATAAAAATCAAATGACTTTCAAGAAGCCCAAGAAGAGAAATCATAGGTGAGAGGGGATATGTTTTAAGACCACAAGCTTTCTAGCTCATATGAAAATAACAAACCCATGATAAAGCAGAGGGCACAAATAGTCAATTCACTACTAGTAGTCCAACCCCAACCTAAGGACACTCGAGTGCCTATAATAGATGGAGGAGTATGGAGTGGTTTTAATTTGCAAGAGAAACCACATAGTGAGATATAATATAGTGTGTAAGGATGAGGCAAAGAAGAGACCCTAAGTGCAATTTTTTTTGAGATGGCTCTCAAGACAAGAGTCAAGACTTCCATAAATACCCAAGCAGAAATGGAAATAATTTTGGGTGGGCTTAATGATCCTAAGGCCGAAAGATAGAAGACTACTGTACTTGAGAAACCTAGGGAAAATTAAGGTAGAGGACAAAATAGTACACATAATGACATAGGGGCTCAAGAAGAGGTGTCCAATGCATAGAATGGCTCAAGGAAAGATGAGGAAGGTGAGTTAAATAGGACTAGTAGAGAAGGTGAGGAAGATATTATCCCAAGGCTTGAAGTGTTTGATATTGAAACATCGAATGAGGTGAATCCAAAAAGTGGGAAATGCAAGCTCATCAAGGAGAATCTTGACCAACTCACACAAGAAGATGAGCGACCAAAATCATAGGTCATTGACAAGATGATTGTCAGAGAAATAGTTTAACAAGAAATCATTGATGAGGACCTACACATCTGGGATTTCATAAAAACATGAAGTTCATCAGTGTAGGAATGAAGGCAAAGTTGTATTTGCTTCAATGCAAACATGGTTGAGCTAGTGTTTTAAGTTCCTATTAGCATCATTGAGGACCAAGAACCAGACATGACCCTATATGAACCCCAACTCATCGATATCCTAAAAAAAAGTAGTGGTAAATAATGTAGCAGTAAAAACATAATATGACAAAAATTTAGTATGAAAAAACATCCTAAGGACAAAACATAGCAAAGAAAAAATGTAATGGTATTGGCAATGTCATGAAGATGACACAACTTTCAACCAAAGGTCTAAACTCATGAAACCACATTTTTCTCTATTATTTTTCTTGTAAATTTGGTGCATTACCTTTCCACTATGAAATGTTAACTACTTCACCAAAATGAACTAGAAAACAAATAAACAATATGATAATCACTAAAATGTCCCAATTATGCTCTTCACAACATTTTTGTGACATTACCAATTTCCTCGCTATGTTTTGTCGTCAAGACATTTTTACCATACTACCCTTTTTTCATACTATGTTTTTATTGCTACATTTTTTACCGCTACATTTTTATTCACTACGTTTTTGTCTGCTACGTTATCACATAGAGCCAACTCATCTATGTCAACCCATTTAGTTTCAATGAATTTGATGTTGGAACTACACTGATTAAAATGGTGACAAAGGTGGGTTGTAAGATCATCACGAATCATACTACTATCCATGACCAAATGGTGAATGTGTAGAAATTATAATAGTGTCATATTTGGGAATAAAATAATCTAAGAGTTTTAGATCTAGATCTATTAGATTTGTGTCAACACACTTTGAAGGACCACCCTAACCTCTTAGACAAGGTAGACTTAGAAAGTGTCCAGATAGTAGAAAAAGTGAGTATGTTGGTGGTTCACATTATACAAAGGGTAAAATTCACTAGGCAAAAGATCCAAGATGCATGGGATTGAGAATAGATTGAATATTTTGAGAAACTTTATGGATACGAGGACATCTTAAATAAACTAGGTGAAAAAGTTTCCAAAGATGAGGTTTTTGAATTATATTTAAAAATGTTTATTAATTTCATCACAATTAAATGCAAAGTGGTAGAAGTAGGATGTCCTAGCCATGTAGGTATATTTGAATAATTTTAAGGCCAAACAAACCCATATTCTAAAATAAGGAGAAGACATTTGCCCAAAAATTAGTGTTAATCAACAAAAGCTTGAAGAAAGCTTCAAGGGTCTACAATGTTAGATGGTGGAAGATGAACATGCACTAGAATATGACCTAAATTAAATGATTATAAGGGTCAATGATATAAATGGATAAGGTGAAGGGGATTATTGAGTACCTACTTGAATTTCAAGGTTCAAATTCTCAAATTTCATAAAAGAAGATAAGGTTGTGTTTTTGCACTACACCACTTTTGAGGAAAGATTGAGGAATTAGGTGTCATAGTTTCTTATTGATGTCAAGATCATGGGTGGATTATTTGAAGGTAGCCAACCAAATTAGTGGGGCTAGTATTGACCACCAATTTTAATGTACCCTGCCAATTATGACCATGTCCAACCCGACGTCAATAAAAATGTCATAAATCATGGTGTGTACCATGAAACCAAGTCCATAGATGTGTACCTAATAGTAAAATAAATAAAATAATATAATAAGCATATGCACAAGTCATATTTTTACACAGGTCATCATAATTAATGGGGAGGTGATAGTGGAATCAGTTACAGGGGTTATTCTCTAGTAGGCTAGTGACATATAATGGGTGAACAATAGGATAGTGAAGTTCAAATGAGGTGACATATTAACATAGTTGATGATAGTAGAAATAACTACCAAGTTAGCAGTAGTTGCATAAACTAGTGAACGGTAAAAGCTGAGATAATTGGTGACATGTATGTCTCTTTGAAAACTTATGAAAGGACATCACCTAAAAATTAAAAAATAGACAAGTTGGCCATAGGGGTAACACTACTAATCATTGACAAAGTTTTTATAAAAAAGAGAGACATCACCCTAGTCTAGAGATGGATAGTAAAAATGTCTGGGATATTAATAGTGCCATGGAACACTTGTTAATATTAAGTTTTTAATTAATTTAAATGATTATTATTATCTATGCCACATTAATGTGGATTTAACTTTTTATCCATGAAATATCACTCATACATGCCAAGCTAATCTTTTTATATATGGTGTTATATTTGGTTATATCTTTTCTATAGGATAACAATTCAAGTAAAATTATATGTGTGTGATATCATTTATCATTTTTAATCTTAATTTGATACAATAGTATAGAATATGACCTATGTATACTTACTACTTAAATATGCGTACGAGACAATGCTTGACATTGCCAAATTGCCACTAAACCTGACCCATCCTAATTTCTCTTTCTATGCTTCATGTGAGTGTGCAAGAATATTTTATTGATATACTATCATGGTTAGATAATGTTGGGAAATTCACATTTGGAATAGTACTATTATGCACGACAAAATCTAATCCAACATGGTTTGTGGTATATTCTCAAGTGTTAAGATTGTTTTAGTCACTGCAAGTTCTAGTTATTTTCAATAATCATATCTTGGGTGAATCCATCCTTGGTGAATCTTGGAGAAGTTATAACTCACTACATATCACCACACTAGCATGGTGGTAATATGCATTGAGCATATATCTCTAATATTTTGCATAGTTTCAATAGACTAAATTTTGATTCTTGGTTCTTAATATATTTATTTCATAGTTCACTGAATGTTACTCTTTTGGACACCTTAAATGGATAAGTGGTAACACATTTACCATGAGGATTGAGATTTCATTAATAATATACAAAGGAGTTTGTGATGTGTTATCATTTATCAATTATGTGATGAATTATTTTTGGATGCATTACTATTAGGGCTTTTGTGCATTTGATGATTGTATTGCATCTTGATGTGTCAAGATCATTGAATTTTTATGGATTTAGTGAGTTGTTTAAATAAATTAATGTAAATGGATGGATTGTGTATCTATATAAACACATCCTCTTCTTTTGGAAAGGCATTCAATTCTAAATTAGAAAATGATTCGAAGAGTGGTGCAAGAATTAATACGATAGACATATGAGCATAGATCTAGGAGGGGCTATTGGAGTTGAGTCACTTAGGTAACATTGTATTTTTACTTTGTTGTTTAAAAGCTTGTAGGTCGAGTTATTGTTTTCATGTTTGATCAGTATCATTAGAGATCGATCGGATGTTAAGTAATCTCTCTTTAAAGTAATAAAATTTTATTATCATTATGTGAATTTATAGTGTGTATTTTTGGGTTGTGAAATGGAATACATATATTCATTGAGACCTCTAATTGTGATTGCATCATTATTTGCATTCATAGGGATAATATACACCACACTGTATTTCATTTCTAGTTGTGCATGAGTATCTCATTTGAAATTCATAGTTGAAACTCATTGTGAAATTATTCTCATGTTTCCCCCAAGTAAAAATTATTAGAGAATATTTATATAAAATGGGAATTCTAATTTTATTTAAAGTAAGCTTCAATTAGGATAAACCTTAGCTAGATTATTTTACATGAGTCGGGTTAAGCTCCTAATCCTAATTTTTCTTTATATCTTTGGCATTATTCCTTTAATGAATAGTACATGTGATAAGTTTTCCCAACCACCTCATTAAAAAGATTGTTCAAAGTAGGAAACCTTTATTATTAAAATAAGCATATCCCTTATTTATAAATTATGGGGCTTTCTCACATTTTCAACACATGGATATGAAATGAAAGGTTCTTGTATGACTAGTATTAAGTTTTCATAAAACACTACTATTGTAACCAACCTTGTCTCACTTATTTCTTATGTACGTGACATAAGCCATGTCTAATATAAATGTATTGTATCTAGGATAAGGGTCCTAAATTTGGAAATCATGACCTAATTCAATTTCATCTAAAAGTTTCCACCTATCCTTGTTAACACACACGCAACCACAATAAATACAAATTTTATATTAAATATGTTTCTCATTGATATACACCTAGCATCAATAAATTTTAGTGTCATATGTAAAAAGAAAAAAGAAAAAAAATTAGAATAGTAGAAATTTCTACATGATTATAAAATTTATTTCAATTATCAAAATTTTCTACAATTATTGGACAATTTATTCACAGAAACATGATGTTCCCTCCCATAACTATATAACCCTTTTCTATAACATAAAGTTCCATAAATGGGGAAAAATTCTCTCCTTCCAAATCTTAATAAATTTTAACATTTTATATATATAAAAAAAAGGAAAATAAAAAAAAGGTGATATTCAAATTATTCATCATAAACATTGAGTTCCATAAATGGATAAAAATTCTCTCCTCCCAAAACAGAGTAGATTTTAAAAGGAAAATAAAAAAATCTGGTGTTTAAATTATTCATTATAAGCATAAATTGTCTAGTATGTCTACCACTCGGGCATGATATAACCTATTTGATATAAATATTCTTACACTCACCCATATTATTTTTCTTTTGGAACGTTATTTACAAATGTAAAAAATTAAAAAGTAAGAATAAGACGAGTTTTTATTTTTACTTCCACTTTTTATTTATATCTGTTAGGTAAAACCCCGAATTAAGTGTTACTAATCATTTACTATTACTTTATACAATTATGAAATTGTAATAAATATGTTATATCACGTGAACTAATTTAATATTATTTTATACAATTATGAAATTACAGGAGATATGTTATATTATGTGAACTAAATTTTTTAATAGAGTGATGTCACACCATTAATCTTTATCATATATATATATATATATATTAAATATACAAATAATTCACAAAAAAATAAGTTGGCATGAGAGAACGTTATGATACATTAGACAGAGTTTAAGATCAAAACCAAAGTATCAAGTAACGATTAAGCAAAGTCTAAAAACAAGAAACTACATCACAAAGTCATAAAAAGAGATAACCTTTAGGTAGTAAGAGCAAGACCTGTAGGCAGAGGATCCATATCATCTAGACCCTACCCTGAGCTTGGAAAATCATTGCCATCTAGAATAGGCTTCCAACCAATGACTTGGGTAGTGTCTGTATCATCATCAACTTGTGTTTGAATGGGCAAAATAGCCAAATAGAGTCTGGGGAAATTATCCATCATGTTTTCATGGGCTCTAGATGGCACCTTCAAGCATCTAGACATAGAGGAGGAGGAGTGCCTTAGCAATCTTTCCCAATAGGGGAAGGAGGTGGTGGCTACCACCCTCGCTACTACCCAGGAGGGGAAACACACCGGTATGAGGTACTATTGTGAGAACGACACTTGGAATGGCTATGATGATGCCCACTATGAGATGGTCGATGCAATCTATCATCCAATTTGGGATCCATGAGTGGAGAAGGCAAAACCCAATGGGAGAGGAGATCCTGAAGGTACCCAAGCTCCATAACCACTTTATTGGCTTGGATTTGAATCTACAAAAGAACATTATAGATGATAGAATATTTTTGCAATGCATAAACATTACAATCAACAGAAGCATGATTAAACATAGAATTATTTTTTTCTTTCCAAATCCAAAAGAGAATCTCCATTTTGAAAGTATGCCAGACTTGTGCATAAATGAAAGGCATTGAAAGTTTATTGCCAAGGAAGATATGTTTCCAAATGAAAAATTTGAGTTAGAAAGGACTAAAAAGATCATGGATCCAATTCCATACCCTTTGAGCTTTGGAATAGTACCAAAAGAGATGAGGGTGCATCTCAAGGTGGCCACAGAAGGGGCAAGTAGGATGGTGAACTCCTAGCTAAACAAGTCTTCAACAAATAGGGAAGCCTTGGTGTAGTATACACCAAGCAAAGTGGGAAAGCTTGGGCTCCAAATAAGCCCCCCAAATAGTGTTGAAGCAAACACTCCACATTTACCAAGCCTTCCATATGCTTTTGGCCACAAAGGAAATCATGATCTAGACAGGAGACTAGATGTAGAGTAAATAGGGAAAGCTGAGCCCTTTCCAAAATTTCTTGCCCTTGGGCAACCCATAGGAGATACAATGTGTTAATAACACCTTCCAAGCTTCTAAGCCCTCAATGGAAAAAAAAATCCATTTGACACATAAGGAAGTTCCTTTCCAAGCTATTTCAATAAGACCCATCCATCTAGCTTCACGCGTGAGGCAACAATATACCTAGGCCACCTTATGGAATCCTTTACCTTGCGGGGAGTTTGCCCAAAGGAAATCTCAGAGTTATTTTTCAAAATCTGGTAAGATTTTTTAGAAGGTACCCAACATGAAAAATAATACACGTGGGTGGATGCAAGATTAGATTTGAAATTTTCTTGCCAATGAAAAAAACTTGGTTACCCAGTAATCTAGCTTCTTAGCAACTCTATCAATAAAATATTACCACAATAAAGGTGGAAAATCATCAAAAGTAAAGGGGATGCCAAGTAATTTAAATATTTCATCATGTTGGATCCACTTCCAATTGAATTTAGTAGCCCACATTGGTGGAGTGAGGTAAGACTATCTGTAACAATGAGTTTTCTGCTATTAGATGCTGGAGCTAGAGGCCAGGCAGAAGGTGTCAAGACACCATAAGGAATTCTCCACAAAGGCTTCATATTCAATGAGGGTAAGGAAGGATTCATCTACAAAGTGGCCATTGAATAATTGCATATCTTTATGTAGATTAGATGCATTAGGAGGGAGATAAATTCCCTTAATAAGGCCACTACCTTGGGCATTGTAAGAAGATATCCAAAACCCTCATCTACAAGAACATACAAGGCAGGAGCTAGAGGGCACCCTTGGTGAATGGAATAGAATAATATAAATTTCTTAGAGGTAACTCCATTGATATAAAGGACTAGCAAGGCATTAGAAAAAAACATTTGAATAGTTTGAATAAAAATGGGCCTGAAACCCAGAGATCGAAGCATAGCTAATATAAAAGGCCATTCGATGCAATAATAAGATTTTTTAAACTCAATTTTTATGATCAAAGATTTTTGTTTAGACCATCTATCCCAATTCATCCATTCTCAGATGACAATGATGTTATCCAAGATATAATAACTTCTAATAAAACCTATTTGTTCTTGGATACACAATGAGAGGCAACATATTGTGCAGCCATATTACCAGAGCCTTGGAGATAATTTTATAGGAGACATTCAGGAGGGTGATGGGACACCAATTTTAGATCAAATCAAGGTATCCCTTCTTAGGTATGAATTTGATATCTACTTTATTTATATTTTTACCTAGCAAATGTGTGTGAAATACTTCTTGATAAACCTTATGCAAATCACTGCCACAAGATCCCAAAAAGTTTTGTAGAATTCACAGGGAAAGCCATCAATGTCAGGGGATTTATCATTATCTATATGAGATACAAATTCATGTAAATCATCAACAGTGAGGGGCCTATAGCAAATCAACCACTGGGCAAGAGTGAGTTTGCATGATACCACTGAAAGACATTGTTGAAGAGAAGAATCATGCTTAGCCAAAGATGCTTGAGCTTTGAATACTTGATGATAATGGTAAAAAAAATCATGTACAATCCAAGGAGTCTTAGTGAGTCTATTACCAGCCTCATCAATGAATTAAATTTCTTATTTTGAGTTTTTGGCTCGTAGAAATTGAAAGAATTCCTTAGAAGCTTTGTCCCCTACTTTAAGCCAATGAAGCTTGGATTTGACTTGGGCTCCTTAGGCATTGTAGTTATCTAAAATTTGAATGTGGTGCCTTAAATAAGTAACTCTCACCTAAAATATCTCATTAAAGGGATATTTTCCCAGAGCTAGAGCTACATGCTCAGCTTTGAAGTAGTAGTAGAGTAGGAGTGTCTCCAAAATTTGGTGAGTTGGCAGCCATAAATCCAAAAAAAGTGGGAGGTCTTCCTGATGGCATCATCCCAATAGAGAATCCAAATATATTCTTGGGAAGGATGTGGATCTCAATTCCAAACTCTCATAATGTGTGCCACTATGAGCCCATGCTTAAGGAATGAGGTGTTCAGGAAGAATTGTGTTTTGTGAACTTTAGGCTTTGTGAACTGCCATGTCACACAAAACTGAATGGGGGAGTGATTGGAAAGACCAAAATATGGTAGCACCTATACCAGAGGAAAAAAGTCATTATCAAAAGAGAAGTATAGTTGGGTGGACATCATTTCCCTATCTAGACACTTTAGAATCTAAGTGAGGCTTTCCTTGAAATTACTCCAAGTGTACCAAATTCCATTTGTAGGCCGGTGGGTTAAATTGGGGTCATAAAGGCCCCATTTAGTGCACATGTAAAATCATGCCTCCCTTTTGCTAGCTACCCACCTCATAGGCAAGTTGCCCAATTTGTCCTCAAGAGATGCCACCATATTAAAGTCACCACATAATACCCAATGGGAATCAAGGAGATCATCCTCTATCCATCCCCATAAATGGGTATGTTATAAAGCATCATTTAAGGCATAAATATTAATAAAGACAAAGGAGTGGATTTCAATGCTAAAAATATCCCAAACAATCCGATTGGTGGGGTCCACACTAGATTGTACTAAGTGTGGTTGCCACCTTAGAGAAATGAATGTGATCACCCCTTTATGTCATGTGGCATGGTTGCTATGAAGAATAATAATATCATGTTAGATTGAATTACTGACATCTATCAATAAAAAATATGCCACCTTAACTTTTTACATGTAAATAATGTCTATATCAAAAAACTTCTTTCTGAACTCATGCACAATAAACTTACATTTTGAATATGTGATACATCAAACATTCCATGAAAATCAATTCATAGATGACAGGAGTCAAGGGACATGTCCTCTGAGTCTAGCCCTTCCAGGGCATCATACCAATTCTATAGAAAGTGACCACTCTTGGCACTCCAGAACTCATATTGTTTTCTCAAGTCAGGGTCATCCAAAAACTCTCCTTCCTTTACCTCATCAATCCTCTGAGGAGGGATGCAAGAGCATTTAGGTGTATCCCATAGAGTAGGAAGTGAAAGAGTGGTTGGCTATGAGTCTGAAGAATTGGGCCCATAGGTCTCGACACCTTGGGATAAAATTTTAGAATCCAGAGGAGTGTTGAACACCCTAGGATTTTTTGTCAATTTAAAAGTTGCTACTGGTGAGGGTTATTTTGCAATAGGAGCCTGATCCTATGGGCCATTTCTCAAATACGTTTTGCCTCCTTTAGGAGTAGAAATTGAGTTTTTGGCTTTGGTGCGAGTGTTCTTCCCAACCATAGTCCAACCATCCTCAGCTGGTGTCTTGCTAACTTCAGGAGAGGTATTGGGGGGAGACACTGAGCGATTGGATGTATTATTGCGAGCTAATTGAAGGGGATAATCTCTTATCTCATGGTTCATGGCTTGGCAATGGAAACAAGTGTTAGGTAAGTTGATAGATAGGGATCACTGAGAGTGTCTTACATCCCTGACCTAAATTTACATAAACTCCTTGAGGTCCTAGGAGAGGTTTGCTTCTATGTAGACCCTTTTTTATGGTCTGGCAGAGTAGAACTAGTTTTGTTCATGACAAATGACATGGCCTATGGAGGATGCTATCTGGTGAATAAAGTGCCAACATGGGAGTACGAGGCCTAGAAATTCCACCTAAACTGGGACTATAAGAGTGGAGTGTTATGAGACTACAAAGTCTTGTGTTCAGGGGGAGAGAACCATAAGCGAGTTCCTAACACACCAAGTGGCATGCTTATGGAGGATTCTTATGGCATGGGATGCATCATAAAAGTGAAAGAGAAAAAAAAACCCTTAGTCATGTTTTGGATGCTCTCTAGTTTAATGTTGTGAGATGCCAAGTGAGTTTGAACTCAATACCATAACATACTTTCAGATGGATTCTCTTGACAAAATATCCTATTAAACAAAACTAATCTAACCATTGACATGCATTATTAAATTCAAGAATAGGCAAAACAACATCAAGTTCCAAAGTATTACTTTATGGTATACCTTCGAGACAAATTTCCTTAGGAACTTGCAGGGGGTCATTGCTCTGAGCTCCTTCATTCTTCTCCATAGCTAAAACAACTAGGATAGAATGGGGAGAAGACATTATAAAGGCTAGCCTCACCTGAAGGTGAAAAATCTTAAATGACAATAAATGTTATGTTCCACAAGTGCTTAAGGCTGTAGTATGACACAAGGCTGGTCAAGCAAGGAACCAAGGGCTGACTTAATGGTGTGCATGGAGAAAACCCTAGCAGAGCAAAAAAACTTCAACCTTTGACAATTATAACATTTTCTTGTAGATATTATAGACTTGTCTGTGATGTTTAATTATTTGCATGTTATTTTTATGTAAGGGAAATATCATTATTATATTATTGTTGTTTACATAATAATATGTTTTATTTTTGATATTTTATTAAAATATTTAGCATCAATAAAACTTGAATTTAGATGTATAAAAATAAACAAATATTTTTTTATTAACTTATATATATTGGAACGTAGGATATGTCTATTTTTAAAAATATATATAGCTTGTTAAGTATTTTTTAAGATTTATTTATTAATATTTTTTATAATTTTTTTTGGCCACATAAAGGATAGAGTATTATAATATGGTCATACTCTTCTTGAATCTCAATGATGAAACCATATTTTATACTTATCTATTTTTTTATTGGAATTCTTTTTTCATTTTTATCAAAAAGAAAGATTATATATAATAATGTGGATTGAAGTCCTGATACTAATAGTATACCTTCAATTCCTGATGAGTCAAGACATATAATTGAGAGGTGGTTTGATTGGTTTGAATCTAGGGCATATAATGCTTATGTTTATATCTAGTTAGATAATATTATTTGTTTCATGTTTGATATTTTTTTAACATTTATTTGCATTTTGAGTAGACCTATGTGTGTTGAAACATAAAAAATATTTTTAGAAGATTAACATGTACATTAGAGTTTTATTTAGGATTTTATAAGTATAAAATTGTGTATGATGTCTTCTTTACTTTTATAAGTATATATATACACACATAAAATGGGATATGGAAAATAGAAACACCTAAATAGTGTCTCTAGGTGTTTATTAGTTTTTAAATTTCATAATTCTAAGGTACTTGCGTGTTTTAAGATTTTTTTCCAAATTAGGCATTATCGACACATTTTTTATTCATCATTATGACCCTCTTTATTCTCTCTCCCCTTTCTCTCTCCTCATAATATCATGGTATTTTGGCAGTCTTGCTAGAACCATGCACTTCACATTTACGGTGTGTCAATAACTTGGAGTGCACCTTTCTAGGGTTTTATGTCATCCTAGTTAATTAGGTGCACATATCATTTTGGTCCTATATTTTTCATTTTATAATTATTATTTTATCCTTATATGTGCTAATAGTGTTTTTATTTGAATTCAAATAATCTATAAATACACAAGCACTCTAATGCATTTAAACATTGAGATTTTGTCTTATACAAAACTCAATAATTAATATTATTCATTAAAATATGCTTGCATATTGCCAAGCTATCTATAAACAAAGAATCAGGGTTATCAACAAATCCCTATAAATTTTTTCTCAAGTCTATCTCCAATATGAGTTCTCATAAACATATAAACAATATTCTAATATGCCATACTATTATATAAAATACCCAACATTTGTGCTTTAGTAAAAACATAAGGAAACAAATCATTCCACACATCTTTTTCAGAAATATAACAAATATACCCACTTTACAACGAGTGATGTCTTGCATGAACATATATGTTTACACTTTCATTTTTAGTGAGTGTTGGAATACTCACATATATAAATAATGGTATTCATGATTATTCATGTTTTCAACTTTTGTGATTGTTCGGATTCTCACTGACATATATATGCATAAATTTTCTATTCACATTCACTTATAGTGAGTTTTGGGTTTCTCACTAACATCTCACCTATGAAGCATGTATCTACATATCTATTTGTAGTGAGTGATGGGATTCTCATTATTACACACAAAAAGAAGCAAAGTACAAATTTGAGGACAGGATCCTCATTGTATTCAGTGAGTGTTGGGATTCTCACTGATCTTTTTATTTGAAAATACCATTGTAGATCATTACCACTTGAAAATTAATCTCAACTTTAGTCAATTTCACATAGTTTGTGCTATCATGATTGCATTGTCCAAACCCTTAGTAGTGAACATGATGTCATTAAAGGAACCTCCTACATCCACCAACTCCCACCTCCAAGGTGACATAGCTCAATAGACTAAGTTGATGTGCATGTGCATATTGTCACATGATGAGTTATGTCAGCTATGTAGATGAATTGGAAGATGAAAAATGCAGGAAAAGAAGGATCGAACAATGGGCATGTCACATCCCTTTTTCCATCTTCTTGTTTCCAAATGGGATGAATTCCATCTCCCAATCAAAATTAGTTTGTTATTTAATGATACATACTTTCGAAATAGGGGAATCCTAGAGGCTAACTCGGTAAATGGAGAAAAATTCCTTTTCTAAAGGCACATAGATAATCATACAAAATCAATGTTTGAATGGGTATTTTGAAGAAGATCTATGCATGGGTTTGTAGGCTTAAGGTGTAGAGCATGTACAAATGTTTGTTTATTTTTTGATGAAATAGAGTTTATAATCTTAATGTAAATAAAAAATATATAAGACTATTTTAAAAAAAAGGTGGCAGAGGACACACCAATAGTGACACACTAGTCCACGCCTAGGAATCAAAAGCCCCAAGGCCACAAAAACAACGAACAAACTAGGTCAAGCCTAGAGAAAGTTTTAATAAATTAAAAAAGGGTAACTTAAGTAACAATATAAAATAAACTCGCTGAGGACATGTCATTGTCAAGAGGATCCCATCCGGAGCTAAGAAGGTCTTTCCCGTCATCTAAGGGGTCCCATCTAGCATCAATATCCCCCTGGTCAACATTATCTTTTTCTTTAGTAACATGCGAGGGTGAAATGGCTAAATTAAGTCACTAAAACTTTTATCAAATCACTGAAGAGAACCATCCTGAAAGAACTAAACTGAAATTTCCCCCAGAGTCATGCTACTTAGAGTGAAGATCCCCACCCCTAACCATGTCAAGGTCGTTGAGGTGGAAAGCCCTAACGAGAACATCGTTCCATGAAGGAAAACCTGAGATGAAGAGGGAGAGTCATGCTACTTAAAAAAAACCAAAAACCCTAGAATGATAATAAAACCAGCCGCAACAAAAGCCACCATAGGAGCGTCACCCCGACTTTGAAACATGGTATCCCTTAATGGGGAAGGTGACATGCGAGCAATGGTGCAAGGCATGTCACCCCAATAATAAAAGAACCATTGAAGGCAGTCAAGTTCCATCATGTGTGAATGATTTGACTGATGCGTATATGGGAAAAACGATAGGTGCATCTACACGTAGAGTAACGTTGAAGTTGCACTCTTCTTTTTAGCGCCTCGCTCATCTCCTTCCAACGTCTGATTTGGTTTGGAATGACTCTGTGTTTCAGAACATTTACTTTGTATGGCCGTATATATCTTGCTAAACTATATCGCCGCAAATTCTAAATTTTAATGTCACCCATAAATACTAGTCTAAAGCAAATTTATCAAGTAATGACTATCATCCACCCGGGCATTACAAACAAAAGCTACCTCTTTACACTTCTGCACCATCACGGAATTAACACTTGAATGCATTTCACTATACGAAATAAAATTCTTGTCGCGCGAAACTAAATAATTATTCATTAATATTATTTATTAAGCCGAAGGCTTATATGGTGGGGAACCCCTAAGATACTCGAAAAACAACAATGATCTTGCCCTTTTCACAAACGATGAGAAGAGAAAACTGGACTATAGAACCCAAAAAGAAAGACTAGTAAAAGATCCAATCAGACCCTTTGATGCATCGTCCCTCTGCCTCAAACCATTGGTACATCCTTCGTGTTGCCAGAAAGGCCATATCTTCTGCAGAGAATGTATTTTTGAATGTCTTTTAGCCTAGAAGAAAGATATCAAACGGTATGATTATTTTTTCCATTCTTCCGTAGAAAACCCAATTCTTATTATTAAGATTTTTTTAAGGATGTTCGGATGTTGGGTCTGAATTCCTCTTGCAGACCTATAGAGTGATAATAGGATAAAGATCTTCAAAGTGGATTTTGGGGTCAAGGATCCGTACATGATGCCGATAACCTATGGATTTTTATACATGATAATCTTACATCTGCTCACTCTTACCTATTTATTTCTTTTTGACAAAAAAGACTGGATTTAGCCTACATAAATGTTAGCGTTAATTAGTCACTTTAACAGTAAGCTAACTAATGAGTAAACTGCCACCGTTCATGCAATGTGCCAGTTCTCTCAGTTTTTAACTGCTTCTTTCACTGCAAATTTTCTTTTTTTCTGCGGTTGTTTTAGTCTATATAATTTTTGTTAACATAATATTATTTTAAGAAATATACAAAATTACAATTCTTTCCTGCTCTGGTTTTTTTGGTACTCTGTTTTTCTTGCTGCTCTGTTTTTTTTTTTCTGGTTGATCTATGCAGCTGTAGCTGCAAATTTCACAATAAATGCCATTGCACTAAATTTATGGCCGCTGAAGGATCTATACCTACTCCGCTAAATTTGACAACGAAATGTGACTCCGCCAATGCTTTGAAAATAGATTTTAATTTCCTTTTTAATCCCTCTTACCCACTTGAGTTAGGGATTTTTATCTGAGTCAAAGGTGGGTGACTTGTTTGAGCGCGTCAGAGTCATTTCCAAGGTTGAATCGAGGCCTGGAGTTAGAGATGCAAAGCCAGAAACCAGTCTGTGTTCATGGCGAGCCAATGCACAGCTAGGTCAATATGTTGATGCCACAGATCTTTGTGCTTGTTGGACATAACTGCCCTCCACATCACTGAAATGACGAAACCAAAAACCGCCCTCCATGCAGACTCCCTCTACTGACATCTGCTCGTCTCTTAAATTTGCACTGCACATTAGGCCATTAAACCAGTTGTTAGTTGCATCCGCCATGTTGAAGGATTGAATCTCCTCCCCAAAAACCCCTTTAGATTTACCTGCAAATTATAAAATAATTAGAATACTGTGAGAGAGAGATCCTTCAGTATCGTTCCAGAAAATGCAATTTAACGAAGATAAGGCAGGTGGGAAGGGGTCCTCCTCTTTCCTCATATATTCTGCTACCCTCTCTGTAAAACGTGGTAGGTGTTCCGCTGCCCCCTTTGTAAAATGTCACAGATGTTAGAATTTATCTTTTAATTAAAAAACTACAGAGGGTGAACCCTAGGCCACGACTTGAGAACCCATGGTAACTTGCACTTTCAAAGTGACAATGTGGCAGCCTACCCTTCCCATAACATTATTTTATTAAAACAAAAAAAATTAAACCAATAAAATCTATTTAACATGAATCCTTCGTTGCTAATTGTATTTCCAAGTTTTCAATTATATATATATATATATATATATATATATATATATATATATATATATATATAAAATAAGAATGTATTTTTATGTATATATACATATCCCAACTATTGTCGAATCAATTTTTTTTAAAATTCAATCCATGAAAAGAAAGAAATTTATTTTATTAAATAATTTATTATATAAAAATATTTATTTATATATGTGTTTTTTTTTTTTTTTTTTTCAAATTTATTTTATATAAAAAAGATAATATAAAAATATTTAATAAATATTTATTGTATAAATATATTCATACATAGATATTTAAATATATATACATTTTTTAAAGTATTATAAGTTCCACAATTCATTTGTAATATATAAATTTAAATAAATAATTTTTTTTATTATGTTTTAAAATAAATATTTTTCACATGGAATTATTGGGGTTGATAATAAGATGGCAGCACATGAAAGTGGTATGAGATTATTTGCAATTAAAAGCCCTAGTGAAGTGTTATATTTGTTGTATATATGATACTACATATTCAATTTTTTTATTTTTTCAAAGATTTGAGTATAACTCAAAAAGTTATTACATAAAGAAATTAGTTGTCAATGATGGTAAAATTTATTTATTTTATGATTAGTCCCAATTTAAGTGGAAGCCAACCAAAATAAATTCTTATAAAAAGCAAAATTATATTATATGAATAAAAAAAATCATGATCTTAAAATTATATTATATTAATATATAATTACTATAATATTATAATATATTTTATTTATATCAATACTACATTAATAGATATTATAATATAATATTCTATTAACATTTGTTACATCAAAAAAGAAAAGGTCTTTATGTAATAAAATAATAAAAAGTTAATAAAATATGTCACCATTCTGCAAGCTTAAAACTTTTTTGTAATAAGTGTAGTTTGTATTAATCCAACAATTACTTTAATATTAGGGCGTGTGTATGATATGGGCCTTCTGGTGTATAATAACACTAAAAATATCATGTCATTATCTCTCATCATCACTGCCAATGCACTTTGAAATATTTCAGCACTTGCATTTTTTGTATTAATGCCTAAACCCATTCTAAGTTGTAAGTGGAGTGACGTTGATAATAGAAGGTTGAGATATCTTCATAGGTTATTGAGAGTTTTATTGTATTTAAATAAAATGTTTAATAGATATAATCGGTAAAAAAGAAGTATAATTCCTCTGGCTTCCCTTGTACCTTTGGGGCAACTGCTAGTTAAGAGACGTTTACAGATAGCAAAGATATCCTCTAAACAAGGAGTACAGCTTATCAACAAATCCCTATAAAATTTATTTCAAACATATTTCTATTATCCATTATTTAATAATATTTCATAAACATAAAAATAATATTTTAATATATTATATTATTATATAAAATACGTAACATATATAGTACATGAAAACAATTCATTGTTGATAGTAGGAATATAGTGAGTAGTTATAAACATTTATAGAATCAAGTGATCATTAGAATATTCATCATAACATTGAAGTTTATGATAATCATATATTTTGTTGTACTAATTTCTATTGTCAATAAGTTACTCTAATTTTTAAAGCATATTATTTGTAACATTTTAAATTATTGAAGGGCTTGAAAAATATTAAGATAGTTCAATTATTCCGTGTTATAACAAATATTCAAAATATATGTCATTTTCTTTTTGATTATAAGATTTTGTTATTTGATTAGGACAAGAAGAAGAAGTTCATTTTCTTAATGATTTGAACAAAGGTGTGGAAAAATGGACAAGATTTCTAGAGCCTTAGATCATATAAACACAATCATCAAAACAAATTTGAATCATTTGATAAATTTTTAAAATAAAATTTAATATATCGAAAATATAAAAATTAAAATTTGATAATTTAAACAACCTTCTTTATTTGTTACAAATTATTAAAGTTTTTATTATTTTATCACAAAACTTTGATTTTCATTATCTAACTTTAATAATTATCATCTAATTTCTTAATATTCAAAATATATTCTTAAACACTATACTTATCTTTATTTATTTATCTTTTGAGAATAAAATTAAATTTGTTATTTTAAATTCATTTAAAATGTTTAAAAGTATTTGTATTACAATTATACTTATCTTCATTAATCTATCTTTTAAGAATTAAATTAAATTTAATATTTTAAATCTATTTTAAATGTTTAAAAGATATTTGTATTGCAATCTGGTTGAAATCCACTTTATCATATTTGTTTAAAGAATTCAAAGTCCTATTTACTTACACATGGCAACATCTTCAAGTTAACACCTTTCTTGCGGTTTTGACAAATTTAACACGATCTCCCACTCAAAAACACTGACTTCCATCTACTTTTATACGAAAATGGTGTCTCGACACACTTTTTTTTTTAAAGATCAGACCATTTCTCGGGGTAACACGGATACTTATCTGTATACTCATAATGCCCGAAAGCGAAGTTATATTTCCTCGACCTTTGCGTGCACGGGATCTCATAAATTCGATAATTAAACTCCCTTTACTCAAATATATATATTCTAAGCCTTCCTCTAATGTTAATCACACTGAATTCTGTGGGGTGAAGATTGGCAATGGAGGGCAAATTCTCATATAAATTAGTTTTTTTTGCGTTGGCTGTAGCTGGCGCGATGATGATAACCGCCACAGGCAGGGTGAATGCTGCGATATCGTGCTCGACGGTGACCTCTGATTTGATTCCGTGTCTGTCGTATGTTGGAGGCAGCGCCGGTCAGCCATCGAAAGGATGCTGTGACGGCGTCAGAAATCTCAACGCCGCAGCGAAAACTGGCGCAGAGAGGCAAACCGCGTGCAAGTGCATTAAATCTGTTGCGGGTTCCGTCGGGCGGTTTAACTGGAACAACGCTGCCAAGTTGCCAGCCCTGTGCGGGGTCAATATCGGCTTTCCCATCACCCATTCGGCGAATTGTTCCATGTAAGAATTTTAACCGTCTTTTATGGTACTGTATATTCCTAGCCAGGATGCCTGGCCTTTCTATCTTGCCATATTTAATCTAAATGACTCAACACTGCGACGTTTTTTTGATGAACAGGGTGAACTGATGTGGAAGAAATACGACCCCGAGGACATGGCTGTCACGAATAACGTTCGGATAAAAATAATACGTTGCATGGTCCCAAAGTAGTGTAGTCCCTCAATTGAAAATTTGTTGAACAATATATTTAATGAAATATATTTTCATGTTTGCTCATGGTTGTTACGTGCTACTGTAATCAGTCGTCATTACATATCAACAATTAATCAGAACATAGGATTGTTATAACATTTACGACCCCCAACTTATATTGATATAAATAATTATTTTCAAGTCATCTTAAATTTAATTCTCTGTTTTATTAATAAACATTTAGATCTACATTTATATGGATTTATAAGTGATAGTTTAAATAAAAAAGTGAATGGACTTTCTTCTTGTTCGTTTAAATTTTAATAAACCAACTTCTCAAATATATAAAATATTAGTAATGTCTTAATTATGTCAAGAGATATAAATTACAGATGTAGTAGGATGAGAAAGATTGTGATGACATATTCCATGAAAAGGAGAACCTTGATTAACATTATTTTAATATATATATTTTTAATATAAATAAAATTATTAAAAAAAAGGTTAATGGAACCAATAAATTATTTGAAAATCTAAATAAAAAATATTTATATATATCTGGGTGATAACCAGAAGATTGACAAGGTTGTGGATGCAGCCATTGAGTCACCAGATCATAATAATTTTGTTGAGGTAGATGAGCTTGATGACAAATTGAAAGAGTTGGAAGGGTTTTGTAATCATATTATTGGAAAAGTGTACCAGGGCGTTGGTGCAGTGGGCTCATGCCTGAAAATATTCAGAACGACATCTTTTGTGGTAGATATGGGAGAGGCACTGTGGATTTTGGCAATAACGATAGACCAAACATTTAAGAAGTTGGCTAAAGTCTCAAAGCCTCTAGATTAAACTTCTTTTTTACGTTTTATTATTTTAATGTGCTTAGGTGTATTGCAGATTTTTTAGTGTCAAATCTCTCTTCCTTCCAAATCAAAATAAAATATAAAGTGATACATCGTTCCAGTGCTGAGATGTGATTTTTGAATATATGAACCCATTTTTGTATCCTCAATGAAGAAATTGGTGCTTATTAATCATAATTTTTATAGAACATTTATTTTATTTTATTTAGATTTATTTCTATTTTCCAAATATACAATAATACCTTATGGTATTTTAAAATGATTACTCAATTTCTCATATTTTGTGTTTATAATTATGTGTGTTTGTGCATATTTCATTATCTCTTATTTAGTATTATACATAGAAGATATTATATAAACCTATTAGTTTTCACTTTATCATTTATTAACACTTTCTTTTGCAACAATTAATCAAACTTCAATCTCCCTAAGTGCATGTCTTAAAAGGTGCCATCAGTAAAGAGGTAGGCAGGCCTTTAGTGCTTTGTGAGATATATTTTTATTTATCTATCATTCCTATTTCCATTCTATCTTCCTCAAAGATGATCCCTTACTTTCTCCATCCATCTTACATCCTTTAGTTATATTAGTACCTATATTTCTTACTACATCAGACCGATCTCATGTAGTCTTATTTGACACTTATCCCTTGCCTACCACATCAACCCTATCAATGTAGTTCCAAACATGTCAGCTTGATATTCACAACTATATCATCTAGGTTGACATATTTTGATGTCAATCAACCCATTTTGAACTACATCATGATAGGTTGATGTTATTAGATTAACTTTTAGGATAGGTTAGGGATATTCATCATTATAATTTATACAAGTCATCATTTCATTCCAATAGGGAGAGACATTAATTATGATTTGTTGTTGCCCACAATTTTCCCCTCATCTACACTTGGAGGAGTTATTTCTTAGGTTCTTATCCTAAAGAAAAGTTTGTCTTGTGGAGTCTTGGAGATACATTAAGAGGAGTAATTTTAGCCTAGATATTGAGTCATCCTTTGAGATCTTCACAACCCCAACAATATCTTACAAAACACCATTGGCCAATGGGGAGATTGAGGCTCGACAAGGTCCTCTTAAAGGTATGTATATTATAACCCTGGATCTTTTATTTATTAGATATAAGTTTCATTAATTTTAATTATTGAATCATTGTGTATCTCTGTTTAAGATTTCTCTACACTTATACTTAATGTGGATATAAAATTTCTTGAAGTTTCCATCTGCCCATTTTAGGTATCCTAGGCCTCCATTTGCCTACCATTACTCATTGCCCATTCTTATGTTTCTAACCCTTCCCTATTACTTAAATTATTTATTTAAAATATTAGAATACTTACAAACAAATATCTAGCTAGATCCATTTCATTGGGTTACTAGCCTAAATGCTTTAGAAACATTTCATTTGACATTGTGTTGTAGGTGTTGCTCTTGCTAGGTTTACAGATCCATTTTATCACATCCTACATAATTTATTTATCATTGGGATATTTTTGATTAACCTTATCCAAGTTTAGATATTTAGAGATAAGATAGTTGATGGAGGATACTATCCCATTGCATACATTCCAATGAACTCGACATGAAGATTACCATTGCCTTCAAATTTTTAGCCATTTATATCGAACAACTTGATACAATTTTGTAAAAATATTATTTTCAACAAGTTGTATCGAATAGATTGATATAACTCTGTTGCTATTTTTATTCATTAGCCAATTATATTGAATAGGTCAATACAATTTTGTCTCTTCATTTTTCTGAGTCAACTATATCATGCAATGTAATATAGTTATGTATTCATATTTATCTCTAGCCAACTATTTAAACCATACCAATAATTTTATGTATCAATTTACATTCTCATAAAAATGTATCTAACAACTCGATATAGTTCTACTTCTAGTCCTATTTACAATTATATTTCCAGATTTACTTTCTAGCTAACTTTATCAAATAACTCAATACATTTATGGGATAGTTTCATCCTTTTTAGCCAACTATATTTTCTAGACATGATAAAATTCTATATTCAACCCTTTTTACCAAAAAAATGCATTGATCAACTTGATACACTTTTATTCCTATTTATAATTTTGCGTGTACACAGACTGCGTCAATTAGTTTGATATAATTTTTTACTGTGTGTATAATTGCATTGGCTATAGATGATATAGATTTGTTTATTTATTTTTTAGGTATACAAAATATTAATTTCAAATCTTAATAATATATTTCATTTCAAGTTGGTTGCCTATTTATTTAAATTCATTAAATGATACAAATTGGTTTTCGATATTGATTTTTAAAATTAATTTTCTATTTATTTAGATTTTTCTAGAAAATATGTTCTAATAGTTTTCAAACTACTTAGTGACTATTATGAAGGGCTATGTAGTGATTTATTTATAGACATCATGGTGTGAAGGGTTTTCCATAATAATCATAGCCATAGTATAACATTAAACATGCAATTCAATTTCCACGTGCCTCACAATATATCTTAAAATGCTTAGGAATCCCTCTTTATGAAACATTAGGAAACCATCCATCCATTTAGTTTTGTAGTGAGCCTGTGTAGAACATATCACCTAGGAAAGTTACTCTCATCATACCCTCAAAACTAGTTCTAGTGGGATACATGCATAGTTTACTCTCTATAGTTAGTGCTATGAAATATTGGGCCGAGACTAATCAATGAACAAGAAAGTATATTTGAGTGCCCATACTATCAATCAAGTCCTTCAATTACATCTACCTAATCTTATTTTCAGAATGATATACAGCAAAGATAATTATATTTAAATTTGTTTCTTGATATTGTATGTTGTATTACATATTGCTTAAACTAGCATAGATATTTTTTGTGTTGTGTGTTGTAAATACATCAACTAATGTTGATATAGTTACCTATGTGTGTACTACATTGATCATCTTGATAAAATCCCCTAAATTTGCATCACTGATAACATCAATTAGTTTGATATAGTATATTTATTTATCAGCCTATGTTAATTTGTTTTCCACACTATATCAATTTTTTAGATATAGTTTATTTTCAATTATTTTCACTTACTTTCCAAACTAAATTGACTAGCTCTATACAATCAATTTTATATTATTTTCACTTTTTCAAGATGTGATTGCATTGAATAGCTTGATATACTTTATTTCATGTCTATTTTCCATCATTCCTGCTAGAGTACATCACATAATTCGATATAGTCTATGTCTCATCCTTTCGTGTGTATGATTACATTGAAAAGTTTAATATAGTTTTATTCTCCTTGTTTCACATCCTAACAATACCATGTTGCCTAATACAATTAATTTTCTATAGTTTAACTACATTGACCAACTTAGTTCAGTTTATACCCTCATCTTCCATCATGTTACTTATTTTTTTAGATTTAAAAAAGAAAAGACATCTTGACATGATGAACTTGAATAATTCCCACAAATATCCTAAGTATTATCTTAACATTATCATAAACCAAGATAAAATCAATTTCTATTTGGATACTATGACCAAAAACTATGGGTCATTCCTTATTTCCCAACCTCTTATCCACTTAACTATTCCCCACCCATAGAGGATAAGTTTAATCTTTAGTGTATTACTAAGATGATTCTTTCCATTAATGAACATCTTAGACATATGTTAAATCACCCCATAGTGATCTATAACCTCATTATGTGACCTCACGTAGGACGTCCCCATTCACCTACACATGCTTTTCGATAAGACTTGGGGCAAGTCAATACATGACTTCCTTCCTTCTTCCTCTGCCATGCCTAGTATTACTACTATCATGGTAGGTCTTTCCTTTAGTGGGCCTACTCAAATTTTACATGCCAATACTCATGTTAATGCTACCACTAGTGCATCTTAAGTTGCCTCTTCTAGTAAAAAAACTCTCAGTATTGATTAAACCTTGTTACAAGCCATGAATCAAATGGTTATCTTCCAAACTAAAAACACCAATCAAATGATGCAAATGTAAAGTCAAATCCTACAATTTCAAAATCATCCTCAACAATATCAATGAGCTTAACTACAAAGACCAATTCCTATGGTATCGGTCAAGATTATTTCCCATTATTTTAAAATTAAAATAACCTGATCAATGATGTTAAAATAGTGCAGTGATTTTTCCTTGCATCTAATAAATGCTTTAGATTATTTTTTGAATTTATATCACCTAATAATTACCTATCCTATTTTTAAAACTCATCTTATGCTTGTTTTGGAAATTATCTAAAATGTATTTGCTATGGCACCTAAATTTCCTAATCTAGTTCATTTCACTCTAAAGTGCTATTTAAATCAACAATTAATATACCTCATACCTATACAAGTCCATTCGTAGTTGTGATATGCTCACTAACACATCTTAATCATAATGGTGGGCTGTTATCTCTCAAATTTATAAATTTGGTTACATAGAGGCATAGTTTCTAAAAATAGTAAATGTTCAAATGAACAACTTTTCACCCTTGTATAGTAAAATTTTCACAATTTCAAGCTTTAGTTATTTTAGTAGAGATTCCATATTTCACCCATATATTAATCTCCTTAATTTTTTTGTCATGAACCAAATTAAACCTTATAATTCTAGTGAGATAGATAAATTTTAGTGCTAATAGGATATTTTGTAAAAAAATTATTTTTTTTCTTTTTTTTCAGGTTTGCCTCTTGTTCGGCACATTGAGAACCTCTCATCATATACTATGCACAAAAATTATTCCTCACAAAAAAATTTAAGTGAAAGTACATATTTGAAATTTATTTACTTTCATTTCCTTTCTAATTTTTAGTATAGTAATTTATCCCAATTATTGTGTCATTATTTATTTCCTTAAGAACCATACCATGTTACACTATTGTGACACATGATGAGCTTTAGGTGGGGGAATATGTCTACATAATATTTTTTAATTTATCATTTATTGATGATTTCTCTTGCAACTACATGTTGAGATGCAATCTCCTTGATTTCACACCTTAAAGGGTGCACTGAGAAAGGGGTGGGCATGCCTTTGGTGCTCTGCAAGAGATATTTTTATTTATCTCTCATTCTAATATCCATTATAGTTTCCTTAAGATTTATCCCTTACTTATTTCCTTCCATATCACATCATCCAAATATATCAATACCTATATTTCCTACTACATAGACCTAATCTTATGTAGTCTTATTTGAAACATATCCTTTCCCTATCACATCAAATTGATGGATGTAGTTCTAAACATGTCAACATGATCTTCACACCTATATTGAACATGCCAACATAGTTCAAGGTCGGTCAATCCATTTTTAACTTCATCATGGTGGGTGGATGGCATCAATGTAACTTTTGGGATGGGTTAGGGTTATTGATCAATATAAATAAAAGTCATCATTTGATTCCAATAGGGAGATACATTCATTCTACTTTTCTATTGCTCACACTTCTGCCCTCATCTACTCTTAGAGGAGTTATTGTTTAGGATATTATTTTGAAGTAATTTTTTCTTTTAGAGTCTTGGAGATTCATTAGGAGGAGTCATTTTAGCCTAGATCTTGATTTATCCTTTTATATCTTCATAACTTAAATAATTTTTTTGTAAAGCACCATTGTCCAAGGGGAATATTGAGGCTCAATGAGGTTGTCTACAAGATAAGTGTATTTTAACTCTAGATATTTTATTTATTAGATAGAAGTTTCCTAATTTCTTATTAAATGAATGGGTATATTTGTTTAATCTTTCTCTACACTTATACTTAGTGTGTCTATAAAAGTTATTGAACTTGCCATCTATTTTTTATGTAGCATATGCCTCCATTTTCATACCATTGTTCCTTA